>PVIW01000872.1:0-359485 GCA_004026585.1 Noctilio leporinus | reverse complement strand
ACCTCAACTTAGTAGGCATAATAATTTCCACTCTGGGGACCAGCTGAGCACTGCAAGTGCCATTATTTCTGAAGGCTTCAACTTGTAAAACACATGTAAAGGAAAAACAGAGGGTATTGAAAGAAGTAAGACCTGCACGTAGCCTAAATAAATAAATAAATAAATATATATCTACTATTTAAGATGAAAAATGCCAAAAAGAATATGTTGTAGTTCCAGTGGCTTAAAATAAAGTTGAGTTATATTATTTGAGGAGGGAGGATCTGAACTCAAAAATCAAATTCCTTTTTTACTATGGTTTTGGCACTGTCTCTAGGACAACTTTCACAAAAGTGAGTTCTGCAATACACCGTTTCCATGATACATTTCACAAAAATGGCATTCCAGAGTAAAATCAGTATTAAAGAAGAAAAACTGCTTAATCTTGCTACAATATATCTAAAATACAATCATTTAACTGTAATAATTATGTAAGCTATAGTCACATTTTAAATTTTTTGTAATAACTCTTCAAAGTTCAGGATGTACTTTAAATATGTGTAAAAATAATGTATGTTAGTAAATGTATTTTTGCATGTGTTTGGTAATATTGCAATTCAGGAAAAAAAAAAAAAGAATATGTTGAGCAGAGGCTCAGGCAGAGGAGAGGGTCAGCAAGACATACCTAAGCACATGCTGGGGGTGTCTTGGGGATGGCAACAGCGACCTCCCCCTTTGGTGAGTGGCTGAGTGCAGAAAGATGACGGCAGGTGCTCTCTGTGCTCCGGCTGAGAGAGTGATCTAATCAGGGGGGCCGGCCAGTGATTCCTCTGGACTGCCTAAACTCAGGGAGATAGATGTCTGCAGCAGAAGACTCTCACCAGAGCTCTCACTGGCTTGGGAGCCAAAATGAGGCAGCTTTTGTACTAGCCAAATTCATTTCCCATTGTCAATTTCAACAGCATTTCCAGAAAAGTGTATGTTGAGAAACTGGCTCAGGATCCATTGTCCAGATGTTGGCAAAATCAAAGCCAAAAAAGGAATATTTAAAGCTGGCTGCCTGTCTTGTGACCACAGCTATTTGCCAAACAAAGAAGCTTGTCTTGCTAGAAGTTAAAACCTGGGCCAACGCTCTCACTGGACAGGCCTTAAAAGAAACTTTGGGTCATACTTAAACTTGGACTCAGCAGAGGATGCTGAATTCTCAATTAGAATGCAATTATTCATAAACTCAAGGGATGTGAATTTCATTTTAAAAAATTCAAGAGCATGAATATTGGGACCTTATAAAATCAGCTTGCAAATCTGAAGCCTGAATTATGCATTACTGTCACCAAAAGCATAAAGCAATAGTGGATGGAACAAACTGGATTATTACCTAATATCCTAAGATAGAAGACATGTATATAGTTTTTTAATGGTAAAAAGCACTTTACAGACCCCGGTCTAGGTTTCCCAGTATCAATTCCTTCCCTATACTTCATAGCGCAGTTCTGTCTAAAAGGTGGCCAGACAGGAAAAAGTAGGGCATTTGTTATGACTGTCCTCATATTTCTCTGACTAGTCTATTCTTCCTTGTGCTCAGTATGTACCACTCACTTCAGACCTCTTCATTACTTGTTCAGCCACCTTCTCCACCTTGGAGACCTCAGTTCTTTCCTTAATTCTTGCCTGCACACTCACTTGATCTTATCATTGCACACCTGGTTGGGTTAAGGAACACTATTGGCTGGTCCACTCTTAGCAGTTGACCTGATACATCAACTAAGAGATAAGAAAGTTCGATAGGGGATAAATGAATTGTCACCCAGTTTATTAATGAGAGAAGCAATTTGGCAGCCTGAGCCTTCACATTTCTAATAGAATACCACTTCCAAAATTAGTGTAGATAAAAGTAAGTTAATTTCAACTTTTTCTCTTTTGTGGGAAAGGCCATATATGATTTCTAAAATATTGAGACATTATAACTATCTAGGAAACATGTCCCAAAATCTTAGAAAACAATGTTTGGTCAAAGAGTGTCAATGTATGTAAGGCACATAGCAAAGACATCCTGAAGAGGCTGCTTTAAATGTCCTGAATTACTAACTAGATATACGAGTATTCTAACTAGTTTCTACATAATGTCACTGCCTTGGCTGAAAATAAAATAATTCTGGGTGGTTAACATGATGCAGAATAAAATATTTATAGTTCTTAGCATTTGTACTTAAAATAATTGTTTAGAACTTTGAAATGGAATCAAGAATAAAAATTTAATAGTTCATCGATCTTTATTTTTATAACTCCTAAAATGGTGGACAAGTGAAAACACTTTATTCACATGAAATCACAACATTTTTGCAGTTTAAATTCTTATCTAGCTCAGTTTGGTAATAGCTTAGTACTTTACATGAATGATTATGAGACTATCTTAAACTGTAGCCACTGCCCTAAAGAAAATGTTTATGGCTTGACTGGGATAATTGTATTCTATTAAATATTGCTCCTTCAGGGCTATTGTTGAGTATAAATGTGCCATTCTATATGCAAATAAAATGCACTGAGACTTAAATAAAAAGTTCTGCATATAACAACTGACAAATAATCTTATTATGATTTATATTAACAGACAGAACTTCTCAAAATAGGAGATGTTAATAGCACACAAAACAAGAGGTAAGTCTTTCCTTGAACTTTTGTTTTCAGGATGTTCACATACAGCTGCAAATATTTTCTTTCCTCATAGCTAGCGTAGATTGAGGATGTGCACTATGAGTTTTGAGTCAAAAGATTTTTATAGTATTGTAATTATTTATCAAACCTTTTTCTTTTTCTTCCAATCTCAACTCATCTTCAATTCTTTTTCTATATAACTACACTCCTGGAAAAATCTATTTTATCCCAGATACTGTACTGCAAAAGACACTGTAGAGTCCAGCAAAGAGGAGCGCTTCCACAAACATTGTGCATGGGGTATAATCATTTCAGGTCACATGTTTGGATTTTAACGTTTTTTCATATATCTTCTTTGAATTTGATCTTTGACTAAAAGTACCATAGAAAGAGTCATGATTCTGCATTTCACACTTGAAGGAGCAATAGTCTTATGTCTCAAATTCCATTTCAGACACTTGCCTTTTATTTTTATAAACCCACCTCTCTTGGGGCTATGGAACAACTATTAAAAATATATATTCTGCATATTTGTTCCTATCAGAGTTAACAATGCAAGATAGATTTAAGGAAGTAACAAAGGAAAGCCTTTAATGACCATTTTCACCTCTTTCCCTGCATCTTCATAGTCTTTGCCTGGAGCTCTCAGAGGCACACGGGAGAGTTCAAGGGCAAGAATGTTAAAGACTGAACTCTAATTTTCTGGCCAATGCATCTGGTTCCCTAGAGTTAAACACACAACTGAACAAGAATTAAAGGACAGGATGTGGGGTGATGACTTTTTAGGGCTATACCACCTAATCATGACATTATTGCACATTTGGGAATTTAATTACTTAAGTTCAAATTTGGAGGAAGCCCTACAACCCACAAACTAGAAAGTTCTCCATCCAGGAATCAAAACTAAGTATTTATGCTTATTGAGAAATACCCAAATTTTTGTCATTGACATCAGAGTCTATTTTGCCTTTTAATTAGAATACAGGGATAATAGGGGGTAGAATAAAGTTAGTATTTGCATTATGACAGCAAACTGAGGATGCCTTTAAGCTGTTTTCCAGGGAACTCAGAGAGCCATGTTCATTGTCAACATACCTTCTCATACAATTCCAAGGCAACTGGTGGACAGCCGAAAAATGCCAAGGAACTGAGATTCTTGATCAACTTGAAAAGCAAGGTTTGGATAAGTGGGATTATAAGATAAGTGTGCATTAACTGTTTAAAAGCAGATATATTTGATTAACGTCAGTTTTCCAGCTAGATTATAATTTTCATAATGTCAAATTCCAGTGATTTGCGTCACTGTTTCATTTTTGCTCAGAACAGTCCCTGTCACCTATAATATCTTTCAAAATGTTGGTTGGATGGATGGATGGATGGATAAAACTTAATGAATTCATGCTTTTCCAACCCTAGGTATTTTCCTATTTCTTGTCTATTCATTTAAAACTATAGTCACCCAACATTTGTTCCTATCAGTTGGGTGATATACATACATATACACACAGAGAAAGACTAGTATAAAAAATATTTTTTCTTAAAGACTTTAAAATAGAATAAAATTTTAGGTACCCATAATCACTTAGATGTTCTGCTTGAAAGCAAAAAGACTGGCTAAATCTGTCCTTAAAATGAGACTAGCTTACATAATACAAAATTAAACAAATTTAATTAACCTCTTAATGTTAAGAAGACATAGATAATAAGATCACCCTCAAAACAATGAAGTTACATAAGAATCCTCATGGTTAGCAACCGCACAAATGGGCTGACCTGGAGCTTGTACTTGGTGTTTGTAACAAAGGGGATGGGTCACTGGAAAGGTCTGTGCTCCAAAATGATTTAACAATCTCTGTGATTTTAATCTTTTCCTGCTAATTCCACTCTCCAAAATAAAGTTGGGGTATCTATCCAAAATGCAAACCTGGTCACATTACTAGCTTCCTTTAAACACTTCAGTCCTTCAGTAGCTTCTATTGCTCTATTAGCAACTAATCATGGTCATTTGCTTGGCAAAAGAGGCCTGACCTGACCTATGTCCCTCCCACAGACTCAACCCCATTTCCCTTCACACTTTGTCTGTAGCTCTCGTCATACCAAAGAGATAGTGATTATCTCCGGAACACAGTGCATTAGTTCATGCCTCTGTACTTTTGCTTATGCCATTCTCTGTCTGAAACGCTGTCCTCAGCTTTCTTTACCTTGTTGACACTTTTTACCTTTAGTGCTTATCAAGTCTCCTCTAGGAGATACTTCGTTTTACTTACTGATCCTTTGCTGTAGTTCAATATAAGCCTGAGCATATTGTAGTCTTTACTATGTTACATTGGAATTTACCAAATACATGGTTATATTCTACACTAGACTCCAAATAGCCCCACTGCACAAACTATATCAGTCATCTCTAGGCTGCCAGCATTCATTTTGAAATCAAAGTTATAGTACCAACGGGGTTAATATATATTGAACCAAATTAAGTATGCAGCATTATCCTGTTCTTTTACCCACCAACACCACCTAATCTCTCAGTGTTCTTTGTGGCCTGGGAGTTTCCAGAAATGATCATCTTTATATGCAAATTTCTGAATTAAGCAGTTAGTATCCTTCATAATTATGAAGCAGCAATACTTTATAAATGATTGTTAACAAAAGCCATATGCTAATACTGATCTATAATAAATAACTTTAAGTTGGGAACTCAGGTGGGAAAAATACCCAAGCACAAATTAACTTGATGTGCTAAACTTTGCAAAATTAATCTCTTTTAAACTGCAAATGTTTGTGTTTGGGGCATCTCAGTTATGTTTCATGGTAACTTAAACAATTTTATTTTCCTATCTGGAGTGCTTCTACAGGTGTTTTTTTTTTTTTTGTTTTTTTTTTTAATTTAAGAGCTCAAGCAAGTTCTACGAGTTCAAAAATAATTATGAAGTAATTTAGTTAAAGCTAGTATGCCAACGTATTGCTTAGAGAAACTTTCTTATAATTGTTACAAATGCAGAAAAAGATAATAGAAATGCTGACGTTTCTTTAACAGTGGTGGTTCTACCAGGCACCTCAGTATTATCAATAGATATTGAAAGACCCAGTCTCTGATTTCCAGACAATATAGTGACTTAAACAGTGCTCTCCAAAGCACAAAGCAGATAACCATTTTTTATCCTTAGTGAATTTTTCACATCTTAGACCTGTCCCCCTTCAACTTTTCTGTGTGCCCCTACTCACATATCTGTTTTACTATAGAGTAAAATGGTGATATAGATCACCATTCTTTACAATTTCTTCTGGGATTAGTTTTGTTACCACACTGAAGATCTTATGCATAATTATGTGAAGTTGCTATGGAGATTTTGTGTGATTTAACATGAGAAAAATCTATTGTGTTTAAGATAATTCTTCACAGTAATGACTCAGGAATCTACCCTTTATTTTCTTTGGGATTATAATCAACAGCACATTCGAATATCTATAAGCAAATTTTACTTTATTAGTAACACACCTCAAAAAGTATTAAATTCACCAAGAAGATGAAGCATTTCAGTAAAGCCTGATTTAGAAATAACTTCTGACATGATACTTTTTGAATACCAGCTGAACTCTTGCCTGCATCCTTTGGAAAGTGACAAAAAATATTATATATATATATAGATTTGGATATTTGGGTTATCTCATAATTTAGAAAATGTAATTTTGGAGAATGTATTAAACCACTGTGCAGAATTAAAGGCAATACAAGAACATAATTAAAAATCTTTTATTTGTCCTTCCACTGTAGCATAAACTATTTGGAAGTGGGACCTATGGGTAAAATTGATTATTAGACTTTAGTCAAAGGCAATTCAGACTAACAACTGTGAACTAAATAATAGCAAGCTTCACACCACATAACAGGGTCATAATTTTATATCTTTTTGGCCTGACCTTTCCAATGTCCAGTTAGGATAGGGAAATTCTTGCTATATGGCACGGATTATCATTAGACAATTTGCACGGATCTCTCTTTTGGCCCTCTGATTGGCAACGCTGACTTTAGAACCATGACTGTTTTTTGGAGAAAAACATTTCTAAGTGGAAGAAAATGTTGATGAATCTAGATGATGGTCATCAGGAGAGTGGCATCCAGAGGTTAAATACAGAAGTTAGAGGAGTGAAATTTCCAATTTAAAGTCAAACAATTATGGAAATAATTCCTAAGCAACACTTTGTCCAAAACACAACCAAATTACCAGGTTTCCAAACAACTAATTCTGGAAAGGGTTTTAACTCAGGATGATTTGACACCGTGGGTACCCAGAGAGAAAGCCAATCAGTACAGAGGTAAAAGGAAGGAGAAGAGAGGGAAGGTGAATTGAGCTGGAGGGACCAAGGGAGAGACTCTAAAACAGGGAAATTATAACTGGTTTGTGTTTCTTTGAAAAGTAGGGTTGGTCTTTTTGTATTAATCAGTGTGGTGAGTAACCCATAAAAGATTGAGGGGAAAAGGAAAAAGAGCTGAAAAGAATGAGAGGAAGAAACAGAAGAGGATATATACATAATGAAAATGCCAACTCCCAGGATCAATAAAGAAAACCTTAATAGTCTTAGCAAAAAGGAAGTTTGCCCATCAGGCCGCCCATAGGAATTTTAGGTAGCATGACAAAAGGCTCCAATTCAATCAAGTACCAGGTGAATCCAAACAGCAGGGGATTCAAATGCAGGTAATGCAATAAAGTGCCTTCTTCCCAGAATCTGAAAATTTTTGTACCAGACATGCCAGTAAGGGTCTGACAAGCACCATAGTAGGTACTGAATATTGCAGAATTGTTATCTATGCCCCAATTGTTAAAAGGGAGAATTGTTTACAAAAATAGCAAAAGATTGTTCATGGAGGAAAACAAACTTATATAAGGATGTACAGGAGTGACTAAGATGATGGAGGAGTAAGTGGAGCCACACCAACCTCCTCCCAGGACCAATCTGGAATTACAACTTAATTGGGGAGAAAGCAACAGAACACCAACTGGAGAGAAGTCTTATAAACCACAGACAGAAGGGAAGAGGCCAATTCATCACAATGTGACTGGTAGGAATTGCAGAAATGTGAGAGGGCTGGCTGGGCTCCCACAGGAGCAGCTGAAGGGTCTGGAGCTAGGGGTTTCCACCTGAGAAGTGTGGGTCCTAAACCCCCAGCTCAGCTTCCCAGCCTACAGCAACACAGCTGAGAGTAAAACAGCATCCAGCTGTGAAAAGCAAAAAGCCTCCGAGTTTGCTGGCCTGAAGCTGCTAGAAACACAGAATTACTAAAGTAACCATGCAAGAAAATACATTGGCACCCACTTACCCTGGGTTCCAGCAGAGGGAGAGCAGAGTGGGCTAGAGGCGCTTAGGGAGAATTTAGAATGGTGGCTTTGAGGAGAGAAATGAGGGAACAACCAATGGGATTTGAGTGCTGACTCATTCCCCACACTGTAGGCAGACTATGCTACACAAGCAAAGTCCACTTAAGGGGAGGTCATAGCCCCGCCCATTGGAATCAATCGGCCCCGCCCAGTGGTGCCTGAGCTTTGTGGATGATCACAGATTGATTGGATTACAACTGAATTAATCTGTCCCACCCAATGCTATCTAAAACTAACAGCTAAGCACAGATTAGTTGAATTAAAAAACAAAAGGGCACAGGCAAAAGACAGTGGATCTTTGGTTGGCTCCAACAGGCTGACTAAACCCAGATTATGGAATGATCTGACATCACTAGAGGTAGATTCAAGAATTAAAGAAACTGCACCTCTATACAATAAAAGGTCAAATCACAATGATAGGAACTCAAAAACACCCATCTAAAAGGCAAAAACAGAAAAGAAGAGCCACCTAAAAAGGGGAGCAAAAGAAACAGTCAATCAACAAAAGGAAAGGAGGGATCCCCAGAAAGACTGTTAAATGAAATAGAAGCAAGCAAATTATCAGACATGGAATTCAAAATGCTGATGATAGAGTACCTCAATGAGTTCAGTGGGCTCAAAGAAACTACAAACAACCCCAGGAGAACTACAAACAGCTCCAGGGGAACTACAAACAATTCCAAGGAAGCTCCAAGGAACATACTGAGAACTACACCAGTATTAAAAAGGACAAAGAAACTATCAATAGGAGCCAGGAAGAAATTAATACAATTTCAGAATTGAACAATACAGTAGAAGGAATCAGAAGTAGGTTAGAGAAAGCAGAAAATTGTATCGGCAAGCTGGAGGACAACAAAGAAAAATATTCCCAAATAAAGCAGCAAAATGAAAAAAGACTGAAAAAGAATGAAGAGGTTGTAAGAGAGCTGCAGGACACCAAGAAATGCAATAATATGCATATCATAGGGATACTAGAAGGAGAAGAGAATCAAAGATAGAAAACCTGTTTGAAAAAGTTAGGACAGAAAACTTCCCTACCTTGATGAGCAAAAATGTCACTCAAGTTCAGGAAACACAGAGGGTCCCAATGAAGATGAACCCAAACAGGCCCACTCCAACATACATCATAACTAATATGGCAAATGTAAATACAAGGAGAGAATCCTAAAAGCAGTGAGAGAGAAACAGAAAATAACATATAAGGAGGTTCCAATAACATTATCAACTGATTTCTCAACAGAAACACTACAAGACAGAAGGGAATGGCTAAAAATATTCTAAGCAATGAAAAACAAAGGCCTACAACCAAGGATTTCATTGAAAATGGAAGGTGAAATAAGGAGTTTCCCAGACAAAAGAAGACTAAAAGAATACATCCCCAGGGCTCTGACTGGCGATACCGTGGATAAGGCACCAGACTGTGAATCCAAAAGTCACTGGTTTGATTCCCCACCCAGGGCACATAACCAGGTTGCAAGCTAGGTCTCCAGCCAGGTCTGTAGCTGGAGGCAGGTGAAAAAGACAACCATACATTGATGTCTCTCTCCCTCTCTGCCTCTCTCTCTTCCCCTCTCTCTAAAAATAATAATCTTAAAAGGAAAAAAAAAAAAACAAGACTACATCTCCACCAAGCCAGCACTGTAAGAGATGCTAAAGGGTCTGATTTTAAAACATGAAGAAACAGAGACAGAGAGAAACATAGGTACAAAGGGGAAAAATATCAATGAATAAGTATGTCAATAATAAATGGATTAAATGCACCAATCAAAAGATATAGGGTAGTTGAATGGATAAGAAAATATGACCCAGCCCTGGCTGGTGTGGCTCAGTGGACTGGCACCAGACTGTGAACCCAAAAGTTGCTGGTTCAATTCGCCAGTCAGGACACATAACCAGATTGCAAGCCAGGTCCTCAGCTGAAGGCAGGTCAAAGCCAACCATACATTGATGTTTCTCTCCTTTCCTTCCTCCTTGCCTGCCTGCCCTTCTCTCTGAAAATAATAAAATCTTAAAAAGAAGAAGAAAAGGAAACATGACCCACATCTATGCTGTCTACAAGAGACCCACCTCAGAACAATAGATCAACACAGACTGAAGTGAAGGGATGGAAAAATATATTTCAAACAAATAGACACACAAAACAAGTCTGTAGTAGCAATAATACTTATTTTAGACAAAATAGATTTTATTATGAAGATCATAAAACTAGACAAAGAAGAACATTTAATAATACTTAAGGGAACAATCCATCAAGAAGATGTAACCCTTGTAAACATATGCAACACAGGAGCACCCAAATATATAAGCAAAAACTTGGGAGGACTTCAGGAAGGATAGCAGCAGCACATTAATAGTAGGGAATTTTAATACCCCATTATCAACAATGGACAGATCTTCTAAATAAAAAAACACCAAGGATATTGTGGCATCAAACAACATTCTAGATGAATAAACTTAACTGATATATACAGACATTTTCACCTCAAAGAAGCAAAATACATATTCTTTTCAAATGCACATGGAACTTTCTCAAAGATAGACCACATGGTAGGACACAAGACAAGCCTCCACAGATTCAAGAAAATTGAATCTTCTCCAATCATAATGACTTGAAACTAGAAATCAACCTTAAGGATTAAAAAAAAAAAAAAAACAAAAAAAAAACAACCTTCCCATTCATGGAGACTGAATAACATGTCATTAAGTAATGAATGGGTTAACAATGAGATCAAAGATAAAATCAAAAAGTTTCTGGAAACAAATGAAAGTGAATACATAACAGCCCAAAATCTATGGGGCATAGCAAAGACAGTCCTCAGAAGGAAGTTCGTAGCAACACAGGCCTACCTAAAAAGGTTAGAAGAATTCATACTAGCAATCTAACCATAAATCTACAAGATTTAGAGGAGTAAAAACAAATAAAGCCCAGATCAAGTAGAAGGAAGGAAATTAACAAGATCAGAACAGAATTAAATGACATAGAGAACAAAATGCAATTCAAAAGATCAATAAATCCAGAAGCTGGTTCTTTGAAAAGATAAAGTTAACAAAAAAGATAAACAAAATTAGTTTAATCAGACTCATTATGAAAAAGAGAGGACCCAAATAAATGAAATCAGAAATGACATAGGAGAAATCACAACTGACACCACAGAAATACAAAGGATTGTAAAAAATTACTACATACAATTATATGACAAGAAATCTGACAACCTGGGAGAAATGGACAAATTTCTAGAAATATATAATCTTCCAAAACTGAATCAAGAAGAAGCAGAAAGCCTGAGTAGACCAATAACAACTAGTGAAATTGAAGCAGTAATCAAATAACTCCCAGTGCACAAAAGCCCAGGACCAGATGGCTACACAGGTGTATTTTATCAAACATTTCAGGAAGAACTATCTCCTATGCTCTCAACATATTTCAAAAAAGCCAAGAAGAGGGAAGGCACCCAAACTCTTTCTATGAGACCAGTATTTATTCTAATCCCAAAACCAGGTTGAGACACAACAAAGAAAAAAACTACAGGCCAATATTGCTGATGAACATAGGTGCTAAAATTTTCAGCAACATGTTGGCAATCTGGATCCAACAATACATTAAATACATTAAAAACCATGATCAAGTGGATTCATCCTAGGGATGCAAGGATGGTACATCCGCAACTCAATAAACATAATGCACCACATAAACAAAATGAAAGACAAAAACCATATGAGCATATCAATAGATGTTGAAAAAGCATTTGATAAAGTACAGCATCCATTTATGATAAAAACACTCAGCAAAGTGAGCCTAGAGGGAGCATACCTCAACGTAATAAAGGCCATATATGAAAAACCTGCAGCCAACATCATACTCAATGGACAAAAACTAAAAACTTTCCCCCTAAGATCAGGAAGAAAACAAGGATGTTCACTCTCTCCACTTCTGTTCAACATCATTCTGGAAGATCTAGCCATAGTGATCAGATAAGAAAAAAGAATCAAAGGCATCCAATTTGGAAAGGAGAAGAAAAAACTGTCATTATTTGCAAATGACATGATAGTGTACATGTAAAACCCCAAAAACCCACCAGACCTAATAAACAAATGTAGCAAAACAGCTAGATGTAAAGCCAATATCCAGAAATCGATGGCATTTTGTATACCAACAATGAAACATCAGTGATAGAAGCTAGAAAACCAATTCCATTTACTATAGCAACAATAAAAATAAAGTACTTAGGAATAAACTTAACCAAGGAGGTAAAAGACCTGTACACAGAAAACTACAGAACACTGAAGAAAGAAATTAAAGAAAATACAAATAATGGAAGCATAGGCCATGTTTATGGATAGGCAGAATCAACATAATTAAAATGTCACTATTACCCAAAATAATTTATAGATTAAGTGCAATTCCTATTAAAATACCAATGATATACTTCACAAATTTAGAGAAAATACTTCAAAAATTAATATGGAGCCAAAAACTACCATGAATAGCCAAAGCAATCTTGAGAAAGAAAAACAAAGTAGGAAGAATCACAATACCAGATATCAAACTATACTACAAAGCCACTGTAATCAAAACAGTCTGGTAATGGCAGAAGAATAGACATATAAATCAATGGAATAGAACAGAGAGCACAGAAATAAACTTAAGACTGTATGGTCAATTATTCAACCAAGGGGGAAGGAGCATTAAATGGAGTGAAAATAGCCTCTGCAATAAATAGTGCTGGGAGAACTGGACAGGGACATGCAAAATAATAAAGCTAGACCACCAACTTACACCATACACCAGAAGAAAGTCTAGATGAATAAAGCACTTAAGCATAAGCCATGACACCATAAAAGTCCCAGAGGAAAATATAGGCAGTAAAATGTCAGATACCCTATGAAGCAATATTCTCACTGATACTTCTCCAAGGGCAAGTTCTCTAAGTTCCCTAAAGGAAGAAATAAACAAATGGGACTACATCAAACTGAAAAGTTTATGCTCAGCTGAAGAAAACATCAGCAAAGTTAAAAGGGAACCAACTGAATAGGAAAACATAGTTCCCAATGATACCCTAAACAAGGTTTGATTTCCAAAATATATCAGGAACTTATACAACTCAGCACCAGGGAAACAGCCCAATGAAAATATAAGCAAAGGGCCTGAACAGACAATTCTTTGAGGAGTACATACAAAGGGCCCATAAGCATATGAAAGAATGGTCAACATCACTAGCCATCAGATAGATGCAAATTAAAACCACAATGAAATACCACCTGACACCTGTCAGAATGGCCATCATTAGTAAATCAACAAACAACAAGTACTGATGAGGATGTGGAGGAAAGGGAACCCTGGTGCATTGTTGGTGGGAATGCAGACTGATACAGCCACTATGGAAAACAATATGGAATTTCCTCAAAAAAACTAAAAATGGAACTGTCTTCTGACCATGATTTCACTGCTAGGATTATACCCAAAGAACCCTAAAATACCAATTCAGAAGAATCTATGCACCCCTATGTTCATAGCAGGGCTATTTATAACTGTTAAGTGCTGGAAACAGCCTACATGCCCATCAGTGGATAAATGGATTAAAAAACTTTCACACAATGGAATACTACACAGCAGAAAGAAAGAAGGAACTCCTAATTTTTGCAACAACATTGATGGAACTGGAGAGTAGTATTATGCTTAGTGAAATAAGTCATTCAGTGAAAGACAAATACCATATGAACTCACCCAATACAGGAGTCTAATGAACAAAACAAACAAACAAATAAGCAAAATAGAATCAGAGGCATGCAAACAAGAAACAGACTTTCACTGTGCAGAGGGGAGAGGGGGAAAGAGGTGAAGAAGGGGAACAGTTTAGTCAAGGAACTAGTATAAATGACCCATGGACATTGATGTGTGGGACTGACTATGGGAGAAGGGAGAGGGAGGGTGGAGCAGGAGAGGATAATGGCAGAAAAATGGGATAAATATAATACAACAACAATAAATTAATTGAAAGAACAAAGAAGCAGGAAAAAAAAAAAAGGATGTGAATGAAAAATAAAACAAGTTTCAAAAGGCTGGTGAGTGGAAGATCATAGCAAATCAAAATACAGTTGGGGGACACTGGAACCAGTAAGTGGTTCAGGGTCTCCTCATTAAAAGAAAAAATACCAGCTCAGAGGGAGGATTCATAACTATCTCACACATAATAGGTGTGAGATTATGAAGGTCAATCTTATGCAAGGGGCAAGTACCTATTCTGGTGACTGGAGACTTCTTGCTGGGGTCTCCACAGGCACTCATGGCCTGCTATCATTTGGCAAATGAGAGGTTTGGCTCTTTTCTTGGAGCATGAATCTGAGATAAAAGGGAAAGACTCCTCCACCACACAACTAACAAACATAACCTGCTTTTAACTCGGGTAGAGCAATGATAAAAAACAGAAACTTTCTGTTGAAATTCTGTTAAAGAATTTGAGAGCCTACTTTGACATGACCAGTTCAAGAATGGAAAAAAGAGTAAGAAATATAATTTGGGGACTAAAGAGCTAGGTATTTAGAAAAAGTCAAAAGCATTGGGATGTCTCAGGCAATATTCCTTAACCATAACTGCAAAAATAGATTCCGGGATTTTCTCATTAAACAAAGTCATATTTTTATGGATCCATAAAATCTCAATAAATACTTTTAAACTTTTTATATAATTTCAGTGGTATAAAAATGAATATTAAGTATATCCTAAGTATATTAATGTACAGCTTTTGAAAAAATATTATCATGTGGCCCAGTGCCTTCTTTGTACTTTTGATCATAATGTTCTTGTTAAAAGCTAATAAAAAGAGAACAAAAGTAGACTTAATGAACAAAGGCATAACCTGGCCACAAGTAAAGGCAAAGCTAATACACTCACACAATAAAATAAACATTGGGTAGCTCAAAGAGTGAAAATTGAAGGAATAATCGAGTCATTATCCATTAGAAGACTACAGGGCACCCAAACTCAAGAGAACCTACTATACTTATAAAAGGCCACAGAAGACCACATTCAAATTTCAGGTCTAGCAAATGTTCCAGCAAAACAGTACTATCATATTACATTCATGTTATAGATTTCGAATTTTAAAGCTTTTACAGTTTTCCATTTATAACTTTATTTTGGCTCTGTAAACATAAAAGAATAGTAAGCATTGGGATGTGTATAAGGAAAGACAAATAATCAAAGACAAAAGATAAAAATCTGTAAAAAATGGTGTCAGAAAGTCCAGGGTTAGTCATGGCTTACAAAACCTAATGAGACCTACAAAGAATGTTAGGTTAAGAGGGTTAAAAGTCAGGTGAGAACAAGGACAGGACTGACTCATTGCTTGATGCAGATGCATAATGCTAAGAGGAGCAGAATCAATTCCTATGTTGCTTCCACCTTTGCTATCAAGGCTTATGATCTCCAAGTTAAAAAGAGGAAAACATGAAACACAAGGTAGGTAAAGAGATCCAAGGGAGATCAGCTCAATGCTTTACATACATCCAAGTTCAGCAATAAATTATACTCGGTAATAATAAAATGACCTGAGAAGGGACAATGGAAGTATTGTTGACAACCTTTGGGTAATCATAGTGAGTCAGAGAGGGTACATATTAGAACTAGGATGATGCATCTATATTTTAAAAAGCATTTCAGAATTTTTATTATTTTCAAAATAAAAAATGCTGCATTTAGAAGCTATAAATCAGTTTTAGGCTGATTATCACCCCCACATACGCACAACACACACACACCCGACACACAAAAGCATGACATTGTAGAATGCAGCATGTTAAAAGACTGTAAGACAATTAGAAAATAAATCAATGGTCACTAAGAGTTACAGGGGCTCCCTAAAAAAATTAAAAAGAACTCCTATTCATATCTTTTAGAAAATGGTAACAAGACTGGGAGGCAAAGTGAATCTGGATTTATGCTGAGTGTTTAATAAAATATTTCTTGATGATCAGGAAGCAGGATCTAGAAATGGGGACTAGATGATCATTTTTGTTAAGTAAAATTGTAGAGGCATACTGTGGTCTTTTCTGCCTAGCAACTGCACTGAAATGATGCAACAGAGAATCATAAAATGCCTAGGCTTTTATGCCTAGGAACTGCTTTGCAATGACTAGTTTAAGAGTCCACAAATCTGGCCTCTGCTGATTTTGAAAATCAGGGTTTCTTTGAGCACAGTCATAGGTACATGTTTACCTATTGTCTAGGAGTGTGTTTGCTTCAGTGGCAGAGCTGAATAGCCACGACAAAGACCACATAGCTGGGTTCTTTACAGAAGAAGTTTGTCAACCTCTCACTCGTCACATACACTAGGATATATCATAACCTCTCTGATATTCATGTTCATCATCCTAATGGATAGAAATTGATAACTATAACAAATGCTTAAGAAGGTATCTAATGAAACAATGCACAGGAAAGCTCTTTATGGATTGTAATGTGTTATACACAAAGACGGCGTATCTTATTGTGATCACTCTGCCTGTTCTATGATTAGTAGCAGTGCTTTTCATAGTAAAGGCATGCCAATCTCTAATACATGGAAGACCCTAAAAAGTACTGTGTGGTACCCTGGCCAAGTTGCTCAGTTGCTTGGAGCATCATCCTGTATATCAAAAGGTTGCAGGTTCAATTCCCATCAGGATATGATTGATGAGCAACCAATCAATGTTCCTCTCTCTCTTTCTCCCTTCCTATAAAAACACTGAGTGGACTTTTAGATGGATGTAAGGATAGATGGATGAGAGTAGTAACTACACTTTATTTAGTAGTGACTCTATGCTAGGGATACATAGGGTTTTAGATAAAGTAGATTGTTTCTTCCTTATAACAAACCTGAACTTTATTCACACTTCACTGCTGAGTAAAGAAATGTAAATAATATCAGGAGCAACAACTAATATTTATAAAGCACTTACTATGACTTAGCCACTGTGCTAAGAATTTATAAATGTTACTTCATTTGATCCTCTCATCTATTTCATGAAGTGGGGATATCATCATTATCATCATTATTATCCCACATTTACGGATGAGAAAATGAGCCCAGAGAAGCTAAGTAACATCCCAAAGGTTACACATATGTACATTAACTGGCAGACCTGGTATCAAAACTTTGTCTTTCTGACTCTGGTTTTTACTTATCACATGTTGGGGCAACTGATTTACATGAACAAGACTAACTTTATTAAAGGTATATGTAAATTCATAAGAATAATTGAAAATTAACTTTAAATTCTGAAGAGAGCTAACAGCATTTCCTATAAAAAAATACTTTTTTTTTTAAACAGAATCTTTTTTTTTTTTTTTTTTTTTTTTTAAGATTGTATTTCATTATTTTTAGAAAGAGGGGAAGGGAGAGAGGCAGAGAGAGAGAGTAACATCGATGTATGGTTGCCTTTCACCTGCCTCCAAGCCACAGACCTGACTGGAGACCTGGTTTGCAACCTGGTTATGTGCCCTGGCTGGGGAATCGAACCTGCGACCTTTGGGTTCACAGGCCAGCACCTTACCCACTGTGCTACCAGCCAGGGCTAAAAAATACTTTTTTAAAATTTATTTTTCCAATGAATTTTACTTAATAATTGCAAAAATATTACAGAATATTATAATATCCTCACCCAGCTTCCCATAAAGTTAACATATAAAAATATAGTACAACAGTGAGAACCAGGAAGTTCACATTGGTACAGTACTATAAAGATCTTACTTGAATTTCCCCAGTTTTCCACTAATGTGCTTTCTCTGTGCCAGGATCCTACCTAGGATCCTGCTTTGCATTTAGTTGTTATCTCTCCTTAGTCTCCAATCAGTAACAGTTTCTCCATCTTTCCCTGTCTTTCATGTTCTTGACACTTCAGGAAAATATTGATTAGTTATTTTGTTGAATCTCTCTCAATATCGTTTTTTCTGACTTTTTCCTCATGCCTGAACTTAGGCTTCATGGTTGGGCAAGAACAACACAGAAGTGATGTTATGTCCTCCATGCATCATACCAGGGGTTCACAGTGTCATTATGTCTTATTTGTTTTAACAGCCTGCATTCTCAGCAAGCTAGCACATAGCTTAGTCATTGACACAGACTCACAAACACAATCTCATGGTAGACCCAATTAAGGAAATGTTGAGACCCACAAGCAAAAGGAACATCAGTTCTCCCTTTCTCAACAATGGCTAGATTATTGGAATAAACACTGGGCTGTGAGTACCTGGGTTTACTTCTTAGTCCTCATTGTATCCCTATTAGCTGATGCTGTATTCCAACTACATGTTGACTGACAGAAATGGACTCTAAATGTGTATGTATCTGAATCTCAAAAGACAAGGCCTGCTTGGGTCATGCTCCAAATGCTCATTCAGCACCTAGTATGCCAAGACAGTCCTTGATGGCTTGTCCTACTTTTAAATCAGGCTTACTGGATGGTGAGCACTAGAAAAAGGATTTTTCCAGAATCTTACCATGTAGAAAAAATTATATATATATGCCCATATTTTATATATATATATAAAGCAACAGAGATGATCTATAACTATACCTGTCTATAACTATGTCTGTCTTGAAAGTATTAAGCCAATTAGATTGACAGTGGCTTGATATTCTTGGGACAGACCATGTGTATCTATATCTATATATGTCTACAGACTATGTATTTAGGTTGAAAGATGTAAGTTCCATGAAGGCAAGAGGAGTTTATTTTCTAATATCTTATTCAGCATGCAGACTTCAAAATTCGAACTGAATCCAGAAACAGCTTGCTGTGAATACTTTGAAGATCCATCACCCTATTCACACAGGCATATTATTTATGGAGGCCATAAAGAGACTCCCCTTTTATTTATTGAGCTGATTTCTAAGAGTTTTCTGGATTTCAACATTTTTCTTGTTAGATTTATACTGTCTGAAAACTATAGCTTCATTCAATTTGAAATGTGTTCACTATAAAATACAGTCATTGAGAGGAGAGAAAACCTTTAATAATTAAAGTAGCAGAGGTGAATCCTACAGGTACTAAAATGCTCTTATAAGATGTTAGTCATTAACATCACAGAATATGCCTTATTCAACAATATGCTCTTATTAGACCACTTACAGACATTTTCCTGATAGTGTACATTTAAAACACATAATAAATCAATGCAGGGGAAAAGACTTCTTCATAAAAACAAAACCCTCCTGGCTGGTGGCTCAGTGGATAGGCACCAGCCTGCAAACCCAAAGGATGCTGGTTTGATTCCCAGTTAGGGCACATAACCAGGTTGCAAGCCAGGCCTCCAGCCAGGTCTGTAGCTAGAAGCAGGTGAAAGTCAACCATACATTGATGTTTCTCTCCTTCGCTGTCTCCCTCCTTTCTCCACTCTAAAAAATAATTAATAAAATCTTCTTTAAAAACCTCAAAAGTAGTTTAATGGACAAATTTTTGTTAATAGTTTAGCTTTGCAATTTTTTTGTTTTTTATCCTTACCCAAGGACATTTTTAATTACTTTGAAGGAGAACGAAACATTGATATCAATGTTTATAAGTCACTTATCAATAGTACAAGTATAAAAAAAGATAACATTTAAAAATTATTAGGAATTTCTTAAAATATTGTTAATTTAAATCTTAAATAAAGTTTTTAGATACCTCAACTAAAGAAACATCTGTTTTAGGCCCTGGCTGGTGGCACAGTGGATAATAAGGTGCCAGCCTGCGAACCCAAAGGTTGCTGGTTTGGTTCCCAGCCAGGGCACATAGCCAGATTGCAGGCCAGGTTTCCAGCCAGGTCCATGGCTGGAAATAGGTGTAAGGCAACCATACATTGATGTCTCTCTCCCACTCTGCCGCTCTCCCTTCCCTACCCCTTAAAAATAATACTCTTGAAGAAAAAAAAAAAGAAGCATCTGTTTTAACAAACCTCCTTTTCCAGTGTTTATTAAATTTGTTTGATGTTGAAAAATTATAATGTATTAGAAACTTAAAAATATTAAGGAAACATAAACACTTGTTGAGTTAATATATCTTAAAATCAGGATTTGAGGAGAATTTCAGGATCACATGGGCTTTAAATTGGTATCATCTTTTTGGAAGGTATAACGTACAAGTTTTAGGGTGCACGCACAACACTTTTACTCTCAAAATCTGTCATAAGAACAAATTTTGTTAATACAATAGACAATAATCTAAGTGCATTTATGTTTACCAAGGCTTTATTTATCATAAAAATGATATAAATGCCCCAAGTATGGATTGCTTAATAAATCTTAAGTCAAATGGTCCTTGACTTACCTTAAATTCAACAGTGAAACAACCTGGCTCCCATGCATCTCCTTACAATTCTGCCTATATCCTAAATGTGAACTCTTGTTCATCTGACTAATAAAGAAAATCAGAACAAAACACAGCAGAAACATCAACCACAAAATTCTCCTCACCCACAGAATGGGGCACTCCCTGACTGGCCAGTGTTCCCACTCACTGTGGTCTGGGTGGCAGCCCTGACTCCTTGGTACCTCAGGTCTGAGAAATTGTTTTCTGTCACTGCAACATTTTCCACCAGACCAAAGCAGAGGGGACCGTCAGGTGGGTGGTAGAGGGACCCAGAAGACCTCAGCCCTGGGCTTCCCTTCCAGAAACACAGTCTTAACCTTTATCTCCCCTTTGATGAGATGCTATTTGAAGATATTTCCGAAGTCCAAAAAGAAAGTAAAAGTTTGAAAACTATGGCAGTAATTCTTGATCCTGTTTGTTGGCTTTCTCTCGAGCTCTCGTTCTCCTCCTCAACCCCAAAGAAGGGAAAACCAGAAAAACAAAGTGCTCATTTTAATTACAGGAATTATAGATCTCAAATTTAAGACAGGGCTGCAATGTCCTATTCAAAACTTTTTGTACCAAATGCATTTTGAAATTCAGAATGGTTTCATTTAGTAGATAATTAATAGAGAACATATAGTCTATATTATGTATCACTCCCAGAAAGGACTTGGAGCAGCAACTCATAGTCAAATGCATTAGTGTTTGTGAAGTAAAACATATAAAGGTTTATACTGAATGAATTAAATACAAACTATAAATTGCCTCATACCAAATTATATTAGATTCTTCTGTCAACTGAGTTGGTCAAACCTTTAAAAAAAAAAAAAAAAAAGTAGCTCTTTGGATAAAAGGATTGTGTCTAAGGGACAGTGTGCCTGTGTGATGGAGCCAGAGCTGGACCTCACAAGAGGCTGAAGGGGGAGGCTTCAGCCCAGACACCCCTGAACTGAACCCAGCAAACAAGTGCTCAATTAGGAAGGCAAAGAATAAAAGGGAAAAGTCTGTACAAAGGTAGAAATAGTCCATCAAAGATAATAGATTGGAGATTATAAACCCATTTCAGCTGTCAGTATGTATATCTATTCCTACATCATTCTCTAGAATATGTTTTAATGAAGGGACTCTCTATTCTTTAATATCTACACAATAACATAATAATGTCCACCTTTTAGTGATAAGAGGGAAAAACTGCCAATAAATAAGTATTTTCTCAATGTTTAGCTAGATAGGTAGACAGAGAAATCTCTTACCCATTTGTGCACATGGATAATTAAAAAGTTCTGTGGCCACCTAGTATGGCACAGTGGTTGGAGTGTCATTCCATAACCAAAGGGCTTCAGGTCTGATTTCCCGTTGGGGCACATGCCAAGATTGTGGGTGTGACTCCCAGTCCAGATGTACATGATTCCAGGTCTGGGTGCATAGGAAGGCAACAAATCTATGTTTCTCTTGCATCAATGTTTCTCTCTCTCCCTTTCTTCTCTCCCTTCTTTCCTCTCTCTAAAAAGGTGAATGAAAATGTCCTTGGGTGAAGGTTAAAAAAAAAAGCAAAAATATCTATGTGAATTGATAAATATCAAAATGTTAATATTATCTCAGAGTAGTACAAATTCAGCTAATTTTTAATTTCTTTTTTAAGTGGTTTTGATTTTCTTTTACAATTAGAAAGTATTATTTTCATGAGCAGGACTTAAAACAAGTTATTTTTCTTTGGTGGAAAATGTAATCATTAGCAATTTTTACATAATTTAGTCACTCTGGGTTTAAGGAATTCACCTAAAGTCACATTGTCAATTTGTAGCAAAATTATATTTGGATTTAAGTCCCCTGGATCCTACTAGCCCTGTGTTCTATCATTTCATGTTACATTTCAAAATGAAGCATGAGGCATGATACCTGCCTTGAAAGAGCTAATGACTAAGTAAAGGAGATAAGAAACATAGGTAGGAAGCAATGATCAAACATTACAAGATGCTATCTAGTAAAGTAATTGTGTGAATCCATTTGGAAGTGGTGAGGAACACATAAAATCTCAAATAAAAGGGAATAAAGTATAACGTTGCACCACACATATTACAAATCCATAGGAATTCAGAGGAGCAGAAGATAAGATTTAGCAGTACCCTGGAAGCCTTCATGGGTAAAATATGTATATGCTTTGAAAAGGCTAGGGTTAGGAATGACATTTATACAAGAATATTACCAGACAGCATGACCAATGATTCACAGTAGAGATAAGATGTTGTATGGCGTGCTGTGGGGTTGAAGGAATGAGACTGATGGAGTGGGGCAAGGTCACAAAAGCTTTAAAAGCCAAGTAAATGCCCTGGATGATAGCACAGTGGATTGGTACCAAAGGTCGCTGGTTCGATTCCCCAGCCAGGGCACATAACCAGGTTGCAAGCCAGGTCTCCAGGCAGGTCTGTACCTGGAGGCAGGTGAAAGGCAACCATACATTGATGTCTCTCTCTCTCTCTCTCTCTCGCTGTCTCTCTAAAAACAATAAATAAAATATAGTTTTTAAAAGCCAAGTAAAGACTGGTTTGGGTTTGATGTGGAAAAAAATGAGAGCCATGGACAACTTTCATTAAGCTGTCATGTGGCAGAGGCCACTAAGCTAGTACACATCTTCCAGCAGGGTGTAGGGTGGACTGACCAGGGGAGACTGGATGGAGTCCAAGAGACCAAGAACAGAACAATGGAAGTGATGATATGGCCCACAGAAATGGACAAAGGATTAAAATTAGGGATAGAAGCAAAGGCTGAGTCACAATGATCCCAAGGTTTTAATAAATGTCTCTGAAAAGAATGTTCTCCCAATTGACAGAGGCAGATGGCTTAAGTGCCATTCACTCACTATCTCTGAAGGGACAGCAAAGAATAAAGAAAACATTAAGCTCTTACATTCATTAAAATTATACTATGACCAACTTTGAGATACTAAACTTCGATTTGAACACTGAAGCCACTGGGTCAAGGTTCCAACTTTCAATTTGCAATATAGTTTGGCTCTGTTCTGAAACTTAAACCATGCCACTCTCATTTCATACAGCCGACACAAGCTCAGGGCCAGGCTGAAAATACAGAGGACAGACATGTCAATCCCAATGAATGGAAAATAATGATTAAAAATACAAGTGAAAATCCTCAGAATATGTACACTAGATCAATGGCACTTTTTTGCATGATGGAATAGGATCGTATACAGCTTATTAAGCTTCCAAATGTTTTCTCTTGATTTATTTTTTAATGAGAAAGGAGAGATTATCAATGGTAGAGAATAGGCTAAAATTTAAGTAGGTGTATCTTCCCTGGATTTGCTTAGGTATTCTATAGTTTGCTTGACATGTTTATTTATTTTTTAAATGTTCTATTTTCTTCACCCTGTCTGCCCCACCAGGGATGCCTTGATTGGTTCAGTGGCCGCTGTAGCTGGGCCCTGCTGCCTCTGAGCCTTTAAGTAGACAGTGTTTGGAATTTCATCTCAGAGATCAGGTGACATCCAAATCCACTTAGCATTGCATTGGCATGGTTTCTGATGTCATCAGAGACCTTGATGAAATTACAATCCCATTAGTCATGATGGGGGAAGACAGAGACCTTAGGTGGCTAATGTTCCATTCATAACAAGAAAGAGACATTTAGCATTTGTAAAGGGCATTGAGTTCTGCTAGTTCCCTAAAGAACAAGGCTCAAGTGAAGAAATATGACCAGAAAATGTTTGGGAAAGAAATGATAGAAAAGGCAAGATTACATTTATCTAAACAGCTTAACTTTGTATACTTTTTACAACTTTGCTTGAATAAAAAAAATGTGTATTCATGTCAATGTGGGTAGAAGAAAGGACAGGTCAGGAAAGGAAGGATGTGTCTAACAATGTAGAGATTCTGTTACTGAGAAACTGGGACATTACACTGAGCTTTTGATTGATGCCAAGAAGGTGCCTCTAAATATAAAGGGTAAATGGAGGTTACATGTAAAGAGCTTTTAATCTGGGTGATAAATTGCCAGATTCCATTATGCTTAATGAGTCTCATCAATGCATAGCTAGACTCAAGAAAATAATAAGACCCCTTTCAGAACCTAGTATAAACAAATTGAAAGAATTAATAATAAAAACCCTATTAATATGTATGCAATTTCAAGTAGTTAATGAAGTCAATTTAAAAAGTTTGGCTAAGGTATTTTAAGCTTTCTTTAAAAAAATGCCTGATCATAAAAACGGATTCATTCTTTAGATTTTTTTTCATCTCAAGCATGTCCTATATAAGACTTAAAAGGATTACATTTCTTTTGCTTAACTTTTATCCAATGGGAGCCTGCTTAGAAGTCATGAGAATGTTGCAGGCCCTAAAATGCTGAGAGATGCTTTATGACCAGAAGTGAGAGATTCATGTGGATTTGCCAAATCTCATCACATGCCTCCTTAGCCAATGGAGGCTACAGGAAACCACCGATTCTCAGTAGCCAGACTGGTAAAGCACCAATCTTTTGCTTCTTGACATAGTCTCAGTAGAAAACAAGAAGCAGGATCTGAAAACATCCATGCTTTGTACAAAATAGAAGGGATTTTCTGTAATCAGACAAAAAACCTGGGCCTGCATAAGAGAACCACTGCTGGTTTTGCATCAACAAATAGATGGGCAATATACCATCAGTCATGGATTTAGAAATCAGACTCTCTCACTTCTTGCCATTATGATTCTTTTATACCATCATTTAAAAAGGACTTCAATACTCAAGCGTATAATCAAAGCACGTGAGAGATTAAAAAAAAAAAAAGTTGCTGGTGTTTTGTAGTTAAATCCCTAGGCAAGAAGGCACAATCAGACATCTGTGCTTAGATTTCCATGAAAACGAATGCCGTGTGCTCCTTAATGTATCGTGAAATAACATAACTTGTGGTTATCGAATGGTACCAAGGAACATGGAGATTGCCCACAATGATGTTTGCTTCAAAAGCAAGAATCAAGCCTGTGTGTAACATTAGCAGATAAAACGCATAGTGTCTGGCACACAGAAAGCACTCAATAAATATTTCTTTAGATTTGAATGGAATAGTTCTTCTGTATACAATCTGCTATATGAAGTTTGTACATCCTCTCTTTTACTATAAAAAATAAGGTATGTTCTCATGCACATCTGCTTCAACGTCTCAATCAATAAAGACTGAGCGTGCGCCACTCTCTCCTCAAACATTCAGTACATATTTGCTGCCTTAAAATGTTACATTTCCCAGAATTATTTTAAGATGAATTTGTTATTTATAATACAATGTAAATTAAAAGGAAAGTTTCTGGATCAGATTCTCTTGGGTTCCAGTCCTAATTCTTCTGCTTGGTTCATGTGATTTGGGTTATGTTATGCAACCAAGCAGATCTTGATTTCTTTATCTATAAAAGATAAATGATAAAGTACTACCTGAAATATAGGAGTGTTGACATGATTTAATTATACACATTTGTTAACAGGCCTGATGCATGACACTCACTAGTGTTAGATGTTATGAGTATTCCATTGTGTTTTACACTTAGGTATGAATGTAAAGGCATGTATCCAATGCTTACATTGTTGAAAAAACATGGCAGAAAGGGGCTACAAGTGTAAGACAGCAGCAGATAAAGGGATACCGTCAAGGGTTAAACGATGTACAGAATAGGTAGGGGGCGGGTAGATGAACCCTAGACTTAGCCTGCCTTGCAATGTGAGGCAGGACTGGGCCTGCCTTGGGCAGAGACTTGTGGAAGCCAGATTAGTTTTCTAAGCAAAATAACATTTTATCTAATAAAGATGAACGCAGACAGACTGAGAAAGCATAGATGACAAAGTGAGGAGCCCTACAGAATCTACCTGGACTTCGTACAAAATTTCTTCATTTCCTTGAAAGAAAAATATGTTTTCAATTAAAAAATTATTTTAGGCGTAACAAAATACAGTAGTATATTTGGTGATACCGCCAACACTCCCTTATTATAGAGATTAAATCAGATGGTCGTCTAAAGATAGATGAACACACATATACACATATAAATAAGTACCCTCAAGAGCACCAGCATGAGGGGAGAGGCACAGAACATTTAGGTTCAAAGGTTATATAAAAAATTATTGTATTTACTTTGCCAAAAAATAAACTAAAAGATGAACATGAATTATTAAATAGCATCCCCCTTTTCAAACATAGCAATCAGCATATAGAAAATAAGAAGTAAATAATAAAATGTAATAGTAAAAGGTAATTAAGCAAACTTATTGTTTCCAGATGAGAAAACTCAAATTTATTAACAGAAATGTTCTTTTACTTCCTCTTGATGTCTCTTCTTCCTCACCAAAATGCCACCAATGCATAGCTCATTCCTCCACACTTCATGTAGAGACCTCAGCAACACACAAATGTGATGCCACCATTAAAAGCAAAATGAGAAAGATTTGCCTCTACAGGAAAGTACCACATATGACATATTACTAGTTTAAAGAAACTATTACAACTCTTTGGACCTTAGTTTCTTATATGACAGTGAAAATTCATTTCTTCCCATAAGCAACCTGAGGCGACCCCTGAAAATGGCTTGCTATTCACTTGACCCAGAAAATCCAAAAACTCATGCAAATTGAGAGGTTCAAATGTTCGCATTCACTTGAAGAACACCTGTGAAACTGTCCAGGCCATCAAGGCTATACATGTATCCAAAAAGCCACCACCAAATACCTGAAGGATGTCACTTTACAGAAGCAACCCAGTACATTTACAGTGCCATTCTGCTGTTACAATGATGCAGTTGGTAGGTGTGCCCAGGCCAAAGAACAGTCAGAGGCCCTAACTGAGGGCTGAACTGTTGCTGCATGTGCTTCAAAATGCGGAGTGGTGCTGATCTTTAGGATTTAGATGCAGATTCTCTGGTCATTGAGCACATCCAGGTGAACAAAGCTCCTAAAATGCCTCACAGAACCTATAGAGCTCATAGGTGGATTAACCCTTATCTTACTGAAAAAGAGCAGATTGTCCCTAAACCAGAAGGGTAGTTTATACAGGAAAAAAAG
Organism: Noctilio leporinus; assembly: GCA_004026585.1. NCBI lineage: Eukaryota > Metazoa > Chordata > Mammalia > Chiroptera > Noctilionidae > Noctilio > Noctilio leporinus. The sequence continues at coordinate 332,123 of PVIW01000872.1, read as the reverse complement.
ATTTCCTACAGAGACTGAAGAAATAACAATTGTAGCCCAGGAATAAATTTGGCATACAATAAATGCTAATAAAAGTAAAAGCAGAGTGTTTGTTATTTTTATTAGCAAATATATGTATTTCAAGTGTCCTTACAAGATGGATCAAATAAGTTTTCTTCTGGTTCAAATTTAAAACGTAGTTTATTTTATTAAAAAAAAAAAAAAAAGAAAAGAAAAGAAAGTGGAAGTTCAGGGATCCCTGAGGGCAGGGCCAGTGCCCAGTATTTCTCTGGGCTTATCTTGCCTGCAAAGAATTCTAGATGCTCTACAGAGTGAATAACCCCCAAGCACCTAAGTGGTTGGCTTCTTCCATCTCACAGGGCCTGGCTTGTGCTAGGGGTTTACAAAGATCTCTGACAATCATCCTCCAAACCATCCACAGCCACAAACCCCTGGGGGCTGATTTAGACAGAGCCTTTGTTAGCAGCATGTGCAATACCAACTCCTCAACAGTGTTGGTTGAGCTTCCTCCTCCTCTCTTTCAGAAACCTTAGTCTTCCCATTCCCACATCTCTCTTTAAAAAAAAAAAAAAAAAAAAACTCATTGAGCAGCATTTATGGGAATCTAATGAGATTTGGAATTAAGACTGTTTGCTACTTTTCTGTCTGCATCCTGTGAGAAGTTAGGGAGAAGATTCCCTGGTGTCCATCACTGTGCACCACCTTTCCCAAGAAAAGGGAATATTCCCCTTGACTTTGACCCTAATATCCACTTTTCCCCTCTCTTGTGTAACCTCCTCCTGTAGCAAGTCCTCCCCTCACACAGTACCAAGGATGACCTTAGGGCATAACCTAACCTAGGCTGATGGGTGACTTGGGATAGTCTATCCAGTGGGGCACACTGCTGCTAGTGTTAGACAGGATACATAGTAAATCAAGGCAGGGAGAAAGAAGGAGACATGTCTTACCCATTAATTTAGCAGCCCTGAGTCCGTTCTGGTAAGATTGTTGGGTGTTCTGAACATCACAAGCAAAGACAGCACAGGAGGAGAAAAGTCCTTGAGACTGTGCTGGGAAAGGAAGCCTCTGTAGACATTTCACTAAGACAAAAAGCCTTTGTTAGCTGAGAAAGAAAGCCTTTGTAACTGTATATTAATCCAAATGTCTAGAAGTGGGAGAAGAGGTACCTAGAAGCTAGCTAAATATACAATCCTGAACCCCAAATATATTCGGGACAGTCAGATTAGCTGAGTGCCCACTTATAGCCTTTTTGCATAAGTGTATTTAATAAATAAACCTGTTATTTCATTTCCACTATATGTGTTGTCTCTTGCTTGAATTCTTCTCTTGTGAGGGAGGCCAAACTGAAGAGGGGGGCCCCTGACTTGGGTCTCTCTGGTAACACTAGGAAGACCTCAAAAGGCTTTGCCTTTGATTCTCTGAGACCCTCTAGAATGGCAGCTCCCTCTTCTTCTTAGATCTAGGGGAAATAAGTCTCTTTTGCTTGGATCCAGCTATATTGCCACATCTATTTTAGGAAGAAATGTCCTTCTTAATAGTGCACTAAATCATCGAAATCATCTAACATTAATCCTACAATTCTTGCACCAACCCATCTTTCTTAGGTCCCTCCTACCTGACTAAATCCTCATCAATTACCTTTCAATGCTTCCAAACGTTTCTTAACTGAGCATAATCTAGCTGCCTTCCAAAACTTGAGAATTCCCTTTTTTTCTCCTTTTATATCACTTCGCCTTCCACCATCTCTACCCAACGTTCAGCTAACATCAGGTGGCAAACCAATCACAAAATAAGCATGGAATCTACTTCTCTCTGTGCTGTTGGTCTTTAGGGAAAGAAGCGCCTCCAAAGTGCATTATAACAATGGCCATAGAACCGGAGAAGTAATCAAGCCTCCAGAAACACTCACAGGCTTTCTGACTCAGGCCAAATTAACTACATTTTCCCTGCTCGGAAACATCCACAGGGCTCTGGGAATTCCATTAAGGACAGACCCCAAAGTCGGCAGGCACTCCAACAAGTGGATTTCAAACTTTCCTAAGTGGAAAAGCCCCAGTTCATAGATTCAGCCATTCTCCAGTCCTATGGTCATCTTTTCGTTCTTTTAGAATTAAAGAATAATTTTTCAAATTCTTTCATTATAATTTGCATTCAGTATTATTCTGTGTTAGTTTCAGATGGATAGCAAAGTGGTTAGAAAATCATGCACTGCCTTGGCTGGTGGCTCAATGGATAAGATAAGGTGCCAGCCTGCAAACCCAAAGGTTGCTGGTTAGATTCCCAGCCAGGGCACATAACCAGGTTGCAAGCCAGGTCTCCAGCCAGATCTCCAGCCAGGTCCATAGCTGGAGGCAGGTGAAAGGTAACCATACACTGATGTCACTCTCCCTCACTGCCTCTCTCACTTCCCCCTCTCTCTGAAAATAATATATATTTTTTAAATCATGCACTTGACAGGGTGGTCTCCCTGACCCCATACCTATTTATCTCAATATTATTGACTACATTGCCTGTGCTATAAGGAACACCTTTGTGGCTATTCTGCAATTACCACATCTTAATCCCTCCACTATTTTCTCAGCCCACAAGCCCCTTCTCCTCTGACAGCTGTCTGTTCTCAATATCCATGAGTCTGTTTCTGTTTTGTTTATTTATTTTTGTTTATTAGTTTCCACATATAAGTTAAACCATATGGTATTTGTCTCTCTCTGACCGGCTTTCTTCACTTACCTACACCTTTCTTAAAATTCGGGAAAGGGGTGGTTGAACTGCAATGGTCCTACAGGAGGCAGAGAGAGGTAGTGCTTACCTGACAATGGAAAAATCCCCAAATGGAACTCTCTTCCAATTTTCACTATCATTTGAAGTGAAGTGAAAGATGTTAATTTTAAAACATACTGCTCCCATAACCTATGCTCTCTTTGGCATTTTGGATCCTAATTTTTTTTTGTTCCAACATGGTATTATATTGTTATTCTTCTAGGGTATTAGTAACGTTATAAGAAGATAAAATTAGGCCAGAGGTGTCCAGAACTGTGAAATGAGCCAGATGAAATTAATCTAGCATATATTTAAAAACCTGAAAAAGAAATGGATAGTAATCTGAAAGCCAGTATTTTAAACAGTAGGCATATAAACAAATACAAGAAGTTTAAAAAGGAAAATGTATCGAATGTCTAAAACCTAATGCAAACAGGGAAGACAGTGCTTCCGAATGTGGCCATTAAGATGAGGCTAGGGAGGCTGGATGTCCAGGACCGAAGGCCTGAGTAGGCATATTCACGGAGGCGAGGTGAGCCCTGCCAACAAGGCCTGGGCAACGTAATCAGGCACAGGTGGAACAGGGATGAGTAGAGGGGGTAGAGCTCCCAGTACCCATCTGACACATACTATCAATAAATACCCAACAAACATTTGATAAATTAATGAGTGAATTCATTTTCAAAGAAGGAGGTATCAGAAATGATGAATTATCTTTACTACATGACGGCTGATATCTCATCTTAAGCACAGCACCTATAATTAAACCTACCAAAAATAAATTACTTCAAAAAGGTAATGGTGTTAGAAATTGGGAGCAAATTCCAATAGATGGTCACTGCCATGTGCAATGCAGCATGTTGACAGCTAACTAAAACCATGTGGGATCTGGCATCACTAGTCACCCACTGACACAAACCAGCAATCAGGGCATTATCCTCAACTCTCCTTTCTCTCCCATTTGCCCAAGACCTATGCCACAAGTTCTCTTATATTTTCATTCTAAATACACTTGAAATATATCCCTTTCTTTCCATCCTCATGGCCATTGTCATTAAACTTCTCTTTTAATCAAGCAAGACTCTTGCAAAGACTTCTTAACCAGTTTGCCTGTCTCATCCCTCCATTCACCTACCCTCCACACTGCAACTGACGTGACCTTTACAAAATACAGATTTGATCACTGCACTTGCCTGCTTAGAACCTTCCAGTGGCTTCCCACAGTCTACAGAATTAAGTTCAGAGCATTTAGGCCTTATGCATCTTTCCAAAGTTATCTCTTATTATTTCCCATCTTGATCATGCTAAGGCTACAGATGTAAAGGGCAAAACAACACAATAGTTAAGAGCTGGTCTGCAGCAGCATGAGATATTGCTGGGGACACTCCTATGAAATAAAGGCAAAGTTGCCTCAATAGGCCCCACTCCTGGAGAAAGCTCAGATTCCCTTTGGACAAGCATAGACATCTCTGCAGAAAGACCTGACATCAATTCTGGGGACTGTTTTCACCTAGTTGCATGGGTAGAAATGCCGGAAATATGAGACACAATGTTTGTAAGTTTCCTGACTAAAAGGTATCAGGGAAATCTAACAAATTAAAAAGAAAAAAAGAAAGTCCTACAGTTACGTGCCTTGTCCTGTTTTCCTGAGCCATCAAAATGTATCCTCATACACTTGGATCTCTCATTCAACTATGGCCATCCTCTGGAAATGCCCATGTCTTTATTAACCCTTATTTTAACTGTTTAACATTGCTAAAATAATATTTAATATATATTCAAAATAGAAAATCTATCACAAAACCCAACATTAGTGTTAATTCCAAAGTCAAATATAAATTATTTGGATTAGACAAAGTTTTAAACTATTAAGTGTATCTATGGATTCTGAAAAGCATACAAGCTGAAATAAGTACACTAAAAATGATGCAATAACCTTATTCAATTCTTGCTTCAAAGAATTTTGTCATCAACTACACTATTTAAAATTCATTATGCAAGTACACAGGAATAAATTGTTCCCATTACCATCACTCCTCTGGATCAAAACTTGGAGAAAACACTCAACAAAAAGCATTTTAGGTAAAGAGCTCTGAGGTAGCGCCAAGAAAAGTTTAAAAATGGGTTTAAGCAGTAGCTTTGATTTCTGCCTGATGAGGCATCCAGTGCCCCCTTATTTACCTGAAAATAGTCCCGACCACCTACCCTGTGCAAGGTAGGCTGAGGTTTAGAGGAAAGGCAGCAGTGCTGGTGCTCCAAAAAGCACGTGACATGGAGGACAGAGGCTGGGTACATAGGAGAGAGAGGCAAGATCTGGACCAGGGGTCTATGATGAAGCCAGTCAAGGAGTGGGTCTCAGGTTGGCCTTGGTGTCATGAATCAATGAAAGCTCTGACCTAGGCGGGGAGCAGGATGATTAGCCAGTGCCATGGGCTGCTCTTACAACCTCCCCAAACATCAGCAATCACAGGGAGACTGAGTATGGACCAAAGCAGAGTTTCCTAAGGTGTGTTATGTGTACCACCAGGGTTTTATGAAAGAACTGTGCAGGCAGTATACAGAAGAATACACTTTCACCTTAATAGCTCAGTATTTACTTCTGTTTATATTAAAATAAAATAATAAAGCTAACTTATATTTTTAATAATAAAACTATGATTTTATTAATATTATTACTTATGGTTATACTAAGTTAAAAAATTGACATGAAGAAAAATAGAAGTAAAAAATTCTAGCACAAGTCTTACTAGGATATGGGAAACTGTGGTGGCTATGTGCAAATGACTAAAGTGTAGAAAAATCTGAACTAAGCCAAAGAGATAATAGAAAGCATTTCAGTGGATTGAGAAAAATTTAGTGCTAGCCTTAAAATATTATAAGCTTTTTCTGCTGTTTAGATAGATCATAAACATAAAACCACCTGAATTCCTATGTTAACTCTCAAAATTTCATAGAATAACCAGTTAAGAGAATCTGATTCTAACTTCTTAGTTCCCATCGGCCAATGTTTGCACCCATTGCTTGACGTCCCCCCAAAGCATGCAGACCACAGGCCCATGAGACTGAGGAGCAACAGGTGTTGTTAACCTGCCCAACCTTCCTTTCTAGGCCATGTGGGCCCAGCACATGTGGAGCGCACAGGGCAAATCCCACAGGCAGGAGAGGCCATGGGGGGAAGCAGCTTAGGCTGCCTAAGGAATTAACTGAAAAGAATAACCTCTCTCCATCCCTTCTCATCCCGATTCAGAATATCCTAATTGCAGAGAGACTGAGCTCATTAAGTGCTGCTCAACTGTGGTCAGAAGATTATCAAGTCTTAAATTTAAAGCCTCTATAGTCTTCACACTTCCTGACAAAAGTTTGTAAGAGTATTTTTCCAGAACCCCAATCTGCAATGATTGTGGAGTGGTGATTTGTTAAGAAGCTTATCCTACCAATGCGGATGTGAGCAATTGGTTTCTAATTATTTCAATAAATGAGCTTTATAAGAAATCCCGATAATAAAGTAACTGATGCCACAGAAGAATAAATCCTGGTGTTCTCAATATCCAGATAATGTAGCGATGCTATTAAGAGCTTCCTCGTCAATAGTAGTCTTTGTATAATGATAAAACTCTATTTACATAATACACCAATGGTGCCTAGTGCAAAATAGGGTTTACATATAACATTAGTTGAACTTGCAGCATGAATTCCTTATTCTACTTTTGCATTGGTCAAAAAAAAAAAAAAAAACCCAAACAAAAAAGCCAACATTATTTCACACTCCATTACCCTAAAAATAAGTTAATAAAGCTCACCATTTTTCCTGTAAATATCGATGTGCATATGAATCTCTTTCAGTTGGAAATAATAAAAGCTTCTTAGTCTTGCCCTTGCATGTCCTTTGAAGCATTCACAAAGAGAGAATTATTTTCTGGACTGCCCAACCCTGCCTCTGACCTCCTGATGAATTTCACCAAACTGGGCTCTGGCCAAGGCCAGGGAAGAAGTCTCAGAGTTAGCAATGGTCTCATCCTTTTGTGTCAAATGAAGAGAGGAAAGTTACTAGGAGTTTCTTTTTCTCTTTTAAAACCTACAAAACACCAAGTCTCATCTTCCTAAAGTAAAACTGGTTGGGCCCCTGGATATGGCTAGTGACCATGACCTTCTCATTTATTCACTGTTGCATCCCAAAGTGTCTGGTGCAGGTAGACACTCAATGCCTGCCAGGTAGTAGTAAGTGCTCAATAAACACTTATTAACTAGATGAATATCTAGATGAATAGGTATTATTAACATCGCAATCCAGATCAGAGAAAATCAACCACTGTCAGGACTGATGTCAGGACACTCCAAAATGCACTAAAAATGTAATTATTTGCCAGGAATCTCCTACCCATCCCTATACATTTTGTGAAATGTAAAACAATAAAAATTGAAATTTATTGTCAAATGACAGCAACCACAATTAAAACACTGGTAAGCATATATATATTTCGAAAGATGCTTAAAATATTGTATTTTAAGTGTCAAAAGCAAACTGAAAATATACAGAGGGAAAAATCCTTACTTTAGGCCCCTTTGAATCTCATCCTGTAGGATCTAAAATCTACTTGCCCAAAGTAAATAAGATGTTTATTTGTTTTTCCTCCCTCTACATTATTTATTTGCTTGTGTATGTGAATACACAGGCAGAAAAGATTTACATAAGCACTGGAAAAAGTCTATAAATGGTCACCCTTAACTATTCAAACTATTTAATGATGTTATTAAATCGGTAGCATAGGATTTGGGAGAGGATATGACTTCACTTTTTATTTTATGCATTTCTGCATTGTCTGAGTTACTAACAGTGAGCAAGTATTGTTTGTACAGTAAAACAAAACAACTGCAATTTAAAAAAGAAAGTTACAATTAAGTAACTACATTTTGTGGTATATATTGAGTGCTCTAGAAGCTAAATAAAATTTTAATAGCCTGGAATGCAATTAACTGAAGACCTCATTCAACCAGTATATTTTTCCTGCATTCTACTCTTTAGAAAAACAAGAAAATCATATAAAAGTAAACATATACAGAGAATTCATTGGTCAAAAGTAAGCAGTTTCACAATATGGCTAGCTACCAAACACTCAGCTCTTCTCATTTATCTCCACACCCATCTTTGTCTGTGTACAACTATTAGTGCACTTTAGATATTTGCTATTCTGTGTGTCTGTGGTCCCAGACAAGCAGCTTGTCAGAATCTCAGGACTCACCTAGACCTACAGAATCACAAAGTCTGGGACTAGAATCTCAGAATCTAGATTTTAACAAGATCCCCAGCGGATATGATTTCCCATCAAAGTTGAGAAACACTAGTTTAGGTGACTAATCATGAGTTCTTGCATGATTCTCAACCTACACAGATAGATTTATTCCAATTAGATCATCCTTTAAAAAGCAGAAAAGTAGACATTTTATATTTTCTGCAAGAAATGCTAAGCTTGCAGAAAACAAGATTAACTAGACATAGCGTTTTCTCCCATCATCTTACCAAATTGTTGGAAATTACATTAGAACTGAAGAATGAAAGAGAGTGGAAAATTTCAGCTCCACAAGTTTGGGAATGTAAACTCCTGCAATTACTTGTTTGAACCACCAGACAGTGTTCACACATTAGCAGGGCAAACAGACCAGATCTCAGGCCTGGGATTCAAGGCACACACTTATGGTGTGAACACTGCCCACCCTGCACCAATGACCAACATCATCAAGTAATGATGACCTATTTGTTTCCCAAATGACATGCAGCACCAGAATCCACTTCAGCAGAGCACCAGAGAAGTCCACAGCCAATAAATCAAAGTCAGCATTTACAAAGAGATGTTTCTCCATTTCTACCTAAAAATTGCTTAAAAATGATAAATAAAAAAGGGATGGATGTAATACAACAACAATAAAATAAATAAATAAATAAAAACAATCACTATTCATAAAAAAATGATAAATAACCTGATTAATAGATGATACATAAAAATGAGTGATTTAAGGCCATGTTAGGTGAGCAAATCAAATGTAAGTGATTCTGAAGTGATGACCCTATTCCTAGAAACACTCATCTCCTTCCGCCAACAATTTGATTTGTAGAGCTAAATTAGAATTACTAAACATTACAGACAGAAAAGCTCTATAGACTATCTAGTTCAACTGCTTCTCTCCCCAGAAGGAAATACTCTGCAGAAATTACAATGGCCAAAGCACACAGCTAGTTATTATAGAAGCCAACTGGGAATCCTTCTAACCAGGATTTCTCCCACTGCACCAATGGTTCCTAAGGCTACAGAAGCCACTGGTGGGTACAGACATGCATATAGATTTGGAGATACAGAACCACATTATCCCCTACTTCTAGGTTAAGAAAAAAAAAAAAAAAAAAATGCTCACGTAATAATGGTGGACCATGCCCCATGGCACAAGGCCATAGCCAGCCCTCAGGTAGAGATAAGCTACAAAATGACAAATTCCTCCAGGGGGTGCTGCACAGCTGCTTCCAGCAGCCTGGTACAGTCAGGTATCAGAAAGGAACTTCACCGGTCAGCTTTGAGGCTGTACTTGTAGAACACCTTTCTTGGATCTCCCGAAGGTACACATTAAAAACTAAACTCATGAATTTCACTGTACACCCATGCCAAAGCAATGCTACCATTAAATGTAAGCTCTCCTCTTTTAGTAGTTCTCTGCCAATAAAATTATTATCCATACAGTTATGTAAAACTAAGACTAAGAGTCATCCCTGACTCCTTCTTCTCCCTCAATCTCAAATTCAGTCAACATCACCATCAGCTTTATCCCTGAATATTTTAGGAATTATCCAGTTATCTGTAGCTTCCCATTATTGAGCTAGCCTTAAGTACTGTTTTCCCTTGCCTAGACTTCTGCAATAACTTATTAACTGGGTTCTCACATTTACTATAACCCTCTTCCCAACCTGTTCACTACAGTTTGGCCAGAGTGATTTTTTTTCAAATCAGAATTTTGATAATGTCACTTGTCCCCATCCAGGACCCTGGCTGGTGGCACAGTGGATCAAGCACCAGCCTGCAAATGCAAGGGTCACTGGTTTGATTCCAAGCCAGGTCTCCAGCCAGGTCCCCAGCTGGAGACAGGTGAAAGGCAACCATACATTGATGTCTCTTTCCCTTTCTTCCTCCCTCCCTCCCTCCCCGTCTCTCTAAAAATAATGAATAAAATCTTCAAAAAAAAAAAAAAATCCAACACCTTCTCATAGGTTTAATATAACCTTCAAGTCTGTACTTGTTCTGACCCCATTCTTCTCTCCTGCATGATCTCTTAACTCTGCCCTGTGTGTTCAGCAGACTGGTCTTGCAGTTCCCCACTCTTCAGAAGCCTTTTTCAGACTCCCCAGTGTAGGGTACTGCTCTGCAATATACCCTCAGGGATAAGTATTTGTTTCCTTAAGAGGACCTGCATGAGTTTATAATTATACATTCATTAGGGAATTACCTGATCATGATTTTCTCTGCACGACCACCCTGTTGTTGCTGGTCTGTAGACTCTATGAGAACATGTCCCTTTTAGCACCATTTTATCCTTAGCTGATAACCAAAAGATGACACATAGTAGACATCCAGGAAATATTATACGAATGAATAAATAAAAAATGAATGCTTGGTGTTTAAGTTTATACCACCACCTATGGAGAAACTAGTATATTCACTCACAGCTTCCAGGCATATATTAAGAGTGATGCAGTCTAGGATTTCTGAGGTAAAGCAGTACCATAGCTCTAACACTAATTCATAAAGGTCACAAGTATATTTCTGCAAAATGGCCCATTCTTGAGAATAGTGTATACCCTAAGATCCAAGCCAAGATGTGACTACTACCATGATGCCTTATGTCCTGTCATCTTAGACTGACACTCCCATCCCAGTGTCAGTCTTGCCTTGAGGCAGAGGTGCCAAATACATTGTTACTTAAGTTAGTCCCAGACATGGGACAATGATTAACCAGAGAACTAGCAACAACAAAACATACTAGAGGGCAATTTCTATTGCTCTGGTATTTATTAGAGACTCAGCATGAAGGACAACAGAGAACAGAAGGTTCTCCTGCTCCGTATCTCAGTCCTGAAGCCATTTCAAACACTCAAAGCTGATAATTAACTATCCTAAATGATCCGCATATATCCGAGGTATGCTCCAGCCGACCAGATCAAAGTGTTTTCAAGAGGGTTAAAGCAATTAGAATGTATGGTCTAGTGCTTGCTATATATTCATGTGGGTGCAGGTTCTCTCCACCCCATGGGCACATGCCCATTCACTCTCTCTCTCATTTGGCAGAGAACTCCAATGTTAAGTAACAAACTAACTCCTTTTTACACAAAATGACCTTGCTCTTTCGGAGTGACAATCTAGTGGTTTGTTTCTATAACAACAAAATCCTGGGACTGAAATTAGCCTTAGAATACAACAGTATGGCTTCCAGGTTACTTAAGTACTATCTTGATTTGAACAGTTACCCTCTGGAAAATAATTGAAGCATCTCAATTAAATCCTCAACAACAAAGCAGCTCCCTATCCCCACCCCACCACATTTACTCACAACTAAGAGTGGGAGGTAATATACACAGGGTGATTCTTGCCTATCAGTAAAAATATGCAAAGAAATAGGCTATGCCCTGTGGTCAATTTCTGGCAATCAGAACCACTATTGTCAACACCCATGTACACAAACCTCCATCTCAGGACAAGTCCATGCCTGGTAACTTTCAGGCCCCTAGATGGGGAGGACTACTTCAAGTAGCTTCTATTTCACAAGAGACTATGTCCCCTGGGAATGTTCTGACCACCAGTCAGTGATGACTAGCTCCTTGACTTTCCAGTTTAATGTAAACTATTAGGTGCACACCAGACAGGAAGTAAAGCTACATAAATACCACTCTGGCCCTGGCCTGTGGCACAGCGGATAAGGCACCAGCCTGTGAACCCAAAGGTTAATGGTTCGATTCCCAGGCAGGGCACATAACCAGGTTGCAAGTCATGTCTCCAGCCAGATCTGTAGCTGGAGGAAGGTGAAAGGCAACCATACATTGATGTCTCTTTCTGTCTCTGCCTTTCTCCCCTGCCCTGTCTCTGAAAATAATAAATAAAATCTTTAATAAATAAATAAATATGGCCCTATGCCTAGAGAGACATGGACCTGTTCGCATACTAGTTCCTACTTTTAATCCAGCACCCTTGATTTAATTCTTTCTTAGGCCAAGATCTTTGCCTGGCTTCTTACACAATATGCTCTCTAATTTTATCTTTTTTCTGTAGCAACACATTTCTTGTCTCCTTTCCTATTTCTCCAGCCAGGACTTCACCTCCTTATTACCCTTCCCAGCTGACTTTTATTTCCTCCAGAATAGTTTTTAACCTTGGCTGCACATAGGAATCACTTTTAGACTTAAAAACATGCACACACATGTATGTGTGTATATTTAGCCATCCCCCTACCGCCCACCCCCCGCCTCCTGAACAATTAAGTCAGCTTAATGGAGAGTGAGCTCCACCACTGATGATTTTGTAAACAACCTTCAGTGGCTCCATTGTATACTCAGGGTGAGAACTACTACCTTAAAATCTGGTTACCTAATTATACCTTTTGATTCAAACATTCAAAATTTATTTATGGATAACTTACGTAATTTTATTTATTCAAAATTTCATAAGCACCAAGACTTGTGTTGGGCCCTGAGAATGCCTAGATACATATCCTCTTATGTTGATGCTCTGAATATTTCTACTCTTAGCCCCCATGTTCTTCTTGCCTGTATATCCACCCCTCTCCCCAGAGAGCTCTCTGCCGATATCCTAGTGCCAACTACTTCCCAAGTCTCAGTATTTGGTCCAGACATCAACTCTGATATTCAAACCAGCCTATGTACCTACATATTAGAAATGTTGATTTGAGTGACCCATGAACAAGTCAAATTTGATTTTTTAAGTTTTCACTTCCCGCTGAATTTCTTCTTCCTCTTGGCCCCATCAATATCTGGTCACTCAAGTTTCAAACCTGTATCCTGCATTCCTGCCCCATATAACCAAAATTTGTGGTTGTTGTCTCTAAAACATTGGTTCCACCCACACAGCCAGTGATGTGCATGAATTCAACCCTCATCATTTCTAAGGTTGCTGACTGGTCCCTCTCTGTTTTGCCAACTACAACCCATCTTCAGCAGAATCACTGGGGTAAATTGTCTAAATGGAAAATTAACTCACTGACTTCCCCCTAGGCTTACACGTAAAATCTCAGGTCCTTAACTTAACACCCAATACTCTCCAAGAACCCACCCTCTGTAACTCTCCAGCCTCAGCTAGAATGTATCGCTAAACCATGATTAAAGCTACTGCAACAGAAAATGCCCTTCAACTTCCATCTGTCACCTAGGGTCTGTTCCACCCCCACCCCTGACTTTGCTCAGTCATTCCTGTCTGCAAAACTCACCCATACACACACTCTGATTATGTATCATGATTAAGTGAGGTGCATATTAAAATATAATATAGTATTATAACACTAAAAATAAGTATAATTACTTGTCTTTGTTTCTATTTTCCCCATTAGGTGTTGAGCTCCCTAAAGACAGTGACTATGACTGTATTATTATCATTTTTTTTTCTTTACATTTTCAGAACCTAGCACAGTGGCTAATATATCTCAAGTACTCAACAGCTACGTATAGAATAAATAAAATGCTGCCTCTACCTAAGAAGCTTAAAATGTAGTAAATTTATTTTAGCTTCTTTGTTGTTGTTGTTCATTTATCCAACTCCAGAAATAGTTTCTTTTCCCCCAATCTCTTAATGTACCTCAAAGCCCTATGACACTCAAACACAAACAAGACCATTTAACCCATCATCAGGAGAATCTAGCTTGTTATAATGTCCAAGAATATAAAGGAATTATGTATATTATTAAACCATGTGACTGATGTAAAATAATACCCTTAGAAACAACAGAGTCTAAAACTGACCTTGTAGCTTCTCATAATTTGATTGCTTTTCAGGGAAGTTCTCAGCAGAGAACTGAGTCTACAGTCATGGCAATACAGAAACCAAGTTATACCATCAGATAAATAATAAGGTTAGTCTGCTAAATTAAGAGCTATTGACTGACTGGCAGTCCCACATTCAAATCAACCAGCTCTTTTTGGAAGCTAGACATTTGGATGGTATATCAAAGATACAAATGAATGAACAGAGCTTTCTAAAGGAGGAATTGTACATTATGCTTATTTTATTAGCGATTTGAGTGGAGACTACTAAGCCATTGAGAAATAAACTCAGTTTGACCTCATCACAATTTAATATCCAGTAGCATTCTGAGAACTTGCTGGTTCCTCCCCTTTCAATCCAAGTTGTTTGAAATTTTGTTGAGCTCACAAAAGCTTTCCGTGATCGAAAATGTGCTTATATATGCACATTATTTCACATTCATCTGCACTTGCCTAGCAATCATCACTAGAGGCCCTAGAAAGTATTCAGAGAACCACTGAAGTGTGAGCTGTAGTTAATAAAAAATTCTTGCAGTTTTAATTACAAACAAAAACCAAGCATGTTTAAACTCTATAAAATGGATCTGGAATATCTAGGGAACTGTTGCTGTTTAAAACCACGCATAAATTATATCCATCTTTCATACTGAGTTAGTGCAGCATCACAGATTGATATATAAAGCCAGCCATTTTCAATATTTATTAAAAATATTAGTTCTACCACTTGTTTCAGGAATCCTGTGTAACCCAGCCTCTAAAACAAATAGAAATAAACAGCAACTTTACTAACTTTTCTCACCATGGAGGGGGTCCTCTCTTCTCTAAGTCATCTTCCCATTTATGAAGCCAAACAAAAGACTACTAAGACCCTTGCTACTATAAATATTGGGGAGGAAAATTGCCATGTTTTATCCAGAGGCCATTAGTGATAAGAAGGAACCAAGAAGCAAACCAAGTACTTGAGCTTCTCCCTTTGAGCATTGACTTCCAAGAAACATGATGGAAGATGACATAAGAGACCTGATCACAGATCTTGGCCTCCATTTGCTTATGCCTTCATTGTCCTATTTGTGAACTTGTCATGGACTTGTCACTCAGAACACAAAGGCAAGTTAGAAAGAGCTCTGCCTTCTTTTCAGAGATGCTCTCTGTGTAACAGGAGTTCTTACATGCAATCACACAATGTGGTAAATGTGAGGACAGAGACATTCACTCACTTCCAACAAATAGCCTGGATTCACTTTCAGGAGTCAGATATTTTATTAGGCTCTATAAACTAAATCCAGTCCCTGCCACTGAACTGTTTATAAGAGGTGTTCAGACAATTACAAAATAGATCAGGCTATGGTAGGTCAAGTGCATGAGAACATCTAGCAGGTCCTCCAAATCAAACATAGGCATCAAGAAGAACTCTCTGAGGAGACAGAGCATCTAAGATAAGAGCTAAAAATATGCATAGTCAAATGAAGGAGATGGGTGTGGAGGGTGCAGGCTGAGGGGGCTGGAAACCAACAAGAATATATACTCTGTAATGATTTAGACTAAAGTTCAGATTATAATGTTGACCCCAAAAAGTTTTTGGTGGCTAAAGGAACAAGAGGTATAAGAACTTTGCACTATGGGCTTCAAAAGTGATTAACATTATCCAAATAAATTCAATATATAAGTAGTAAGGATTCTTCACAGAAACCCCAGGTGCCATTTTGAA
This sequence comes from Noctilio leporinus, assembly GCA_004026585.1. Classification (NCBI taxonomy): domain Eukaryota; kingdom Metazoa; phylum Chordata; class Mammalia; order Chiroptera; family Noctilionidae; genus Noctilio; species Noctilio leporinus. Next base: position 316,629 of record PVIW01000872.1, on the reverse strand, counting down.
GGATGAACCTCAAAAAACATAAAACAAAATAACAAAACTAGGCCATACAAGGGGAAAGGCAATTCAATCCAATACAGAAAATCATCAAAAAGGCAAGAGGAGAAAGCAGACCATAGAAATTATAATTTCTTGGCCCAAAAGCAGGCCCAGGAAGATAGAATCAAAGCTTTAAATCATATGTGAAAATGCCTAACCCAGGGTTTGGCTAACCTCAGTGAATAGAAATAATTAAAAGACAGATTTATGTACTTGGTTTTGAAATAATATAAGAGATCACTTCCACTATTCCCTTTGAAATACTAAATGAGATAAATAAAATACTAAGAAGTATACCTACCAATAGCAAACACTTACTACATGTTAGCTGCTACTGTTATTGTTATTATTATTATCTATGGGAAACCAGTTAATAACTCCTGTAACACATTATTCCACATAGGAAAAACATTTCTTTCTTTAAAAACACACAGTTCAAGGCCCTGTCTGGTGTGGCTCTGTAGACTGAGCACCAGCCTGTGAACCCAAAGGTTGCTGGTTCGAGTCCTAGCCAGGGCACATAACCAGGCTGCAAGCCAGATCTCCAGCCAGGTTCCCAGCTGGAGGAGGTGAAAGGCAACCATACATTGATTCTTCTCTCCCTTTCTTCCTCCTTCCCTTCCCCTCTCTCTAAAAAGAATGAATAAAATCTTTTAAAACTTTTTTAAAAAATAAAATAGAAACACACTGTTCAGACTAACACATGAAAAAGTTCATCTGAAAACTCATGCTAGGATGTGATGCGTGAAAAGCATGCCCACTGGAGCCTGTCTGCTTCTATCCTTACAGCACTGCCCATCTGAGAAAGGCAGAAAACACTCAATGTTGCCCATAAACTCCCATTCACAGGAACATTCTTCAACACTATAAGAAAGACTCTTCTGCTCATATGTAATGGCTAAGGCTCAGTATTAGCTTGCAAACAAAATAGCTAAGGCTCATTTGGGTCAGAACAGATAAACCCAAGTAAACCTTTCACATTCAATGGTATTGGTTACCTTGAGAGGCTGCCCGTCTAGTAATTAAATTGTGTACATAAACATTTTAAGGGGGTTCTTAGAATTACCAGATCATTGTGCAACAGTTTCTACTAGTTTTCTAAAAGAAGTATCCTATTTTTATCCACAAACCCGTTTACCTCAAGACCCAAAATGCTGCATAGATAACACAGATAATGCATGCTCCATTTTAATAAGTCTCACTGCCCCTTCTCCTTCATATTTTCTTTCTCTTTCAACTTCCCCACACGTTGCCTTTGAGAATATCATGGAGGAGTGGCTGACTCACCAGGACATATAAAGTACAACACCTCTGCCAGCAAAGTTAGCAAGCTAAAGAACGTTATAAAATTCTGCTTGGAGTTTAATCAAGGTACATAAAGTTCAATGAACTTTGCCCATTCCAATAAAAGGTAGAAACAAAATTAGTAAGCATAGAACAAAACCCCAGCTAAATGAGCGATGTGGTTGCAAGGGCTGGTGAAAATATCCAAGGTTCCCGTTTATGCCAGCTCAGCTCTCCTAGCCAAGCAGACCCTACTGGTTTTCACCAAGTAAGAGTCACCTACCCTGTGCTGATTCCTCCTTTGTCAAGACTCATAGTTTTCCCCATATGCTTCTCATACCGTATTAAGACATCCACCAGAGGATTCTGGTAATACCCCTGACTTCTGACCTTTTGAGTTAAGAAACACAGTTTATCAGTTTTCTAGGTCAAGAGTAACAGACATTGGTTTAAGCTAAATGGTTTAAACAACAGACATGAAGTTTCTCACAGTTCCTAAGGCCAGAAGTCCAAAGATGAAGGTCTCAGCAGGACAGTTTCTTTTGAGAGCTGTGAGAGAGATTCTGTTGGAAGCCTGTCCTCTAGCTTCCAGTAATTTGCTGGCATCTTGGCCTTCCTGGTTGATAGACACACCACCCCATCTCTGCCTTTTGTCTTCACATGGCAATTTCCTTGTGTGCCTATCCAATTTCTCCTTTTTGTAAGGACACCACTTATATTTGATTGGGCCCATCCTGATGATCTCACTTTGAAATGCTTGCCTGTATAAAGACCCTTCCTCCACACAAGGTCACATTCTGAAGTACTAGGAGTTATACTTCAATTTCATGATAAAAATACACAGAAATTCTTTTAAGTAGTATACATTTTAGGGGCTACCCATCAATTTGTAATACAGAATAATAACTTTACCATTATTATTATTCATCTGAGTCTGTGGAGCAGCAATTATAAAGAGTTAGATGGACTTAAATTGAAATTCAATTCTACTATATGTGCTCTGAGTTTCCCTTCTATGGGAGAGAAAATCCCTGGCATGCATGAGCAGTATGAAGACTAAATGGGGAAAGCAACATCTATAAAAAAGTAATGACAAAACCTTGCACGTTACAGCTCACCAATGACTATTTATACCCAACTTGAATAACCCATGTCAGGTGAGGCCACTCCTCTAAATAAACAACACAACAAAATCAAACTTGTTTCCCTATTCTTTTGTTCCCCCCAAAAAATCTTTTATAAACCATTCAATAAAAAACTCTCAAATATGCTAAGATTCTAAACACCCTTACTTCCTATAATTTTAAAAAGGGTTTCTCATGGGTATAGCTGTTTACCCACCTTCAGAAAGCAATCTAAAACAATTCATATATTGTCTTTTCATATGTAAGTCCATCTGGTCATTTGATTGCCAGCTCTTCAAATGAAAGCCCAGCATATTCAATGATATCTGAAAATATTTCCCAAAGTTAGACTTTTTGTTAACTACCTTCCCTATGTAATTCAATTGGAATTTAGTGCAACTTGAATGGTCCCTTTGTTCCCTGTCTATTCTTTCTCTCTAACCTTGATGCCTACTTACTGGGATATTTTGTTGCCTCTTCTATCCTGATTCTCAAAATCTGCTAGCAGAAAAAAACTACTAATGCATTTTGGGGATTAAGTAATAAAGTGTTCTGGGGCTGCCAAGTAATATCAGGCAGGTTAGAGATTGCACAAGACTGCCTCTATACAATGCTGTGGATTTTACATTTATCACACTTCTCTAGCAGATGACTAAATCTTGTTCTCATGTAAATCTGTACATTGTAAAATTTGTCTAATCTGTACAAAAATGGATGCTTTTCTAATTTGTATAAAGGCAATGCAGGGGCTAAGATTATCCTTGCTGACAGGAATTCTTACATGTGACTCTCAGGAGCTTCTCAGGCAAGGAGATCTAAACCTGAGGAAGTGAGTACTATACAATTTCTAACATTGGTTACATGAGGGGCTGACTGGGGAACATCTTCTTAAATGTCCTAGATCAGGATCAGCCTCCCTCTCAGTGTCAGCTCATAGAGAAAAATATTAGTGATAAAGAGGGGCTCTGGGTCGGTGGAGATTCTGCCAGCTCTTGTTGCAGCCCACCAGAGAGATGGAGTAGCAAAAGTACAAATTTGTCTGGCAAGTGTTCAACCCTTTGTTTCCTACTTAGAAACAGAGACCTGGTCCCCAAGAAATGGACAACTGTGTCTTCTTTACTCACATCACAGCTGCCTTTTGTTGAAGAGAAACTCAACCTCATCAAGAGGAAACTCTCAGCCCTGGCTGGTGGCACAGTGGCTAAGGTGCCACCCAAAGGTTTGATCACCAGCCAGGACACATAACCAGGTTGCAAGCCAGGTCTCCAGCCAGGTCCGTAGCTGGAGGCAGGTCAAAGGCAACCACACACTGATGTTTCTCTCCTTCTCTGCCTCTTTCCCATGCCCTATCTCTAAAAATAATACAATCTTTTTTTTTTTTTTTTAAAGAAGAAACTCTCAAGATGGGAAATCCTAATATTAGATAATTTGTAGTAGAAATCTGGTATACTGATATATGATAAAGACCTTCAGTTGGTGTATTTTAATACACAAAAGGAGAGTATTTTATTTAATTATCCACATTGTCTCAATACAAAACAGCAATTGAACCAATAAGGCCAGTCAATGGAATTACTCTGAATAATATTTTGAAAAATGTAATGAGCATAGGAAGTAGAAAACATGTCCATTTTAAACATATCATGCTTGTTAAAGAGTTATGAAAAATAGCAAGAATAGAAACTTGAGAAGGGGTTCCAGCAAGATGGTGGAGTAAGTGGAGCTACACCAATCTCCTCCCAGGTCACATCTGGAATTACTTTTTTGGAGGAAAATTCTATTGGAGTTACCAACAGAACACCAGCTGGAAAGAAGTCCTATAACCACAGACAAAACAGAAAAGGCTGCTGCATCACAACTTGACTGGTAGGAATCATGGAAACAAGAGAGGGCTGGCTGGGCCCCCACCAGAGGCAGCAGCCAAAGGAATGGAGCCGGGGGGCTCCACCTGGGAAGCTGGGTGTCCCAGCTACAGCAACAGGGCGGAGAGCAGAGCAGCATCCAGCTGTGAAGGGTGGAAACCCATGGAGTTTGCTAGCCTAAGAGAGTGCTGGAGACAGAGAACTACTAGGGCGACCACAGTGAATATACATTAGCACCCACCTACCCTGGGCTCCAGCAGAGGGAAGGCAAAGAGGACTGGAGACACGTGGGGGGAGTATGCGGTGGTGGCTTGGAGGAGAGAAGTGGGGAAGCAGTTGTGGGGATCCCCTTGCTGACTCATTGCCCACACCTCGGCAGGGAATGTGCTGCGCCAAGTGGCTTTCTTATGAGGGTCCTCATAGCCCCACGCACTGGAAGCAATCTGCCCCACCGGGTGGCGCCTGAGTCTGGCACCTGATCACAATTCTTTGATTTATATCTAAATAAACCTCTCCTGTCCTGCCTTGTCTGAGCACAGATACAATAGTTGGCACCTGAAGAGGTATTTCTCGCCCAGCAATGCCTGGGCGTGGCAGGCGATCACAAACTCTCTGACTTACAGCTGGGTCAGTTAGCCCTGCACAGTGGCCTGTGAGCCTGGTGGCTGATCCTAGATTCATTGCTTTGCAACTGAGTCAGTCCTTCTCACTCAGCAGAGCCTGGGCCTGGCAGCTGATTACAAACTCTCTGACTTATACCTGGGTCAGTCAGCCAGCTCCACACTGTGGTAACTAAGCCTGGTGGCTGATCGGGAATTCACAGGTTCACAACTGAGTTGGTTAGCACCACCCACTGGCCTCTGGGCCAGGCAGCCAATCACAGATTCATTGGATTACAATTGCAGCTCCTGAGCCTAGTGGCTGATCACAGATTCACTGATTTACATCTGAATCTGTCCCACCAGGCTACACCTGAACTGGTGGCTGATCCATTGGATTACAATTGAACCTCTCTGTCTAGCCCAGTAGGGCCTGAGTTTGGTATCTGATTTATTGACTTACAACTGAATCAGTCTGTCATCCCAAGCTGCATCTGTCCCTGGTGGTGGATCACAGACCTATTGTATTACAACTAAATCAATCCTTCCAGCCTAGCAGTTCCTTAGCCTGGCAGGTGGTTGCAGTCTGATTGGATTATAACACAGCAAAAAATGGGGAGAAAAAGAAACAGTCCATCACCAAAAGGAAAGAAGAAATCCCCAAAAAATCACTAAATGAAACAGAGGCATGCAAACTATCAGATATGGAATTTGAAATGATGATGATAGAGAAATTCAATGAACTCAGCCAGCTCAAAGAAAACTACAAGCAACTCCAGGAGAACTATGAAGAACTCCAGGGAAGTTATAAGGAACTTACTTAAAACTACACCAGCACTAAAAAGGACTTAGAAACTATCAGTAAGAACCAGGAGAAAAAGGGAGAATACAATTTCTGAATTGAAGAATACAGTAGAAGGAATCAACAGCAGGCTAGAGGAAGCAGAGGATCGGATCAGCGAGCTGGAGGACAAGACAGTGTAACAGAATGAAAAAAGGCTGAACAAGAATGAAGAGGTTTTAAGAGAGCTACAGGACAACACGAAACACAATAACATCTGTATCATAGGGATACCAGAAAGAGAAGAGAAACAAGGAATGGAAAACCTGTTCAAAAAAGTAATGATAGAAAATTTTCCTAACATGATGAATGAAAACATTGCTCAAGTTCAGGAGGCACAAAGGGTCCCAATGAGGATGAATCCAAACAGACTCACTCCAAGACACATTACAATTAAAATGGCAAATTTCAAAGAAAAAGAGAGAATCCTAAAAGCATCAAGAGAGAAACAGCAAATAACATATAAGAGGGCTCCCATAAGGTTATCAAATGATTATTCAACAGAAACAATACAAGCCAGAAGGGAATGGCAAAAATATTCCAAGCAATGGGAAACAAAGGCTTGCAACCAAGAATACTCTACCCAGCAAGGCTCTCATTCAAAATGGAAGAAGAAATAAGGAGTTTTCCAGACAAAAGAAGACTAAAAGAATACAACTCTACCAAACCAGCATTGCAAGAAATGATAAGGAGTCAGCTTTTAAAAAATGAAGAAACAGAGAGAGACAGAGAGGAACACAGGTACAAAGGGGGAAAATGGCAATAAATAAGTATCAATCAATAATAATCTTAAAGGTAAATGGATTAAATACACCAATCAAAAGACATAGGGTAGGTGAATTGATAAGAAAACATGACCCACATATACTCTGTCTTCAACAGACCCACCTCAGAACAAAAGATCGACATAAATTGAAAGTGAAGGGATGGAAAAAATATATATCAGGCAAATGGACATGAAAAAAAGGCTGGAGTGGCAATAATTATTTCAGACAAAATAGATTTATGATGAAGACCATAAAAAAAGACAAAGAAGGACATTTCATAATACTTAAAGGAACAAACCATCAAGAAGATATAACTCTGGCCCCGGCTGGTAGCACAGTGGATAAGGCACCAGCCTTATCCACTTAACTTAACCTATCCACTTAAACTTGTGGGTTTGTGGGCACCTGCAAACCCACAAGTCACTGGTTCAATTCCCTAGCCAGGGCACATAACCAGGTTGCAAGTCAGGTCCTCTAGCCAGGTCTGTAGCTAGAGGCATGTGAAAGGCAACCATACATTGATGCTTCTCTCCCTCTCTGCCTCTCTCCCATCCTCTCTCTCTGGAAATAATAAATAAAATATTTTAAAAAAGAAGAAGAAGAAGATATAACACTGGTAAACATCTATGCATCCAACATAGGAGCTCCTAAATGTATAGGGAAAATCTTGGAGGACTTCAAGAAGGATATAGACAGCAACACACTAACAGTAGGGGATTTTAATACCCCATTATCAACAATGGACAGATCTTCCAAACAAACAAACAAACAAACAAAAAACACCAAAAATATTGTGGCATTGAACAACACTCTAGAGGAAATGGACCTAACTGATATATACAGAACCTTTCACCCCAAAGCAACAAAATACACATTCCTTTCAAACGCACATGGAACATTCTCTAAGACAGACCACATGGTAGGTCACAAGACAAGCCTCCACAAATACAGGAAAATGGAAATCATGCCAAGCATCTTCTCAGATCACAATGGATTGAATCTGGAAACCAATCTCAAGGGAAAAAAACAAAAACACACTAACTCATGGAGACTGAATAACACACTTTTAAGTAACGAATGGGTTAACAATGAGATCAAAGATGAAATCAAAAAATTTCTGGAAACAAATGACAATGAATACACAACAGCCCAAAACCTCTGGGACAGCAAAGGCAGTCCTCAGAGGGAAATTCATAGCTATACAGGCCTACCTATAAAGGAAAGAAGAAGCTTATACAAACAACCCAACCATAAAGCTGCAAGAACTAGAGGAACAACAACAAACAAAGCCCAGAGCAAGTAGAAGGAAAGAAATAATCAGGATCAGAGCAGAATTAAATAACTTCAAGACTCAAATTACAATTTGAAGAATCAGTAAGTCCAAGAGTTGGTTCTTTGAAAAAATAAACAAAATTGACAAGCCTTTAACCAGTCTCATCAAGAAAAAGAGAGGACCCCAATAAAGAGAATCAGAAAGGACAGAGAAGAAATCACAACTGATACTTCAGAAATACAAAGGATTGTAAGAAATTACTACAAACACTATATGATAAGAAATATGATAACCTGGGTGAAATGGACATATTTCTGGAAATGTATAATATATCAAAGCTGAATCCAGAAGAAACAGAAAGCCTGAATAGACCAATAACAACTAGGGAAATTGAAGTAATCAAAAAATCTCCCAAAGCACAAAAGCCCTAGACCAGATGGCTGCACAGCTGACTTCCACCAAACATTTAAAGAACTAACTTCTATCCTTCTCAACCTATTCCAAAAAATCCAAGAAGAGGGAAGACTCCCAAACTCTTTCTATGAGGCCAATATTATTCTAATCCCAAAACCAGGTCAAGATACAACTAAGAAAGAAAGCTACAGGCCAATATCTCTGATGAACATAGATGCTAATATTCTCAACAAAATATTGGCCAACCGGATCCAGCAATACATTAAAAAGATCAGCAGCCATTGAAGGGGAAGGAACTGTGTGTGTGTGTGTGTGTGTGTGTGTGTGTGTGAGTGTGTGCTTAAGTGTGTGGACAAGGAGGTGTTGGCAGCCAAGTTAAGAGTCCCAACTCCTTGGACTCCATTTGCTGTTCTCTTCTTTCTTCCCCACACCTATCTGGTGGTGGTAGTGAACATTTACATTAGAATTTTTTTTCATTCATTTCCAAATTTTTTACAATTGAAGGGTTGGGGGCAGTGGGGACAGCGGGTCCGGGTAAGTGAGGAGAGTAGCAGCAGAAGAGCAGGAGGAGGAGGAGATGAAGAAGAGGATTAACCTGGAGTTAAGGAACAGAGCCCCGGAGGAGGTGACACAGTTGATAATTGCCATGGTGTCAATGGGGAAATTTAGGGCCTGAATGATACTTTAAAAAAACTATAGAGTTCCTGAGTATGATTAATGTGGAACTAAGTTCACTAGCCCAGCTTCCCAACTTAAATAAACTTCGAAAGTTGGAAGTTAGTAACAAAAGAATTTCTGGAGGCTTGGAAGTCCTGGCAGAGAAATGTCCTAATCTTACTCACCTCAATCTGACTGGAAACAAAATCAAAGACATTGGTGTACAAGAAGCTCTGCAAAATTTGAAGTCTTGACTTGTTTAACTGTGCGATCACAACCCTGGAAGATTACAGACAGTTCTTGAACTGCTGCAGCAGATCACGTACTTAGATGGATTTGACCAGGAAAATAATGAAGCACCAGACTCAGAAGCAGAGGATGATGAGGATGGAGATGAAGATGATGAAGAGAAGATGAAGCTGGCCCACCTGAAGGACATGAAGAAGAGGAGGATAAAGAAGAAGATGAGGATGAAGATGAAGCAGGCTCAGAATTGGGAGAGGGAGAAGAGGAAGTAGGCCTCTCATACTTAATAAAAGAGGAAATTCAGGATGAAGAAGATAATAACTATGTTGAAGAAGGGGAAGAAGAGGAGGAAGAGGAAGAAGAGGAGGACGAAGAGGGTGTTTGAGGGGAAAAGTGGAAACGAGATGCTGAAGATGATGGAGTGGAAGATGATCATTAGAATGATCATTTTAAGACCAGATTCCCTAAATTCTTGGGTGTGAAATAGAGTGATCATATCTTCTGTGTTGCTTCCTGTATAATAGCTATCCCTACAGAAGGTAATATGTAACTTTTTATAGGAAAAGTGTTGTTTTACTATTTTGCCTTATCATTCCAAATAAGACTTACTAGTCTGTCAATGATCACATTGTGTACAGAGAAAATTTTTATGGGCCTCATTGTGAAGTGCCCTACCTATTTATTTAGAATCTTAATTTTTCTAATACAAGCTCACTGTATTAGTCATTTTTAGCCCATAATTAAAAACTGATGGCTTTTACACAGGTATAGTATGGTACATTTCATTAATAAGGTTTTGAAGTTATTTATGAATGAACTGAAATCACAGTCAGCTGGAATATGAAATAAGAATAATCTCTTGAATAAGTTTTTATCCTTACAGAGGTGACCAAGAGGTCTTTAGTTTGAAAGCAATGACTTTTTTTTTTTTTTTTTTTTTTTTTTTTGCTAAGGGTTTTTGGGTACTTATTTGTCACATGAGTAACTTGGAAAGAGGAGCAGAATAGTAAAGGTTCTATTCAACAAGAAAGTTCATGGCTTTTGGGGAGGCTTCTGAATCCTTTTTAACCAGGTGGCTAATAAGGCTTTATTTTTGATGGAAAAATTGCTTTTATAGTAAGTTGAGAGACATGCAGGTAAGCCCTTTGTTCTTTAAAATGAATGAAGGTCATGACATGCTAATGGTTGTTTATTTTGTTTGTTTTTAAGTGTGCATTTTTTATTTTCCTTTTGGCAATTCCTTTATGATCACCTTCCTTTCTTGTTTCACTCCTCTCCTCAAAGGAAAAAAAAAAAAAGTTGCAAAACATACAAATACCCAGGAAAACTATTGGTCTTATACCTCAACTACCTTTTCAGACCTCAGTTTTAAACAAGCTAAGTGGAACTGAGTATTCCCTGAGATACAAATATTATTATAAGTGCAGTTTTATGCAACACTGCTTACAGGAAATCTTTCTTGGTTGACAGGATGTACAAACTATGTAGTAGGATAGAGAGAGAAAAGAAGCAGATGGGTTTTTGGAGGCAGAAATAGTGTTTCTCAAAAGTCAGAATAGTTGACTGTTGATAACTAATGAGACATTCAAGTCAGAATTTTATGTTGGCTTCCCACAGGACTTACTTACCACTCTGCAAGTATTTCTAATTTTTCTGACTAGAACCTTTCATTATTCTTTCTATAGTTTTAAAGCATTAGCAGATTTACCATGTGATTGCAATATATTAGACAGTGGGGAAAATATTTTCAACTTAATCTATATTAAAATTAAGATTCGTTTTCAAGTGGATGTCCATTAAAAGTAGAAAAATATTTGGGAAAAGAGTGTATGTTTTCTTACATGGCTACTAATTATAATGTGAGGAGACAAGTACATCTCCCTTTCTGTTGTGAAAGCTTCATATTCAAAGCAATTGCTTTTTAATCTTAGCTCTAAATTTGTTTCCTCCTTTGTTTTGAATGTTTGTATGTTTTTAAAAGTATGTGTCAGCAAATTAAATGAAGTTATACTTTCATATTGGGATGTAGTACTGTTTCGTTTTTTGGAGTTTAAAAATGTGTAATTTGGAGTTTTAAAGTAAAAAATAGAAAGTTATTGGTGGATAGATTAAAAAAGTTGCACAACTAATTGAAATAGAACTCTTATGATAAGTTTAGTGGGTGGTTTCAAATATCCAAGTAGCTATTAATTTACTCCTTTCTAACAATTGAAATGCCCTGTTTTAGTCCTGAAGACCTCTTGTTACATAGTATGCCATATTGCAAAATACTTATTTTTAAAATTAAATCTATATATTGACTTTCTTATCAATCATCTTATTGTGCATTCTTAATTAGAGTTCTCTGGTTTGAAAACAACATTTAAGGGCCTCCAAATAACTTTTTAAGACCTTATTTAGCTTTGTGGGTGATATTTTTCTGCAAATAAATAAGGGTGGGTTTTATATTTTGTAGAAGTTTTTGGTCCTATTTTAATGCTCTTTGTATGGCAGTATATGTATAGTGTTAAATTCCTCAAGACTTTCCTTAAAAATCTTTGAAGTTAATACTTTTGTGCAACTGTGTTTTGAATAAAGCCATGACAATGTTAAAACAAACAAAATATTCATTACTCCTGATTCTTTTATTGTTTCTGATCCATTTTTTTTCTGTGATTGCTGTAACTTACAGTTTTTGAAACCAAACTGCTTCAAATAAATCAATTTGTTGTTTTTAAAAAAATCATACACCTGATCAAGTGGGTTTTATCCCAGGGATGCAAAGATGGTACAACATTCACAAATCAATAAATGTAATACACCACATCAACAAAATGAAAAACAGAAGCCATAAGATCATATCAATAGCTGAAAAAGCATTTGATAAAGTACAGCAACGATTTATGATAAAAACACTTAGCAAAATGGAAATAAAGGGAGCATACCTCAATATCATAAAGGCCATATATGAGAAACCTGAAGCCAACATCATACTCAACAGGCAAAAACTAAACGCCTTCCCCCTAAATCAGGAACAAGATAAAGATGTCCACTTTCTCCACTTATGTCCAACATCGTCTTGGAAGTTCTAGCCACAGTTATCAGAGAAGAAAAAGAAATCAAAGGTATCCAGATTGGAAAGGAGGAAGTCAAACTGTCATTATTTGCAGATGATATGATAGTGTACATACAAAACCAGATATAGACTCCACCAAAAACTTACTTGACCTAATAAGCAAATTTAGCAAAATGGCTGGCTATAAACTCAATATCCAGAAATCAAAAGCATATTTGTATACCAATAATGAAAAATCAGAGATAGAAGCTAGAAAACAAATCCCATTTACCATAGCAACAAGAAAAATAAAGTACTTAGGAATAAACTTAACCAAGAAGGGAAAAGACCTCTACTCAGAAAACTACAGAACACTGAAGAAAGAAATTGAGGAAGATACAAATAAATGGAAGCAAATACCATGTTCATAAATGGGAAGAATTAACATCATTAAAATGTCCATACTACCCAAAGCAATCTATCCATTCAATGCAATCCCAATTAAAATATCAGTGACATACTTCATAGAGATAGAAAAAATACTTCAAAAATTTATATGGAGCCAAAAACACCCACAAATAGCCTCAGCAACCTTGAGAAAGAAGAACAAGGTAGGAGGAATCACAATACCAGACATCAAACTATACTACAAGGCTACTGTCATCAAAACAGTCTGGAATTGGCATAAGAATAGACATATAGATCAATGGAACAGAATAGAGAGCCCAGAAATAAATCCAGGACTGTATGGTCAATTAATATTCAACAAAGAGGGAAGGAACATAAAATGGAGTAAAAATAGTCTCTTCAACAAGTGGTGTTGGCAGAACTGGACAGCAACATGCAAAAAGATAAAACTAGACCACCAACTTACACCATAACCATACACCAGAAGAAACTCAAGATGGACAAAGGACTTTAACATAAGCAGTGCCACCAAAAAGGTGCTGGAGGAAAATACAGGCAGTAAAATTTTAGATATCCTATGCAGAAATATGTTTACTGATACTTCACCAAGGGCAAAGGAAATAAAAGAACAAACCAACAAATGGGACTACATCAAATTGAAAAGTTTTTGTTCACCTAAAGAAAGCAGCAGTAAAATTCAAAGCGAACCAACTGTATTAGAAAACATATTTGCCAATGATACCTCAGACAAGGGTTTGACCTCCAAAATATATAAAGAACTAATTGGACTCAACATCAGGGAGATAGACAGCCCAATTAAGAAATGGACAAAGGACCTGAACAGACACCTCTCTGAAGAAGACATACAAAGGGCCCAAAGACATATGAAAAAACACTCAACATCATTAGCCATCAGAGAGATGCAAATTAAAAACACAATAAAATACCACCTCACACCTGTCAGAATGGCAATCAACAAATCAACAAACGACAAGTGTTGGCAAGGATGTGGGGAAACGGGAACCCTGGTGCACTGTTGGTAAGAATGTAGGCTGGTGCAGCCACTATGAAAAACAGTATGGAGTTTCCTTAAAAAACTAAAAATGGAAATGCCTTTTGATCTAGCAATTCCACTACTAGGACTATACCGAAGAATACTGAAACACCAATTCATAAGAACCTATGTACACCTATGTTCATAGTAGCACTATTTACAATAGCCAAGGGCTGAAAACAGCCTAAATGCCCATCAGTGGATGATTAGATCAATAAACTTTGGTACATTTACCCAATGGAATATTACACAGCAGAAAGAAAGAAGGAACTCTTAACCTTTGCAACAATATGGATGGAACTGGAAAGTATTATGCTTAGTGAAATAATCCAATCAGTGAAAGACAAATACCATATGATCTCATCCATTACAAGGCAATAATGAACAAAATAAACAAACAAGCAAAATAGAACCAGATACATGAATACAATAAATAGACCTTCAGTGGGCAAGGGGAGGGGGGAAAGAGAAGGAGGTAAAGAAAGGAGCAGTTTAGTCAAGGAACTAGTGTGGAAGAACCAGGACATGGACAAGAAGTGAGACTGACTTTGTGGGGGAGTGAGTGGGTGGGGAGGGGACAGAGGTGAGCAAAAAGGGGATGGATGTAATACAACAACAATAAAAATATATTAAAAAAAAGAAAAATGGCAAGAATAAATTTGTAGGGGTAGCAAAATTGTTTGATATATCAACACTGATGTCTTTGGAGAAAAGTATATGGGATGATATTGGACCAATCCCAATGGGTGCAGGGGTGTAGAAGCAGAGAAAAGGGAGACAACCCAGACATAAATACCCCTGTAGCAGGAGAGGGGCAGGGGACCACTCAATGGATGTGATTAAACAAGTTCTGAAAACCTGACTCAAAGTCAGCCAATCAAAAGCATTAGGAAGCAGAAGGTATGAGAATGTGGGTAAAAACTTATATAACAAGCAGTCGAGCTACAAATTAGCATCATAGGTAATGATTGGCATTGAAATCAGGTAAACTACGATTCAGTTGCAATACTGAAAGTACTGGAAAAGAAAATACTCAGAAAGTACTGGAAAAGAAAAAGAAAAATTTGAGAAAGGAGCAGCATTTCTCAAATAGAGATAAGAAACAGACATAGAAAATCAGAGAAGTATCAACACAGAGACTGTCTCTGGCTCATGAAGACTTCATGGGTCCCAGTTTCAATGCCTTTCAGGTGCCCTGCTTTTTAGAAGGGAGCCCTGGAGCCTTGAAACAAAATGCCTTCACTCTATTTGAACCAACCTCAGAAAGGTTCTGCTTCTTCCCATCTTTGTAACAAAAGTGACAAGACTACCAGGCAGAGGAGGAGAAAAGCAAAGGGAGGTGTCTGTGGGAAGGAAGGAGGAGGGAATCAGGCTTTGGAGGGCTGTGCAGCCAGATAGGTCCCAGAGTTTTCACTGCACAGGTGAAAAAGGAGCCATTCACCTTATTATTAAAGCCAGCTGTCGCTCTAGCTGGTGTGGCTCAGTGGACTGAGTGCCAGCCTGTGAACCAAAGGGTCGCTGGTTTAATTCCCAGTCAGAGCACATGCCTGGGTTGTGGGCCACTTCCCTAGTTGAGTGCATGCGAGAGGCAACCATACATTGACGTTTCTCTCCCTCTCTCTTTCCTTTCTCCTCTTTCCAAAAAATTTTTTAAGCCAACTATCATTGCAGAGCTGGGGTTGAGGGCAGTTGTGGGAGAAAGAGAATAAAAGCTCTTCTAAGATTTGGTACCTATTGATAGGTAAGAATTCACATTGAAAAGTCAACTTCAGTATTTTATGAAGTTTTCAATACCCCTGTACTGTTTCCACTGAAAAGAAAACCCCTTCAATAAGAACACTTTTTGCATATTATTAAAAGGGACAGCCCTGGCTGATAATACAGTGGATAAGGCACTGGCCCGCTAACCCGAAGGCCTCTGGTTCAATTCCCCAGCCAGGGCACATAACCAGTTTGCAAGCCAGGTGTCCAGCCAGGACCGTGGCTGGAGGCAGGGGAAAGGCAACCATACATTGATGTTTCTCTCCCTCTCTGCCTATCTCCCTTCCCTCTCTCTGGAACTAATAAATAAAATCTTAAAAAAAAAAAAAAAAAAAAATGGGGGGGGGGGAAACAGTGTGAAACCTTCAATAATATTTAGAAATACATGTAAGAGAACTAACTTGATTCATTCATCACATTTTCAACGAATGGTATAGGCTCCATTTCTGCCCACATGGCATAGTACAGATAGACTTTTGTATATCAAAATTAATTTTAAAGGGGGGATTTAGGGGTCTCAGCAGTTCTCCCAATTTAAATACACTTAAGTAACTGTGAAAACTGGTCAGTTTACACATAAAGTCATGCCAATTTAAAGCAGAAAAGTTCCATTGATATTGACCACACTTCTGGCTCCTATTAAATTGCTACATAAATATATAAAGCAGGTCTGTAATACTATATGTCTGCAAAAACATATTTTTGGCAAACAAAAGTCTTTCCATTTTTAATCTCAATCTTCTTTACCCAGCATTCTTGAATATTTAAAAATTACTTTGGATTCTAACTATCTTTGCCACCCTTTACCTCCCCCCTCCACCATGCTTTTCCATTCCATACATTTCATCCTTTATTTTTGCAGGTTTACACATAAAATACTTTGGTATTAATGAAGATTGAAATTTTCAGTCCCTCAAAATCCAGCTTCCAGTTGTCAATGTGGCAACATCTGAAGTTCAGTGTTATCAGTCAATGGTTACAGTGGATTAAATCGGGGTCCCCCTAAAGATATGCCCATATCCTAACCTCTGGAGCCTGTGATTGTGATCTTATTTGAAAAATGGGTCTTTATAAATTCATTTAAGTTAAGGATCTCCAGATGAGATGATTCTATATTATCTTGTTGCCCCTAATTTCAACAGCAACTATCTTTATACAAGATACTTATAAGAGGACAGATACATAGAGAAGAGAATGGTGAACAAGACCATGTAAAGATGGAGCAGAGATTGGAGTGATGTAGCCACAAGCCAAGGAATGCCTGGAAACCAATAGACGCTGAAAGAGGCAAGGAGTAATTCTCCCCCGGAGCCTTCCTATGGAGCACAACCCTGCCTGACTTCAAATGTCCAGCTCCCAGAATTGTGAGAGAAAAATTTGTGTTGTTTTAAGCCATTAAGTTTATGGTAATTTGTTACAGAAATCCTAGGAAATGAATACAATGATTAAGTAAGATCCATTTATTTTTATTATTTTTATTTGCTTTTTATTAAAGTTGTTGCTCCTATAAAGTATGGGTTTTGCTAATAAAACCTCTAACATGATTAAAAACAAGGACATTGTACTAAAGCATTATTAATAAAATCAGAAGCCAAAGTTAAGGTAAAAGCTAAATGAAAAAAGTCACAAAATACTTTTATTTATTTATTTATTTATTTATATTGTGAGGCATTGTTTTTATTTTTTAATGTATTAAACATTTTGTGTTGTTCTATTACAGTTGTCCCAATGTTTTCCCCTTTGCTCTTTTCTGCCCAGTGCACCCTTGTTCCCACAGTCAATCCCCACCCTGTTGTTCACATCCATGGGCTATTCATACATATTCAATGACTAGTGTTTTCCTCTTCTTTCCACCATTATCCTCCACCCCCAGTTGTTATCAGTCTGTTCCTTGTAAATGGCAGTAGTGTTGAAACAGTTTTCTACTTTGCGGTGTCATGTTGCTAGTTACCACAATTGAATAAAATCTATAACCCATAAAAGATCACAATCCTAGCTTAATAAGCCACAAGATATATTTTGTAAGGTAAAAGCTAAATGAAGCCAGTAAAAAGCATAACAAATTACAATGCTGTGCTTTCGGTAACAACAAAAAAAAAATCTACTGAATTCACCGTATGTGTTAGGCATTGTGCTATACACAGAAAGATCATACCTTCTATCTATCAAGGTACATTTACTCTACTATGGGGATAAGTATGTAAATACATTGTATAATTTCTAAATTATCTGTAAATTCAGAATATAATGCATGGGGTATTTTTGAGATATCTTAACTTCAGTCCATTACCTAGTAATTTTGAGTCATAATGAATTTTGTAACTGAAAAATTAAACTCAAAATATATATTGATAAAATCTATAAAACATGTTCACATATTAAAAATCTGACTAATTAAATCTGAGAAATCTTGGTGGACTGCTGCATATGTATTTAAAATATGTATTTGAAATTAGTTTTGGGTTGCTGGTCCGATAATAAAACTATTATTTATTTTAAGGTTAATAATGCATCCTGCCCTGGCTGGTGGCACAGTGGATAAGGCACGGGCCTGTGAACCCAAAGGTCGCTGGTTTGATTCCCCAGCCAGGGCATATAACCAGGTTGCAAGCCAGGTCTCCAGCCAGGTCTGTAGCTGGAGACAGGTGAAAGGCAAACATACATTGATGTCTCTCTCCCTCTCCACCGCTCCCTACCCCTCTCTCTAAAAATAATAAAACTTTTTTTAAAAATTGTGCTTTCTATAAAAAAAAAGTGATAAAATCTCACTGTGGAAAGGATGAGTAGATATTCAACAGCAATTGATTATGTAATGTTATATAATCATCTTCCAGCATTGCGCTAGATGCTACCAAGGATCACAGGTAATATAAATTCCCAGAGAGAATCATTATGCACATTTTTACAGAGTTGAGGTTATACTGCAGCTAGGTCCTCTGATTCTATCACTTCACCTTATTTCATAATTATTTCATGTGATGAAAATATACAGTGGTGAGGAAAAGTAGTTTTAGAGTTGTTTCTAAGGAAAATATATGATACAAGAATAAATAATAATATGAGAATAAACTCTGTTTCGTGTGGTCACAACTATAATCTACTGTTGTCTACCCTTGTATCCATAGACATTATTTTTCACAACTGAAGAATATGATGTAATACATGTAGCCAGTTGTTCTTCATGGACGTTTAAATATGTTCTAAATTTGAACAGCAGCTTTCCATCTGTACCTGCTAATTGCATTGCCAAAGGATGCATTCTTTTTTTCTTTCTTTCTTTCTTTTTATCAATGTACGGTTGCCTTTCACCTGCCTCCAGTTACAGACCTGGCTGGAGACCTGGCTTGCAACCTGGTTATATGCCCTGGCTGGGGAATAGAACCAGCTACTTTTGGGTTTGCAGGCTGGTGCTTTATCCACTGTACCACCAGTCAGGGCTATCACTTTTTTTGAAATAAGGAAAATGACAGCTCTAATATTAACTTACAGGACCATGTTCCCAAGGAAACTAAAATAAATTTACAGATATAATTGCCAAATAATCTATACCACAAATAGGAAAAAAAGAAAACAACAAAACTATCCATCCTATCATGTTCACTAGTTCACAATCTATCTTTGTTAGAGTTGAATTCCTTTGTTTCCAACTAAAATGCAAATGTCATGGAAGAGATCTGGAACCTGGAAGATCTGGATGGTGGCCAGCTCGGCATAGTGTGTCTCACAAAAAAAGACTTCCTACCTAGTTGGTCCGGGCACATCTGAACCATTGGCATATTGTGAATTAATACTGAAGTCTGGTGACATGGCTGTCTAATGGGAAAAGACATTTAGTGTGGGTGTATAAACTATAAACAGAGCACATAGTAAAATAAATTAATGGTAAACCAAAGGACTTTGGGATTTGAGCTGAGTGCATGTTTTAGGTCAGAAATAAGTTTCGGGCACTGAAGAATAAAGGCCAGAATGAGAAGAACTGAGAACAGAGACTAAGACAGGCTGAGAGAAGGATGGCCAAAGTTTCATTGGTAAGTTACAACTGAAGTTGGGGAGGTTACTGAGTGGTAAAGCATCAGACAGGGCAAGCTGTGAGGTAACAGTAGGCATTTCTCTCCCAAAAAAGAGAGGGCAGCTCTGAGGGACGGGGTTAGGATTACTTTGGGAATTCAGAACTACGGTAAGTGGTGGGTTCCTTCCACCCTGGTTTTTAAGTCAGGGTTCCACATGGGCTCTTATAAGAACCTCCTCCTTTATTTTCACTTCCATCAGCTTCCTGTGTCCCTGGAGTAAAGGTTAGTAAGCTCCTTAGTCTGGTAAGGAGGGCCTCCCCAGCTTCTCTCTTCTTGAAGCTTTCTCTTGGATCAACTGCACTCATCTAATCTGTGTGGTTTTCAAACCTGCTTCCCCTGGTCTCTCAACAGTCAGCTCTGGGAACAGTCTGAGACTGGGAAGCCATTACGCTGTTCCAGGGGTACTGTCCTGCCAGCCTCTACTGTACCTACAGTTGTACCAGGAATGCTTTAAAATTTTGCCTTTCAAAGTAATGATCTGTGAGCATTTGAGTTAGGATTTAATCCAGAAAATTACTCTTGATGAATAGATGGTGAAAAAAGCAGAAATTTAGCATGTTTAGGAGACCATAGGTGTTAGAGAAGAATGACTGCATTTGCAATTTGTCCAAGACTGGCATTGGGTGCCTTCAGACCTGCTGATGATGCTGAAGGCAGACCCATGCAGAAATGCCTCATGAGATTTAGGCTCAAGTACCTGGCCATTCAGAGGTGGGAAGAGATAAGAAAGGAGCTTAGATGAGAAGTGGGAACTTGGGCTGGGATGCTGGGTTTGGTAACTTATTTCCTCTTAGGCTATAGAGATGGAGCAGTTGCAAGATGAGAGGAGAGCTAGATGTCATCCACACCAACGATATAATAGCAATCTCAAATGTAAAACAAAGCTCTTTGTTAACACTATCCTCATTTACTCACCTGGTCACATTTCCCTAAGAATCTCCAGTGAATTTTAAGGAACAGAAATATTATTTTAGTTGTGGATGTAACTGACCACAGAGTTCAGTTTCATGTTCCAATGGTGAAAGATGTCCAAGCCCAACTATCTTTGAATAGCTTTGAAAAAAAGAAAAAAGCAAAAAGAAATCCAGCACAAAATCAGGTAATAATGTGATTTGTTGATTCTGCTTCAGACAGCTAAGAAAGTCCTAGGTCATTATTATTAAAGTGAGTCTGTAAAATTTTATTTCTAAAACAAATAATGTAAAACTAATTCATTAGGATTAAGGCATCTGTTCTATAAAGGAAATGATTAATGGATAATTAAAATGCCATGCATCATGGATTATTAGTGACAATTGGCATTTCCACATGATTACAAACACAGAAGTTAATTAAATTAAATTTATTTTAGCCAGCACCTCATAAGAGTAAAGTAAATGGCCTGTTGCAGATATGTACGACCACATGGTGTTGTAAGTCATTTCTTGTATGTGTTACTGAAAGTATTTAGTCTAGCCACCAATATTTTATTGAGTTTTTAAAAATCTGAATGTCTAGCACTTAACACAAGACTCTTGGTTCAACATGTGACTATTTCACCTCCAGGTGGACAGTATTAGATTTTCAGGAAAGTCCATATATTGATGTAATTATAAAAACTCTAGGCTGACATTAGTTAACAGTGGTTGATACAAACAGCTTTTGTCATTGTGGCCCTTCCTGCCACCTGCTTTGCAAAATGCTGCCCTGAAGAAGGTCTCCTCTCTGGACATATTTCCTGTAATGCTCTACATACTTTTCCACTTCACCTCCACCAGCCCCAAAATCCCTTCGGAGCGAAAAAAAAAAACAAAGTGGGCCTGCATCTTCAATTCTGCCTTATGTTACCTTTTGGAGGGTACAGAAAATGAAAATGCTTAAGCGATGTGTTGAATCCCTGGGCTCCCTCAGCTGGCCTACAGTTAGGCCGAACAGTGTGTATGAAGACACGTTTCCCAGTCAAACCTCAGCCTGTCGCTGGCCCTGCAATGAGCCCCTGTGCCCTGCTCTGCACCGAAGTGGCCAGCAGCCTGCTTTCTCAGCATCAGATATCACAGCTGTTGTGCCTCAACTTCCCTCACCTTCCCCCAAATGTTCTGAATTGGCCGAATTAAGAGTTTGTCTTGAAGCTGTCAACACATTTACTTGGAACTACTTTTTGCCCATGACTGGGAGGAAAATGAACATCCAAGCTCCTGTCCTATTGAACAATTGAAATAGAGCCCTAAGTTGGGCAATCTATAGCAAAAGCACAATTAACTGCAAAGCAGCATGAAATAAAACTTTGTTATAGTTTTATTTTTAAAAGCATAAAATCTATACCCCCAATATACTTGTGTTGTGTCAGGGGAAATTAGTCAATCTTTTTTTTTCACAAGTGACATTTTCTTTGATTTCTAAAATAATGATAGATCCTTTCTTTCACTCAATGATAGTAATAGGAGATGACCACTTGCTTTTTCCTTTCTTCAGCCATCATTTTTACTCACAGATTATGAACCTGACTTTCAACTTGTTCATCTTCTGTCAATTCTGCACCAGCATTTAATTAATCAGATTATGCCAGTGAGCTTATTTGGGAGATCAGCCCCAATCCTCAGGCTTCCTACTTCAGCTAGAACTATATTCAAACTCTCTAGCCTAATCTATAAGACCTACCTGAGCCCTGCCTACATTTCTTACTTCACCTCCTACAAACATTCTTGTTTTTAATACTCCAGCTGCACTGACATCTGTTTCTCAGCAATGCTAGGCTCATTCTTACCTCAGGGCCTTTGTACTTGCTGTTTTCTCTCCCTAGATTGAACCTTCCCTGAATTTTTGAAGGCCTAGCTCCTTAATATAGTAGTATATTTACTGTCTTTATTATCTTCACTGGCCTCACCATACAAATTACCAATTTCCTCCTGGTCCAGCCTCATCCTATTCCTTTAATTTCTTTCCCAGTATCCTCCTTTTTCAGGTGTTCCTGGTTGCTGCTGTCTCCCATTGCAGCAGACGCTTGTCTCTTTTCTTTCATATCGAATCCCCAGTATCTACAACAAAAACCAACATAGTAGATGCTCATATATAATTGTTGCATTAATAAACTAATTAATGGCAATTGTTTTCATAAGATATCTTCCCTGTTAAAATAGATAACATAGGCCATGCTTTGGTAGTATCCTTTCTTCAGGGGAAACATGTACAGGATTATAAAATCCTTAATTTGAAGAGTCTCTCTTTTTTCAAAGCACTATCTACAAAGCTCCAACCCATCATCTTGCTTCATCATGTTGGGATTTTATTTAATCACACATATCATCAATAAATCAATAGTGGCATCTCAAATCAGAAGGAATATTGAACTATTGAGGGATGAAGGGATTTTAAACAGTTTTAGCTTAGCAGGAATATAGATTGTTACTCTATCTCCCACATGAATGAAGATAATTTCCCTTTATTTAACTAAATTGATTTGCACTTTAAAAAAAGGAAGAGGATCATTTTGAAGAACCTAGGGGAATGCTTCAGGAGAAAAGATATACAGAGGTGGGTTAGTGGGGGGAAGGGGTCACTTTGGAAAAGGAAAAGTAGAAATTTGCATGAAGGGACCAGCTCCTGTAGGTGAGAAGTGACAGAAATTAAACACAAAAGAAAGGAAAGGAAGTGCAAGAGCTTTAAAATCAGCTTCCCCATTTCACAGTTTTGCTCAAAGCCAGTCTGCCTCATGACCTCTTGATGTGTTACCAATCTGTTTAAAAAAACAAACCTCAGTAAAAATGAAAAGAAGAAAGGGAGAGAGGGAGGGAGGAGAGACAGAAACTAAAAAACTGTTACAAAAATTAGTTTCAATAAAAAGTTTAATGATTAATTAAGTTAATAAAAGATCAAAGCTAGGAATCCATTTGTGGTAGGAATGCAGATAGAGCTTTCTACTGAGTGAATTCAGTGTCTGCCCATGCACCTGGACAGACACTGACTATCCGGCCTCACACCCGGAGACACTGACCCAGACCACAAGGCAGCTCCTTAACCTCAAAGCCTAGAAGCAAAGTCCACATCCAGTTCCACCTGGCCCTGACTTTCAGGGCATTTCCATAGTTCTTATCAAACTCAAATTCTCTCTCCTACGAAGGGTGGGGAAAGCTTTCTGCCTTATACTGTTTGTAACATGAAGCCAACTTTTCACACAACTCTTTTTTGAGCTTCTCTGTGTCTGCAATCCAACATGAAGATGACTTAGAAAACATTCCCTCAAAAGGGAAACAGAGCATTTCTGTGCCACAGGTTCATACTTGACTCTAACCAGGTCTGTTTTGCCCAAACTTCTGAAAAGTACAGGAGGCTGAGACCTGTGATAAGGAATGCTTATCTGCTAGGTATTAAAGATGAAATAAGGGCTCCAGGGATTTTGCCTTAACAAGCACGGAAGGAGAGTCTATTGTTCAGGTGTCGATCAGTGTGGATTTTCAAGTTTTCTTAGAAACACAAGTGTTTGCTTTTGGAATAACTGTGTTGTTTTCCTTTCAGGCTTGTCTGCATATCATAAAAACAGAGAAAACAAACTAATCCTAGTTTCTCTCAGTCTTTTAAATCCTTGAGTGGTTTCCAGCTGTAACCAGATTTGTGCTGGCTTCCATTTAAGATTAATTCGTTTACCACAGCATTCAAAACAATTTAGCAAGCCTGGGAAGAATGCTGAGACATGGGGTATGACGGGAGGGTTGGGAGCAGGGATAAGGGGAGACAACAAATGATACTTCCTGGGGTGTGATCTGCTCTGTGAGGTGACTGGGCCACATATCCTCCACAAGTCAGCCCAGGGCATGTTCAGAAGAGTCCAATGCCTTGAATGAACATCCCTCAAACTCCCAAGTCAGCTGTTTGGACACCTGAGTCACACTGTGACTATCCCAAGCAAAGATAAAATAGGTGCCATCCCTGATGGTGCAGAAAACATTACAACTGAAGTTTCTTAAACTTCAAGTCATATAGCACTAAAGAAAAAGTCTGGTGTTGGACTATAAGTAAGAAAAAACAGTACACATAGACAAGTGAGACTGCCTTTACAGCTCTTGTCTGAGGAGGAAAAGGGTTAAGGGGTCAAGATTAGCCAGCATTGGGAGAATGGGAATAGTTTTACAATCCTTAGGTACCCTAATGGGAAGGGTCCTAGCCGAAGGGAACCCAAAGACACATCATACCTATCCTTTTTGGGTCACAGGCTTCAGGGGCTGGTCTATAGGCCCCATTTTAAAGGTGAAAAATCTGAAGGCCCTAAAAACGTAAGTGGTTTGCTTGGAGTTACACAGCCCATTGAAGAGATGGGGCCTGGATCTGGCCTTCTAGTATGTTTTCCTATTTTCTTTCTTGTGCTGAGTGTGGTAAAGCATCCCATTGGAGGGTGACTACGACAAGGGGAAACATTGAACCCCTGGTCTCTCCGCCATCCTAGAGATGAGGAGTACAACTGGTGCTAAAATGGAACAAGCAGCCCACCCTGGTTACTCCTACAATAGATTTCTAGATGGCATCATTTTGTGTGCTCTCTTTGTGTGTAGTTTGTATATTTCTTCAGCTCCATCTAAATGTCATTCCAAGGTAACCCTATACTCTCTCAGAAGTAGAAATAATTTCTCCACTTTGGGACTTAAAATTCCTTAAGGCCAAGGTCTATGCCTTCCACATTTCTGCAAATGTATGGCAATTAACACATACTTGAGGATGACAGATTTTATTATCTGTTCATAATTCTCATTTTCTTCCCTTCCTGCTAGTGGGAAAAGTATAAAATACCTCCCACCTACACTAACTTGAGGATTTGCCATTAAACTGGCTTTAACCACTGAAACATGGGGGAAGCACCGGGTGATAATCCAAGCAGAACCTTTTTACCTGCCCCTCCTGTGCTCCTGCCTCCACAATGAGAACAGCCTACCCTTGAGCCATGGGCTTGGATGCTCCCTGAGTCTGGACTCTGAGGTGAGGTGGGAGAGCAGACCCAACCCCATCCTGCAGCCTGGACTCTAGCCTCACCAAATGTGGCAGGGACCTAGCAGAGCCACAGCTGATCCTAAGAGCCATGACTGAGAAATAAAGGCTGCTTATTTCAGCCACTGCATTTTTCTGTGGTGTTACCACAGTAGAAGCTAATATATGGAATCTCTCTTGAAAGCAAATTCTCCGTAGTACTGTGAACAGTCCTCAGCTAATTTGGTCACTCAGAACACTGAGGTTTCTTTGCATAGATAATGACATATCCCAAAGAAGTTTGACCTTGCTTCTGAGTTATAATAAAAGCAAATTTCAGATGAGATGTTCCTACACATATGTACACATTTATTAAATAAACATGATAAACATGTATCAGCAAGCAGGCATAAAAATGGTTCTTAGAATCTTTTGTGCAAGCTCAAGGAATTCCCAGGTCTCTGTCCTTTTAGTAGTGCTCCCTCACCACCTTTCACGAAAGCTTTTCTAGAGACAGACATCCTGTCTGTAGGGTGATATTGTCTGCTGTCTGTTATCAGGCAACTAAAACTCTTTGTGACAGGGCCTGGGCAAAAGACTTCAAAGCCACCACTGAAGGAACAAGCTACAGGATTTGCTGCCCTGTTCATGCCTCAGTGGTGAATGTCTCTAGTCTATACGCAACTAATCCATATGTGTCAAGTACCTAATTCCTTGAATTTCACCAATGAGACCATCTCTAACACTCAGAAAGCCAATTCACTAATTTCACAAACAAAAACAATTTCTGGCATTCACAAAATCTTAAGTATTAACAGGTAATACAGCTGGCTGAAATCCTGAAGCAGCTACCCTTGGAGTGTGACTGACCTCTCCCAGAACGAGGACTCTCTGTTAGGGAATCTGATTGCCCCTGAAGAGGAAATTAAAGCCTACTAGAACATACTTAAAATCACACTGGTCTAAAGTATTTTGAAGTAAATTACAGATACCATAACACAGAGATTGTCTCCCTGCTTCAACCCCCAAAATATATAGGTTTATGTACCCAGGGTTAGAGCCTTCCTGTCTATAACAGTTTGACTATAGAAACCAGCTTAGGAACTCATATCTCAAACCAGGATTATAGGAAAAATCATGAAATAAAAGGAAGATGTATTAGAAGGCAGCTTTGATGGTCCAAACCACAATAGCAAGGGTCATTGGTCCCAAGACAAGCACAGGAAATACCAGGCAAGGAGTCAGAATAAGCTTGGTGTCATAGACCAGAGGACACTGGCATTGTGTTAAAGTCAAACTCTGACTCAAACAGAATGTTCCCTGCATTCCTCCTGCTGGGCAGCCAACAGAAGTCCTGAGTGTCTTATCACACCTATAATGTCCTAACAGGCTGTCACAAACACAACACTTGTCACAATAACTACAAGTGCTCAAATACATTTCCTATGTCATCAGTCTTGTAGAAATCATTCATTTTCTGACATTGATTTTCATCCTAGCTAGCCAGTGAACCAGATGTCAGAGATACAAGTTTAGACAACTCACAGACATTGTCATGGAGAAGCTCACAGAGTGGGGCAGGGTTTCTTAATCTGGGGCTCATGACCAGGACCCACAGATGGAGTAGCCTGTGTAAACTCTGAGAAGCAAGGCCCATGTGTGTATGTATATGTGCTGTTCTAGAAAAATGTCTGTATTTTTCATCAGTTTCGTAAAGGAAACCATGACTCCCAGAGGTTGAAAAAAATGCACACATTGTCTGCAAAAAAAACCTGTAAGAAATGACTCTCTAATAAATGCATTTTCTATAGCAAATTTAGCTGTAGAACATGTAAAAATAGACTTTTTATCAAAATGACCAAAAAACACTTAGAAAGAATAACTAGAATAAGGTAAGAGCTTATTTTAAAAATGTCCTCATAACAGGACTGATGACTAATAAAAACGGTACTAGAGATATTATAATTAAGTAAACTCCATTTGTTTTCCCATTATAAAAGTCAATCACAGACCCAAGAAAGCAAGGACTCAAGACTGCTTTCATATGTAATAGTAACAACTTCCATGCCTCATTTTCATCTTCATTTGCCTCTTTATGTGAAGTATAAAAAAGAACAGGCAGACTATATAGCCGTGATTTAATATTTACAGCTGCTTGTTGGCTCCACTGGGCTAGAATATACATCAAAGATAATCAATGCACAGGCAATGGGGAAATATCCCCCTCAAACTGTTTAAGCCCATTCAGCAAAGAGTACAGCTGATGTGAGTGAAATTCATGACCCAAGAAGTTACATGCCATTCATTGTGTAGCTTTCATAATCCCTATTGCTTTCCCATACACCACAGTTTGAAAAGCACAGATTTAACCTCTCTGGGCTTCAGTTTCCTACATACACTGAATGGTAACCGGTCATAATGGTCACCATGTGCTAGTGTAGGCATTTGGCTTTGTCCCTTCTTTTCTTCCCTGACATGTTCTCCTGATTCTGAACCCCCTATTGTGACCTTTGCCTTGATATTCAGCAAGTTCCAATTTCTAGTTAGCATGTTTTCTTCTCCAGCAATGCCATTTCCCACCTTCTGCCATGATGACCAGAAATGACTACGCTACGTCATAGGAATTATTCCTACCCTTGGGGTGGAAAAGGTACCTAGGTCACTGACAACAACCAAGAAACACTCAATTAACTGGAGAAAAGTGAAGACTATTTTCCCTTCAATAAATAAAAACTATAAGAACATTTTTTTTTAAAGATTTTATTCATTATTTTTAGAGAGAAGGGAAGGGAGGGAGGAAGAAAGGGAGAGAAACATCACTTCATGGTTGCCTTTCACCTGCCTCCAGCTGGGGACCTGGCTGGAGACTAGGCTTGCAACCTGAGTATATGCCCTGACTGGGAATCAAACTAGCAACATTTGAATTTGCAGGCCAATGCTCAATCCACCAAGCCAAATCAGCCAGGACTTAACTATAACAACATTTAGAAGCATATTTCTATCCTAAAGACTTTACTGACTTTTTTTTACTATCACAGAGATCTTAAAGTCTTTTATAGAGAAAACTGGCTTTTTATGACAGATGTTGGAAAAACAAAATAACCCCATAATTGTAGTTCCCAAATTATGACTCACTTTATTTAAATAAATATTTGAGATTTCATAATTCAAGCACAAATAAATATTTTGGCTATCTATCACCTTGAAGTGTTTGCCTTCAGTGGGAAGGGAGAAAGAAGAGGAGGTGGAAAGGAATTTGAAGCAAACAAATATGAGATGCCTGTGAGCCCAGACAGCATGTCTGAGGCTGGAGGCTGCAGGAGCAGGTCTGGCTGAGGGACATGCAGAGCCGACCAAGTTCAAGTGGAGGCTGATGTCAGCATGTGGAGATACACAAGAGGGATGGACAGTGCAAGTGTCACAGCACAGGCCAGTGGAGCACGCATTAACAGGCAGGGAGGGCCATGTGTTTCAGACTGGAAGGCTAGGAAAGCATTTGGGAAGGAAGAACTGAGAGAAATCCATCTTCTAAGAGAAGTCTAGACACATTTTCTCACTTCAGTGATGAGGACCCAGGGACATAGGCTAATCCCCTAAATCTAGTAAAATTGTAATACACAGAGGTTGAAAACA
Organism: Noctilio leporinus; assembly: GCA_004026585.1. Taxonomy (NCBI): domain Eukaryota; kingdom Metazoa; phylum Chordata; class Mammalia; order Chiroptera; family Noctilionidae; genus Noctilio; species Noctilio leporinus. The sequence continues at coordinate 287,635 of PVIW01000872.1, read as the reverse complement.
GAAGTAATAAGACAAGTTAACTCTGTCCCTTAAATGTGCTTTGATTGTTACATACAGAGTTTAGAAAGAATAAGCCAATATGGTCAGTGCATTGTTATAGTCTCCTGGTTGTGATACACTATAGTCATATAAGATGTTACCATTAGGGGTGTATGGAATCATTCTCTGCTTTATGTCTCACAACTTCATGCAAATCTGTAATTATTGCAAAACAAAAAGTTTTAGATGAGCTAATCCTTACAAATCACAAGATTTCACATAAAACTCCTATTTGCCAGGTGTTCTTGAAAAGTTAGAAGATCTGGCAGCACCAGGCCCATACCCGGTTCCTACCATCACATGTTAGTTATCCCATCACAGCAGAGAAGTAAGAATAGCATTTGATTCCTCACGACAGGTATTAAAATCTTCACTTTACCATATTCCCTCCAGAGAATATGCTTTGATTTCTTTTATGATACTTGTCTGGTCCCAATGACAACAGATTTTCCCACTCTTCCATAAAGAGTGATGGAGTTAAAGGCTTGGTCATCTGAGTTTGCACAATCTGTCTGGAGTTTAGCACTGCATCATAAATGGGGACAAAAGGACACCTCACTTGTCCCCTTGGGACTGTGTACCTAATAAGTGTTCTTCTATAGTCACAGACCCACTTAGGATGAGTTCCAAGAAAAATCAATGACATACTAAATGTCATGTTATAGCAATTTCTGTCATAATGTAGGTGTCATTTAAAATATAGTGACTTCTTAAAGTCCCAAATGCTTTGAAATTATTTATGAAATAGGAATTAGATAAAACCAGTTTACCAAAATAGAAAATATCTAGATACATGGTTTAACTGGAACTCTCCATATGCATACACTCTATGATTTGAAGACAAGGTATCATTCCAAATCGAGACTTTGTTTTTTGATTTTCTGAACTTAAAACATTTTCCATATTAAAAATATGTCCCCCTTGATTTCCACATGGTAAATTGCTCGAGTGGAATCATTTACCCAAAAGGTAATGCAATAGCTCCGTTATCACCAAACAGCAAAGGGCAAAAAATTCAATGGGGTAAAGACAGGGAGGATGAATTGAGGTCATTCCTTGCTGCACCCAAAAAATAAATAAATAAATAAATAAATAAGGCCTGAAATTGACATAGAAACGTATGTCCATCTTTTTGTTCATTAAAAGATACTTCAGCCCTGGCTGGTAGCCCAGCGGATAAAGTCCTGGCCTGTGAACCCAAAGGTCACTGGTTTGATTCCCAGCCAGGGCACATAAGGGAACATAAGGGCACATAACCAGGTTGCAAGCCACATCTCCAGCCAGGTCCGTGCCTGGAGGCAGGTGAAAGGCAACCATACATTGATGTTTCTCTCCCTCTCTGCCTCTCTTCCTTCCTCTCTCTCTAGAAAATATTTAAAAATAAATAAATAAAACATGCTTTAGCCCTGGCCTGTGATTAACTTGATTGGAACATCATCCTGTACACCAAAAGGTTGTGGGTTCGATCCTCAGTCAGGCACATGCCTAGGTTGCATGCTCAATCCCTCCAAGATGCAACCAATCAGTGTTTCTCTCTTAACTCTCTCTAAAATCAATAAACCATATCCTCAGGTGAGGATTTAAAAAAAAAAAAAAGATAATTCATACAACCTGTAGTCTGCTCTATGGTCCATCCCAGCTAGCACCATCTCTTCACTATGCACATCATGCTCAGACATTGCAGTTTTTCCTGGTTAGAACATTCTAATGATAATGTGCTCTCACAGCTTTAGCTATGAAAATCAGATTTCCCCCATAAGGAGTCTCTTAGGGGTGGAATATTATAGCACTCAAACTAACAACAGGCAGAAGGCATGATATTTTTACATTTTCTTTAACACATGAGTTAACTTATCAAGAGAATTAAATTGCATTTAAAATTCAGGGGCAGATGTAGGTTCTGGCTAATGGTCCCTCCAGTGGCCTGCTGTGTCAAGGATTCACTGATAGGATCCTCTCATTCCTCCCTGGTGTTGAACTTTGACCTCCAATATGTTCCCTTTATGCTTAGCCATTTTCCAAATCAGTAGGTACACAGACCAAGCTGCTTCTGTCCTTATGTCCTTGGATTTATTCAGTTTGGTTATAGAGGTTAATTCAACCCTACAGTCCCTGCTGATGCTGCCTCGGTATATACTAGCAGAAGTGGGTTATTAATGTTGCCATTTGCTCTATTTCATATGTAGCCAGAAAGATTGTAGACCTGAAATTCCTTGCAATATACCTGCAGCCTGTGATTTTGCTGTTGCCAGCGGCTGCTGATCAGACCATAGCTCATGCATTTGGACCACTAAATTATAAATGTGATGTGCTCACTATGCTGGATTGAAAGTGTAGGCTATGACACCCAACTGAAAATATTTTATATGAAACATGAAACTGGTTTGCACTCTGTGGGGCATCAGCTGGACTCTGATATAAGGCATCTGGTGAGACCAGGAGTCCCTTCAAGTTTTCTTCTGCATATGTGTGACAGCCAGCTGGCAGAGCAGCTGCAGGCCTCGCTCACTGTGGGAGCCAGCTGACCATCACTCCCTCAGACAATACACTAAAAGGTCAAAGAGCCTTTGGCTCTTACTTGGAACAAGTGTGTTTGGTCACTAGGGTTCCATTGACCATGGGGCAGCAAAATGTGAAAATTAAGATAAATTCTAATACCCAAAATACAGTTCCACTTCAGAATGGTTATTTTTATGTTTTCAAATATTTTTTGCATCCCCACATCTCCTCTCTCTATACAAAAAGTCTCTTTTGTGAGGCTTTTGAGAAAAAAGTATTTTCTATTTCCATTTTTGAAATTATGCACTTATTCTGAATGAATGAATATATATATATATGTGTGTGTATACATAAAAAACAGGTCTAGATATTGATCAACTATGATTTTAATTCCCAAAGATGAGTTTATCTAAGCAAAAGTAAAACTTTAGTGTGGGTTGTAAATTACAAGCAACTTGGTTTAATTTTGAGAATAAGTGAATTAGACCAACAGACACATTGGGTAAAATATTTGTATTTGTCACTTAGTGCTAGTTCTCTCTGCTACTAAAAGATTTCAGGTTTTTGTTTAGCAATGATAAACCTCATTGCTCTCTTCATAATGTGGCAGGTTATGCATTAAACAATATCTATAGAATAACCTCCTCTGTGCCACAGTCTATTGGGGAATATGATAGATGAGGTTCCTTTTTTCATAGTATGAAACTGGTAGAAATGCCATTCTAGTAATCCTTTCTTAGCAAGCATAAGTGTTTTGTTTTCTAAATTCCAAGACATGGGAAATTTCCTACACAGGCTCAATAGAGATGACCTTTGGATTTGGTTATCGGAAATCACCTGTCAGACTATAGAGCAAAACAAAACAAAACATATTTTCTGCAACATTTTCACATTTGCAGAAAGCCTCAGGATTTTTGAGAATTTGGCATCTTTAGAAGACCACAGAAGCCATACTCTGCTGTCTTAACGAGAAGGAGCCTAGCACATGGAAGCCTCCAAAGTCTTGAGAATGCCCCCACCGTCTGAAAGACATGGATTCCCTCTACTGCTAAACCGTAGTCCCAGGAGAAGGGCTCATGTCTTACTTGCCATTGAAAGTCATCTGCTTTGGCATTCTCCAAAAAAGTTGGTTTGGTATTGCACTGAAATAGCCACATTCTACAGGATTTCTACAGGCTGTTTTTGTTTTGATCACTCATGAGCATTTTGAGTCAATCCAGACCCACCATTTGAAGCTTGGCATGAGAAACATGCCATGGATCAAGTAAGTTTATCCTGGACAAAGCAGTAGTTCTACAGCAACATGCAACTTCTCAAGGTTAAGAAAAAGAAGCCTGCAAGTGCAGTCTCTTTTTCTTTTACAAAACTCTTTTCCCTGCCAAACATTTGGTTTTACACGCATCTAAGTAAGGGTGGGGCAATGCTAAGAATTAGAGTGAGAAATACAAGTTTCAGTAAAAGCGTTGCCAGATACCTTGCTTTAAAAGTGTTGCTTAAAATGAAAAACACTTTTTTTCTTAAGCTTTATTGTGAATAATAAAAGTATCTTTCTTTTGCCCCAGGGAGTATATTTTAAAGTTAAAAGAATATGTATTCTTGTTTTAGTTTTTGTTTCTTTTGAGGACCACATTCTCTTCCTTTTGGATCATCTGGTTTTTCCAATTATTGGTCTCTGACAGTTGGCACTTTGCTCAGATCAGCCCCAGAGGATGCAGAAGAATCAACTCCTCCAGCATCTCATGATTTGTGACAATCCCAAATGGCAGTTTTCCATTAACCCCGGTTGCCTTTCCCCTGAAGGCATGTACTTCTCTCTCACAAGGTGAGCCTGCAGTCTCCTAAAGACATCACAGCATGTAACCAACCTTTGACTCGCTTTCCCAGGTTGATTTTGTGAGTGGCAAACTGCCTGAATGGTGGCAGGTGTCCTTCCCAGCAGAGAGCATGCAATGTGGGAAATATGCTAATCCCAGGGGTTGGGATAGGAGCCCTGGGCTTTGTGACCTCTCATTTGAGAGGCCTCAGTGCACTTTTTACAAGATTGGAGCTATTGTTCTCTTGGGCCTCAGAGGAGGATTTGAAGGAGAACCACAATGTAGATCAAAAGATAGTAAAATAGGACTTGGGAGCAAAGGCTAAATGGTCCTGGTATTATTTTGCTTGGAGAAGGGAAGGCTGCAGGTGGAGTGGACTGAGAGGGCCAAAAGGGTAGAGTACCTATTATGTCATCAGTGTGGCCAGCTGTTCAATATTTTGAGTGAGAAGAAAAGAAGAATGTGAGAATTTTTTTTCCAATTTGTAAAGAAAAAAAAAAACAGTCAAACAATGAGAGCCACTGAACACTAAAATTGGTGATGGGGGAATACATTTCTTTCTTTAAAATTTTTCAGTCAATAATTAAGACAAATTTGCCTGAATGCAGGTGGTAATAGGAAGAAATTTTAGGGCCCATTTCACTGAAATAAATAGGTACAACATAGGACTTTAGCCTTCACAAACTGCTCTGACAACTGATGTTTTCTTGGATAGTATAGAAGCTGATACACAGGGCCTCTTAGACCTTGCTTTGTTGAAATCATACATGTCATTGTGGCCAAGTGAATGACAAGCATCTTGGGTGAGAGGCATCCTGATTTCATGTGCTGCTGATCGACTCTGAGACTTCCAACCAGCACTGAACTTCAATCTCCTGAACTGTCAAACAGGGAAACAGCTTTGCTCTACCTCACAGGACTGCCTGGCAGAACAAATTACAAAAGGAATGAATAGCACCCTAAACCTAAGGATGTAGTAATTAGACTGTTCAGACCTTAGGGTTACTCTCAAATAGAAAAGTACGCAGCTCTCCAAGTATTGTTTTCATGACTTACTCCCACACCAGCCTCTGTGTGAGAATAAAGAGAATCAGAAGGACAACCTGAGAATTCAAGCTGGTCTTGTCTTTCCCAGGTCAGCAGCCCAACAATCAGGCACAACCAGCTGGTACAGAGCAGTGTTTCACATGCATTTCAAATATCAGAACTAGAGAACTCCATTGACTTTGGTACCTATAATAGGTAAGTTTTAAATACATTAAAAAATACAAATAAATAAATATAAGTATTTTAGCATAGTAATCAAGTAATAGAATTTTTTTACCTCTAGAATATGTTCAGGCTGAGAAAATATTTGGTCACAGTGAAAGAAAGAAAACACAAAATCTTGCCCCCCTAGTATTCTATCTACAGAGAAAACATCCTTCAAGATGAAAGTAAAAGCAAAAGACATTTTCAGCCAAAAGCAGAGAGGTTTTTGTCATGAGCAGTTCCACACTATGAGAGATGTGAAGGGGGCTGTTTAGAGCACCCCTCGCCCTTTAAGGTTGTTACCAGTTGGAACACTGCTTCTTTCTGCCAATAATGCATTATGTTGCTGCTATCAGAGATGGAACCCCAAACTGGGTAGTCCTCATGCATCTCTAGAATGTCAGAGGCAAGTAGCCAACTGAACACATTTCTTCAAACTCCCTTATTTTCCAAAGAGAAAACAGAGCATCCAAGAAATAGGAGCACACTAGTAATAATGCAATTAGTATAGGGACACTGGAACTGGCCCCAAAATGGTGCATTTACCAGGTAATATGATTTACTCCACTTGATTGTATTTGGCCCACAAAGAGGATTTTTCACATTAAAATGAGTTGCCTTGAAAATTTAGAACACATTGTCAGGTGAGTTCATGTATTTACATGGCCAGAATTGGCTAGATTTCCAACATTTTTCGCCCCTTTCACTGTGATGGGACATGTACTATCACATACCACAAAATGACACTTGGCCAATGATGGACGACATATATGATGGTGGTAGACCACACAGCCCAGGTGCATGGTTTGTGTTAAGTGCACTTATGATGTTCACACAATGACAAAATCGCCTAACACATTTCCCAGAACTTGTCCCTATCATTAAGCAGCTCAGGACTATACTCTCTAGTTTGCTATAGCCATCATCATTCCTAATGTCTCCATAACAATGGGCTATAGGTGGCTTAGAATGAATCATCATGCTCACACAGTTGCTTAAGTTAACCACCCATTTTGTCCAGTTTTCTCAATTTTCTGGGCCATTTGAATCTGATTCTGTTCCCTTTCCTGTCTATTTCTATTTTCCTAATCAGTAGAACCATTCGTGATGATTTCTGCAAAAAGCAAATAAAAAATACAATGTTAATCCTACAGTGACTATGCATATGGAAATCAAGACATTCATGAACTCACATAGGCTAGTACAGGAGTCCAGCTTCTTCTATTTACTTTTGCATGAGACTTTACACATTGCCAAAGACCCACTTGTCCTATCACACTACTCTGAAGGAGAGTGCTGACCATTTTGTCAATATCCTCAATTTCTGCTGGGTTAAAGGTACACTCCCTTCCAGTTTTTAATGCAGTTTCTCATAACTTCTCAGAAAGATGGGATAAAAGAATCTAGTTTTAGAATTATATTAAAAACTGAGATAGACACAGTTGTCCGCACAAAAACTTGTACGTGAATTTGACAGTAGTATCATTCACAGTAATCCAAAAGTAGAAACAATCTAAATTTCCATCAACTAATGAATGGATAAATAAAATGTTTTATATCCATATAGTAGCATATTACTTGATAATTTAAAAATACGAAGTATCAATACATATTACAGCATGCACAAACCTTGAAAATATTATGGTCAAAAGCCAAGTAACATACTGTAAAATTCTATTTATATGAAATAGCCAGAATAAGCAAAATATATATAGAGAGAAAACAGAGCAGTGTTGCCTAGGACTAGAGGCACTAGAAAGAAGTGGGGGAATAACCATTAGTGGTTATGAGGTTTCTTTTTATAATAATGAAAATGTTCTAAAATCGATTATGACAATGGTTGTACAACTATATAAATATCCTAAAAACTACTGAATAGATAGTATTCTTTATATGAGTAGATATTATAGATAGTTTTTTAACTGTACCTTAATACATCTGTTATTTAAAGAAATGAAAAACAGAGTCAGTCTTTTGATAATGGGAAGAAGGAAACCATTATTTAGAGGGATCTTCTCTGGCCAGGCAGATTCCAGGGCGTAGCCAGCTATGTAATAGGAAATATATATATCAAAGATGATTCGATGTTGTACATAGTCCCCTTCAAAGTAGGCACCTTAGGACATCACATGGTTCTCCTAATTGCTACCAGATACCTGACATATTTTCCTGAATCTCACTGATAGTCTGGAATCTCTTCCCTTTCAAAGGTGATTTTAGTTTTGGGAAAGGCCAAATGTCTCAGGGAACCAAGTCTGGGCTGTAGCAGATACTGAGTCACCTGGGTAACTTGAGTCACCAAAAAACTGCACAAGACATGATGCATGAGAGGGTGCATTATCATGATTAAGCTGCCAATCACCAGTTGCCCATTGCTGCGCATTCTGAATCATCTGAATCATCTGAATAGATCCATGGAGAAATGTTCAAACTTAGTGCAAAATTTGATGCAGATTTGTTGTTCTACTCGCGCAGTCATTTTGAATGTGATGGCCACACAGTACACATGCTCACTCAGGGGCATCTACCACCTCCACTGACTAGTACAGTGAAGTCATCACTGTTCACCCATGCACATTTTAGTCCACTCTCCTTGGTTGCCAGGTTACATCAATGTTGCACAAATGGTTCTCCTTTTAAAAATGGCTAGACTTTTTCCAGAAAAACCTTGTATATATGTAATTTTATTTAAGCCTCACAGCAACCGGCCAGCATCCATTTCATGGATGAAGAAATATGTAGAGGCTCTCAGCCTTCCTTAACTAGTAATTGCTGAGCTGAAATTTGAACCTATGTCAGTCACCCATCATTCTCTCCTTCTCTAAAATCTAAGCAAAGGAACTTGAGACTATTTAGCTTATATTTCTTATTGCTGCATGTGACTATTTAATTTTGAGAAAGACACTAGCTTTCTTTTCTTAAAAACTAACCGAAAACATGCCAGATGACTAAAGTCTTTCTAAAGTCAAATGGGGCTTTTTTTCCCTCAAGGTGACATGTGTCCTTTGTAAATGCAGAGCTTCACCTGCCTAAATCATTTCTCTGTCTACTGTCTGTTAGCATTTTCTCACTTACCAATATTCTCCTTGAACTCACCTCAGCTTCTCTCTCATTCAATATTAAAGCTAAAAATATTGTCAAATGTACCTCTGTCTCCCCACCCCACCCCTGCATATATAAAGCAGCATCAAGGTAGCACTGAACATGTTCATGGCTTCCTAATTCTATTGCTATGCATGTCTCTAATCGTTAGTGTCAAAGTACTTACAAATGAATCGTACGGGCAAATTCCTCAAGTAAACATTCAAAATGCATGCACCAGAATCCAATCCCAATCACTTAAAGAGGTTATATTAAAGCACAAATCATTTGGGAGTGTGATAAGGTAGGGAGAGAGGAGACAGATTCAAATAGAACTCATGCTCCTTGTCTTAAATGAAGATCAGCCTGAGCTATATATACCTGGGCAGCCAGCAGAGCGCTTCTGGGATGCCAGGCATCTCCAAGCCACAGTCTCAGAGTCTGCGTTTATTCATATCACAGTCCATTATCCTCCCAGCCAGGCTCCAGTCCTTACCTCTTCTGAAGCAGAAGCCAAGTGGACCAGCGTGTGACCTTGCTGGGTCATCAGGGCCAGTGCAGCCACTCAGGTTGGTCCCTTACAGCCTCCAATCTCTGATCTGACAGTCAACAGCCAGACCTCCTTTCCCTCTTTCTGAATAGTGCCTGTATGCTTCCTCCTGCCTGTCAATATTTAACTACCCTGTCAAGTTACATTACATCACCTGCACTAAATCCCACCCCATTGATAGCTAGAGGGTGTGCCTGCTCTATTCGATTCTACTCAACTAACCTTTATTGAGTGCCTTCCATTCATTCATTTCTTTCAGCATATGTTGAGTATGTGCTGGTATTTGGCACCAGGGATCCAGAAATGAAAAATCTGATCCCTTGAGTCTAGTTGGGGAGGCAGACACTGTGTTATGATCTATGATGCTAGAGTACAGCCAGCGTGCAGGGAAGTCTTCCACACAAGGTTGGCGGCCGAGAGACAGAGGGAATGAGACCAGAGAATTCCCAAAGATGACGACAGTCATCGCTAATGGGCCAAACTAGAGCTGAGAAGACTCAAGAAGGATGAATACATGGACTCTGACCTCATTGAGCTTAAATTCAACACAGGGAGCTCTACATTCTATAGACTAATAGGGTTGCATACATAAGGGTCATAAGCAAAGTACAGAATATTAAATGAAAGAGTGCAGCCATTTTTTTTTTTAATCCTCACCCAAGGATATGTGGATATGTTTTTTATTGATTTGAGAGAGAAGGGAAGGTGGGGTTGGGGAGAGAGGGAGAGAGAGAGAGAGAGAGAGAGAGAGAGAGCGAGAGAGAGAGAATATTGACTAGTTGCCTCCCTTTTGTGCCCACAGCAGGGAATGAATCTGCAACCTTTTCTGCGTGGCTTGACACTCCAACCAACTGAGCCACTCAGCCAGGGCTCTCATTTTTTTCCCTTAATGAGTTGTATCATTAGCTGTTTCTAAGGCAGAATATTTGAACAAAGTCATCTCAAGAGGGAAAGCTGACTGGAGCCTGTAATTTCTGGTATTACAAACATGGGTGAGTCCTAAGGGCTCTGAAACAGCAGATAAGTCTAGTGAGTAGAGTTACCTGGGATCCATTTTTTAAGACCACAGAAGGAAGAATTCAGGTAACAGAGTAACATTCTTCCCTGATTAAAATAATTAATCTGGGGCAAAATTTCCTGACACTTAATGAACAGCTGCCAGCTTTTTTCAGTAACATAAACAGACTTGCAGAGCCCCTGGACAATACAAAGCTGTAGTCTTTAACTCCATCTGTGATCAGAAGCCTCAAAAGATACTCATTTCAGGATTTTTTTCAAAGCACAGTTCTCAAATATGCCCACGCAATCCCTTTTCTAGCAAAACTTACTTCAGCTTCATACTCCAGAGAACAAAGTCCACCATTTACCTGTGAACGTTCAAAGAACCCCACCCTAGGGGAGACTCAGAGGCTTTCCTGGAAAGTGTGGGGATTATGTGAATTGCAAAGCACAGCCTGGGGATGTCAACACATCTAATTTGGGATATGTTCCAAGCTACAGAGCATCTCTGCATGGAAGCAGCTCTGTTAGTCAGCTTCTTGGGCAATTTTCCAGTTCCACATGGACACTTCCCCAGTATTTCCAAGGCAAACATTTCGTCTTACAATATTTTACTGTAAGGTATTTAGAGTTTTGACTAATACCGAGTGACACTGCCACGATTCCAATGGAAACTGATGACCCATAGAGAATACCTACTATTTGATTGCAGCTGGAGATATTTTTTTAGTCAGCCAGGGATTATAAACAGAACACAGCCCCAGACCCCTCTCCCACATCCTGGAAGCCTGGTTTGACTTCGGTCTTTGATAAATCCACATTGCTTATTGAGTCATCACAAAACTGAGCTACAGTTTTACCACACTCAAGCCTTTTTTTAAATCCAGACTTTTTCAGAACCATTGCTTAAAAACATATATACATTTGCCATTAGGAATATTATACATTATTAATGGAAAAAGTGTTAGAACTAATTGCTAAATGCCCAGAGATTTCTGGATTCAGTTAGAATGGATTTGTGTCATTTATCTTGCAGTCCTGCTAGAAAGAAGAGATGCTATATGACCTTCATTTATTTCCAAAGGCAATGTTAGTAAATTTTAGCAAATGTGAGGTAATTTTTTTTCAAATAATATCATTAATATTTTGAGTGGTAAGATAACTAACATTTAATGTTAGTTAAATAACAAGTAAATGTGAGTAATATTTCCAGATATGAACTCCTTTACAAAGACCTTCAGTTTTCAAGACAGAATATTTAAAATATATCCTGTTTTATCAATTGTATACCTACTTTTCAAAATAGAAGTTATCTTTTTTTTAAAAAAAAAAAAAAAACAAGTCCTCTTAAAGGGAAGTTCCAAAATAAAACTAATTGCCCGAAAGCCAAGTTAATGTCTCTTTTAGAAAGCAAGTGGCACTGTGTACTACTCATCATGAAGGAAGAGTATAGATAGAGAAACTGAAGCCTCAGTCCCACAGCATGACCCTGGACAAGGCCTTCTCCCATGATGAGGGTCTGAGCTGTCCTACCTACCAGTTATGAAGCATAATTAAAGTGACCAGTTGTTCATGGTATACCCATGTATGCCAAGGAGTACTGTACCTTTTAAAATAGTCACTTTGGGAGCAAAGGCTGTGGTCACAGAAGAGTCTTTTTAATGCTGTTAACTGTCCCAGTTTGCTCAGGGCTGGGGATGTCTTAAGAACAATAACTTTCAGTGCTAAATCAGGATCGTCTTGGGCAGACCATGGGTTGGTCAGGCAACTTGCTATCACTGGATATGCTGGAACAACATCCTAGGAAATGACTTCATATTATATAAGTTATTTTGCAGTTCTCTAAGCCAACAGTTCCTAATTCTTAAGCCCTGGCTGGTGGCACTGTGGATAAGGCACCAGCCTGTAAACCCAAAGGTCTCTGGTTCAATTCCCCAGCCAAGGCACATAACCAGGTATCCAGCCAGGTCTGTAACTGAAGGCAGGTGAAAGGCAACTATCCATTGATGTCTCTCTCCCTCTCTGCCTCTCGCCCTTCCCCCCTCTCTAAAACTAATAAAATCTTTTAAAAAATTCAGTTAATTTTTTAAATAAACATCATTTGTAGCCAAGCCAATTAAATAATATAGATTTCAGGGTGGATGACAATTTTGTTATAAAAAATAAAATGTATCCATCAACTTTAGAGATTGTTTTAAGGAGTTCAAAAATTAAATCCAAGAATAAAAGTTAAAAATACTCTAAGACTTTATAACCTTGCTACTCAAAGTGTGGACCAAAGGACCAGGCATATTGACAGCACTGGAACATGTTAGAAATGTACAAACCAGATCCACCACAGACCTCCTGACCCAGAACCTGCATTTCTATAAGATCTCTGTTGGTTCTAAGCATATAATAGTTTGATAAGGCCTGTGTTAGAATTTGTTTAAGCCTCTATAAAAAACATTCCTGCAATTCAAAGCATTTTGACCAAGGAAAATGAAAGGCATTGTAATTTCTGTTTTCTAGGTCTTGTAAATTTTTTACTTCATAGTCCATAAGGCCAATGACTCAAAAGTTTTCCTATAAGGAAGCTTGCAGGATGCCAGGATTCACTTCAAAGGGCAGCCTCAGAGTGCAGGGATCCACCATGTGTGCATGATTGGTTACCATCCTCTGTTCCTAGACTGTGTATCACTGAGTTGGGGATCACAACTGGGGTGACTCCTAAATTTTAGGTTTACAACTGAAGTATAAGTGGGAAAGAGAGCAAGTATCTATGGATGAAGCAAGTTACAAAACATTATGTATTTGATTCCTCCTTATAAAATAATCTAGAAAACTGTCAGTATATACACTGTATCAGGTAATAATGGAAAAAGGGATTTTATAGAAGAGAGCATTTCAGGACAAGAGGGTAGTGGAAACTAATGTCTTGTGAGAAAAAAGGCAAAAAGAAAAAAGGCAAAGCAAAAAAAAAAAAAGAAAAAGAAAAAAAGTTGAAGTAAAATCTAAATCACTGACAATAATATATAATGAATTCCAATAATATAAAGCTTAAAGAGCTTTCTGTCCTGAAACAGAGGTGCATGCTACAATGGCAAATGTAAGACTGTAACTAATATTCAACATATTTCCAATGGGAGCCAGAAGGAGACTGAAAACAAAGTTTTCACATATGAGTGGGTAAGTGGACAATTTCTATGCTACTGCCAGAAAATGCATTAGTATTTTAGTCTTCTTTTAATAAGCATAAGATTTAAATTTACATAAAATGATTATGTACTTGACCACACAGAAAACACTCAAATTCCTTGAAGTGAATGCAGAAAGGAACAAAATACCCCACAAAAATTTAAGTGTCTTTATGTTAAAAGATAGTCTTCTACTGAACCAAAAGTCAGGTATGTAATAAAATTACAAAGTGACAGTTATTTAGAATAAGTACAACTGAGAATACTTCATATCAAAACTAGGATGCAGCTTAACTCAAAAGAAAATATATAGTCTTAATGTTTTTATTTTTAAAACAGTAAAATAAATGAATTAAATATTCAATCTAAGTAATTAAAGTACTCAAGTAAACTTGGAGAGTTTACTTAAAAACTAAAGAAAATTGGCTAATAATCAACTTATACATTAATTGATTTAATAAAATTTACTGAATGGTAACCAGTTGTTTTTGTTGTTTTTATTTTTTGCTACTCTCTTATACTCAGTGAATATACCAGTGAATGATAACCAATATAGATGAAAAATTAATGGATAGGTAATTTAGATGGATATTCCACCCTTAAGGAGGGGGAGGAGCAAAACTCCCTGCTCTTTAAATATGGGAGAAACATCACAAACAGTCCCACAGCCAAGTGATCCTGATCAATGGCAACAGGGAGAAATCCTTGTTATCATGTGATGAAAATGGCACTTTTTACCTCTGTGGTCAAACACCCATCACCCTACTGTAATCATGAGAAAAAATAATCAAACAAGTGTCCATACAGATGCATCTTACAAATTACCTGACAATACTCCTCAAAACTGTCATCAAAAATAAGACAAGATTGAGAAACTGTAGTAGCCAAGAGGAACTTAAAGAGTCATTAAAGCTAAATGTAAATGTGTCATTCTGGACACAATCTTGAAAGATAAAAAGAATATTAAATAGGTAAAACCAAGAAATTTAAACAGAGTATGATCTTAGTGAATACTAATGTATCATTAATTATGACCAATTTATCATATTAACGTAAGATGTTATCACAGAGAAAAGTACGTATTGAGTATATGGGAACTGTGTATTATCTTCTCATTTTTCCTGTCTATTTGAAACTGTTCTAGTAGATGAAATTCAACTGAAATAAAAAAAAAAAAAATGTGGATGATTTCATATAGCAATACAAGTTAATAAAGAACATAAAATACAGTAATGCAATAGGACGTCTAGGGATGGGAGGGTGGTAGGGAAAGGTGATCAGCCAAGTTCTCCCTGAGGCATTTGAGCTGAGGTTTTCACAATGAGCAAGGGAGAGCCCTTAGAACATCTTGGGGAAGATGTTCCAGATGGAGGGACAACAGCCAAACAGAAAGGCATGCAGACACACACACAGAGGATGAATTAAATGGAAGGCTGCTCATTTAAAAAGACATCAAATAAGCAGCCTCTAACATCTGGATTAAGAAAAAAGATAAAAGTGTACTACACAAAAAACTAAAATAAAACATGGATGAGTAGGAAAATAATTTGAGAAAGGAAAGAATGATGAGCAACTTACTGACACTGCATCAGGAACGAATACTTTTCAAGCAAAATACAAATGATTAAAGGTGAAACAAAAAAGTATAAAAAGGAAGAAAACAAAATAAATATCACTGCTACAGATTCTTTGTTTTAAAATAAGTAAATATTGTATTACAGCTGAATTTTTCTAAATTTTAAGTAATAGATAATTCTTACATCATTTAAATTGTACCAGAGAAAAAAAAAATCAAAAGTTTTACAATTACTTTACTAAGGCAGCATATCCTAATACTAAAGTCCACTAAAACTAGCATAGCAAAAGAAACTCTAATTTGTTTATAAAATTAAATGCATTTTAAATAGAATATTAGCAAATTTTATTCAGCCTCATAATAAAATTAACTATAAATAAGTATATTTATTTTAGTTATGTAAGGATGAATCAACATCACAGTTTAATTTATATTAACATTTTAAAAAATATGTGATTACACATATTAGGTGCTAAAAATCATTTATTATAATTCTGTAGGAACTCTTGACTTTAAATAAAATAAAGATCAAAGAAAGCTTTGTAAGCATGAAAAGTATTTGTCAGAGGAGCCTTGCTCTGAGAATCACCTAGAGACCAACGTGGGAGCAGGAAACCGGTTTATTGGGGAACAAGGGGGAAGGGCTGCTCCAGGCCCGCCCCAGGGCCCATGGAGCAAGGGAATGGAGACTCCCATAGACCCTTGTGGGAGACTCAGCGAGTCTCTCTGAGGACTTCTGTAGGTGCATTTTTAAGCTTGCAAGAGGAAGCAGGTGTGGTATCAGATGTTTCATTAGGGCATTGTCCCTTGGTTAGTGTCAACACATATCAGAAGTATTTTTCTCAAGCAGATTCCCATGCATCCTGTAGTTTTGACCAGGTTCATTAACACATTCCATTCTGGCAGCCTCTATACTCTGACAGTATTTGCCAGAAACTATATAAAACAGATTCATATTAAGGTCATAAATAAGATAAGGATGGTCTCTCTCACTGCTCTCTATTTCAACATTTTTAGAGTAATTAGCATATATAATAAGATATGAAAATGAAATCATGATACAAACACTACAAAAAAATATATAAAAATAATTACACATAGAATTGTGTATATTTAGGACATTTAAGACATATAACAAAATCTTTTTAAAAATCAGAGACTATATTGAAGAATGAAAAATTAGATAAACATTAAAAACAATAGTGCTTATTTATACCATACAATAGTAGAAAAGAAAATTAAGATAAAAACCTCAAAATTCTTCTGTCTCTCTTTTTCTTTTTAATTTTGAGGGCGAGTGGGAATTGTTCTGCCTCAATGCCCAAGTGCTACACACAAGACACTTAGTACTGCATTTGGGAGAGCCTGACAATATATTGAAATGATTTTCCAGAAGGTAAATACCAACAGAACCTGTTTTTTTGCCAAGTTGGCTAGTCCCACTCTCATGTTTCCTATGTTTAAACTTGTGGTTTCCATTTGTTTTCAGATGAGTCATCAACTTCCAGCACAGAATTAATCACATCATATATGTTCATGTGACACTTCACCTCTTACTCCCACCCCTGGCCTTTCAGAGATAAGAAGAGATAAAGATGCATTTCCATTTCCAAGGTACACAGCTTGGAAGCCCTCAAGACTACTTCTTGGTGTGGCTTTTTTGTCTTACTGACTCATTCTGGGAGAAAACATCCTGAAGGTGTTGAAAAGATCAGTTGAGCGCTCTGATATGGAGAACCAGATGACCTGGTTAGTAAGCAAGCTTTTTGATAGCAGACCAAGGTTTGTAATTTGTGTATATTTGAGAGAATTATTTTTATGTTATATAAATAGCAGTGATACCTAAACCTCAGAAGGAGGTGCTTCTCCGTGACAGTGGTATCAAATGGGGAGGAGGAGGGTGAAGGTGATGCTAATAAAGAAGAAAATGAGGGGAGAAAATACCAATTTCCTTTATCACTACAACAAGAAACAAACAATGCAAATGAGAAGAATCAAATCCATTTAGGTGAAAATAAAAATTGAAAAAATACAACCAAAGAACCCAAAGGTTGTTAGTGATTCAAAACTGTGTAAAATCATTCATATGAGAGAGGCTCCTGTTTAGAAGAAAAGAAAACTTTTTACCCTCTGAAACACAGACATTTGTCAAACAAACTCCCAAATCATGAAATCTATCATTAGCTTTGCTTCAATATCTGCAAATTAGGTTGAAAAGTGTATTTTCTTTATGTGCCTCATGCTGCCCTTTGTCACAGCAAGAGCTCATTAAATTTTGAAGAGGGAACATCACAGTTTACAATCAAATTGCAATATTAATACCACCACATTATCTGTATCATGCAACAAGTTTAACATCATTATAGTTTCATGGGATACAATAAGAATTACTCATTTATTATTCATATTCTGTTTCTAGTACACAGGAGTTAAAAGAAAGAAAGAAAGAAAGAAAGCAAGAAAGAAAGAAAGCAAGCAAGCAAGCAAGCAAGCAAGCATACACTAGACCAGCAGAAATGTTGTTTCTCTATACATTAAGTTAAGTCAACAGAAGACTTAGCTCAGCTTTCAAATATGGGATTTCAGGTCTCCTAATAACACTCAACGCTTGAGTGCTTTGGGAGTTCCATATCTCCCTTCCTACATGCTGCATGGACATTTCCATTGATTATTGTTGCTATTAAGTCACAGATAGACACAACATCAAGGTTATCTATCATGTATACTGAGTTGGTTCCATATACAAGTCCATCAAGTAGCAGGTTTAAGGCAAATGTTTAACCAACTGAACTGGCCCTCTAACTACCTGGCTAGAAAGGCAGCATGTTAATTTCACTAATATCTAACTCCCCTGCCAGACCATAAGCTTCATAACTTCAGTAGCAAATGGTAATTATTTTACTCATCAGTGTAGTCTCAGACCCAGGAACAGTGCCTGGCACATAGAAGGCAATAAACATTTATGTTAAGTAGATGTACAATAAAAGTTGCATCTGTAAAATGGGGATACTATAATTTCTGTAATTTCTACATTGCTAGGTATTCAAATTCCTTCTTATATTACAGAATTGTAAACGTTGTTGTGCTGGATATCTTTATTCACATGACTTCTCCGTAATTTGAGTTCCCAAAAGTAGAATTAATGGGTTAAAGAATAACATTGAAATATAGTGCCATATACCTCATGGGTGCATAACGTCACAAGCAAAACATGGAAGAATTTTTTTTACCCGTTGCTCATTCAGATCAGCTATGAATTATTTTTTAAAGAGTGGATAACCTAAGGGAAAACTGGAATGCTATTTAATATTTTGTTTAAGTTGACATCATTAATTTGACAAATTGAATCTTTTTCTGTTTATTTAACTAATTGTATTTTCTGTTTTGTGCATCTATCAAGGAGTAAGCAGCCATAGCCACCACCCTGTGTATGGAAGTCAAGTCTGTCACCATGACTTCTCAGTCAGTTTGATTCCTTTTAGTTAGTACACACCTTCACAACAGCGTAACTAATGCTGAAGTTCAGGTGATACAAACATTACCCGGCTTTTCCAAAGTTCCCGTTATGCTACTTTGCTTTTATGAAAGGCCTACATCATACCTGTTTTTGCAAACTGAAAAAATCCAAAGAGGATTTTTGTTTTTACAGAAAAAGAAGAAAAGAGAAAATAGCACGCAGTGTTTGTTTAGCACGGGCTGTTTTAGTACAGACAGACCCCCGCCGCCAGAAGGTCCCACCCAGCTCCTTCCCTGGAATCCAAACTCAGCATCTCAGCATCAAGCACCGTATTTAAACTGTGTTTGTGAGCATCAGGGATTTATCACAATTTATTGTGTGTGCCCATTAGCAAGATGTGTCCTATGCCTAAGAGCTCATAAGGGTACTATACTTAGCATAAAATGGGACGTAATCGTTTCAGTCATAGTGAACAAAATAAAACCATATAAATTAACGGCAATTTCTTTTTTGCTTTATGCCATTTTGACTTAGAAAAGGTTTCACAGAAATGCTCTACTTTTGCATAGTGGGGCATACCTGTACTTCCATTGGTCAAGGAATATCTTTACTAAATGGAATTTTATGATAGACCAGGAGTTTCCAGATGGTCATCTAGATGATTTATGTGTGTGTTGCTGAACACTTCTAAAGGTTTTCACTCTGAAAAAATCACTGAGTTATTCTGCAGAGTCAGACTAGTTATAGAGCCCTAAGTAACAGCCTAAGTAAGTCATAGTCAGGACTCAGCCTACACAGAGAAATCCTATACTTAGGAAAGTTTCAGTGGTAGTAAAATTGAAAGCTGTCACCAAATCCTGTTATCTGGCTCAGTGTAGAGGTGATCAACAAAACACTGAGAGTCCAGAAGGTAGAGAATTTAATTAAGGACAACAAAAACCTTTGAGTGAATAGCAGATTGAAGCTAATAGCTGAGTGATAAAATAAAATGATCCCAGAAACCCCAGCCTTAATAAAATTGCTCTGTAAGTGCTTTGAGGCTACTAGTCTACCTAACTTCTTTATGTTCCTAGGGCTTAAGATGTTTGGTTTGGGTAGCAGGGACATTTGTGGATATGAAGGCAATATGGGAAAATCCTAATGGGGCCCTAGGGAGAATATAGTTTGTGTAGCCTAGCAAAGGTTAATATTATTGTATAAATATTTATGTGACTTTAAACAAAGCATTCTCTCACTGTTCTAGATACTGATTGCTTTGGAATGAAAGAAAGATTCCAAAAATACCTATAAAAATAGTTTAGATTTAAGAGGTCAAAAATTCTCAAAGATAACCCAAGGTGTACATGGTGAACTGAATGTTTACCTCTCCCTTAGCTGGGCTCTGCACTGATAGGAAGAGAAAGTGTATTTATCTTTAAAATGCTCCTTTTCAAGAATCATCAGGATATAAAAAAGTTCAGTATCAACCACAGACAATCCAATAAACCACACTCTATAAATAAATTACTTCCAAGGGGAGTTTTCTTTTTGTCTCCCAATGAAGATCACAGTTGAATGGGGGAAAGGAAGTAAGCCTAGTGGTTAAGAAGGAAGACTGGAGTTAGATAGTGTTAGTTGAATCCCAAATCTGCCTTTACTGAGTGTATGATATGGGATGTGTCCTTAAATTTTATATTCCTCAGGTTCCACATCTGTAAAATGGGGTTGATAATGACAGCACCTACCTCATAGTGTGGGTGTGAAGAAGAGCTGAATGAAATATGTAAAAACATTCTACAATAGTTCCTGGCATGTACCATCATTTATTTTTCCATATGAGATTATGAACACTCCCAAAATATAATTTACATAACTGTTCTGTCCAGCACCTAATACCGCTTCAGCACATAGTAGGTGATCAGTGAACAACTGTTGAATGAATGATTGACTCAAAAGGATTTTTGCCAGATTTATTTAAAAGACATTTCCTTGTATCTTCAAAGCATGACAATTTAATCAACACAAAACTGAGAGGTAACTTTCAGAATCAATTTTGGGGTGCAGTGTACATTCACCTGTATGTATCAGCATAATTAATAATGAGAGCAATAAACAATATTAGATAAAAGGTAAGTAAGAGTCTTAATGAAAATACAAATCACTCTGAATTAATACAAATACCATTTCTTGGCATAGCTCCAGCCTCCAGTTCTACACTTTACTGATAGAACGATGCTATGACACCATCTGGGATAGGTCAAGATGAAGTAGAGATTCTGATTTCACCCCTAATTACCTTTATATTCAAGTTGGGGCTGGAGAGTGGGTGGGAAAGTTTCAGAGAAAGATTTTCAAATGATACAATTTACTAATAAAAATGGTGAGGAGCTGATTAGACCTATTTAATCTCTAAGACATCTGAAATAACACAATATCTATAACCAGTTCTTATCCTGGAAAATCCCAGAGTCATTTAAATTTGTTTTAATCCATGTATTTAGTAGTCATATCACTCACCACTAAAATGCAGCTGTCATTTCTGGAGTAAAAAAGAGCAATGTTTTGTTTTGTTTGTTTGTTTCATAGATATCACAAAATAAAAGATGACTAGACACATAGCTCAAATCATTGAAATGGAGACAGATTAGCTTTAGCAAGCTGGAGCACTGCCAGTCCCTGCAGTGCTCACCATATTCTGGTTGTGGTATCATACCAGGTTCCTTCTTGGGCAGAGATGGGGTAAGAGAGTGGGAAAGTAAACTAGAAAAGAATGAGTGAATGACTAAATAAATGAATAAAATAAAGTTAGAGAAGGTACTGGTCTACAAAGATTTTGGTTGAAATAAGCAGGGCCTTTCCCACTAATCAAATCTGCCAAAGAATGAATTTTATTTTCAGTATCAACATATAGCTAGTGGCCACCATATTAGACAATGAAGGTTGAAGGGTTCCTTTGTCATCTATATTCTGTTTCTGTCTCCTTCACAGTGTTTTCCTCTCTCACTTGCTACTCAAATATGGGTTTCCACATGGGTCCCCTGCTCCTGTAACTCTGTATGCTTCCCTTGACTGTCTTTGAGATACCTCACATTCCATATTACCCAAATTTAACTCTTTGTACTCCTGGGTAAAACACTTTCTCTTCAGAAATTTGTTTCATTAGGTGTAGACACTATTAACTACCCAGTCTCCCAGCAAGGAGCCATTCTCAACAGCTCACCTTCGTTCCTCCATCCTCCTCCAGTTCTTACTACAAGTATATTTACCTTTCAATTTTTTTCCAAATCCATCCCCTACACCCTAACTACCACTGTGTACTCCAAATCATTCACTCTTTTCTCTTTCCAACCAATATTCTTCTAGCTCAGGGATTGTAAATTCTGCCTGCATGTTAGAGCCACATGGAGAATTGAAAAGTTGGCCAGTGCCACACTCCTAGAAGTTTGGTTTTATTCAGCTTGAGGGAACCCAGGCATTGGTTTAGTTGGTTTGGTTTTTTCCCATTTATCACAGGCATTGGTAATTTTAAGGCTTTCCAAGATACTTTTGTGCATTCAGACTTGAGAATCACTCTTCTTACCTACCTCTCTAGCTCTAGTTTTGGCCATGGCCACACCTGAATAAGCAACAGGCTGTTCTTCTGAAAATGTTCATCTGTCTACTATGCTTAAATTCCTTCAGGGGCTGCCCATCATCTAGAAAATGAAATCCAAACTCTAACTTTACTTACTTTCTGCATTTCTTGACACTCCTGGCCTCACATCTGTTGCTCTGTCGCTACTAGCGCCCCACCTGCAGCTGCCATTTCTTAACTGCACTCGTGCCCTCCTCCTTTGCTCCACGTGCTGGTCCTGACTCTTCACCTGGTGAATGCCTGGCCTACTCATCTTTAATGACTCAGCTTCAGCATCACTTTCTAAGAAATCTGTTCTGTCCTAACTTGTGTGGGGACCACTTCTCTGAGACAGTCTGAGGCTACCTCTACAGTGTAGTTATAAGACATCAAAAGTATATGGACCCCTAACTCCTCTATGAGTCAGTTGTCTCATGACGCTCATGGCTTAGGCTTATGGTCTCCTTTTAATTATTCATTGTGCCCCCTCTCATATCTAAGAATGTCTTAACATGGATGATAAATTGGTGGTCACTCTTCCCAAGTAATGATGAGACCTAAAGCAGTCTTATTTTTATTGTAATCTCAATGACTAACACAGTCCTTAAAACTTGGTACACATTTATATACTCAAAAAATGAAGGAAGGAATGAAGTATGTAACTGGTTAGCTTTTTCAGAAGCTAACTTTAAGAAGTTCTATTTAAAAATTAAACAAATTTTTTTTTAACTTTATTGTTGTTGTATTACATCCATCCCCTTTTTGCTCCCCTCTGTCCCCCCACCCACCCACCCATTCCCCCAAAAGTCAATCCCACCTGTTGTCCATGTCCATGGTTCCTTTATACTAGGTTCTTGTCTAAGCTGCTCCCCTTCTTTGCCTCTACCTCTCCCTCCCCCCTAAAAATTAAACAAAATTTAACTCAAAAAGATTATCTGCACTCCCATGCTCATTGAAGCATTAGTCACAATAGGCAAGATATGGAATAAACCTAAGTGTCCCATGATGGATGAATAAAGAAAATGTACTATATATACATATAATGGAATGTTATTCAGCCTTAAAAAAATGAAAGAAATCCTGTTATTTATGATAATATAAGTGATATTGGAGGACATTATGTTAAATGAAATAAGCCAGGGACAGAAAAATAACTACTACATGATCTCACTTTACGTGAATTAAACAAAAACAAACAAAAAAAAACAACTCAAAGAAACAGATAATAGAATGGTGGTTGCCAGGGACTGGGGATGGAGGAAATGGAGGAATATTGGTCAAAGAGTAAAAAATTTCAGTTACGCATTATAAATGAGTGCTAGATGTCTAATGTATAGCATGATGACTACAGATAATAATGCACATTGTATATTTGATATTTACTAAGAGAGTAGATCTTACATGTTCTTACATATACAAAAATGATGATTATGTGAGGTGATGAATAAGTTAATTAGCTTAATTATGGTAATCTTTTACAATGCATATGTATATCAAGATATGACCACGCACCCCCAGGTTCCAGTGCTGGGAAAATAAAGCCTCATAGCCTCTGGCTGTAAAAAACAATGGAGGTTGAAGCCGTAGAAGAAACTGCCTGTTTCTCAGAAGAGTCAATTTGGAG
This sequence comes from Noctilio leporinus, assembly GCA_004026585.1. NCBI lineage: Eukaryota > Metazoa > Chordata > Mammalia > Chiroptera > Noctilionidae > Noctilio > Noctilio leporinus. Next base: position 263,977 of record PVIW01000872.1, on the reverse strand, counting down.
ACCCCCATAGTCCTAAATGCATGCAAACTCACCCACTCTGAGAACCACACTTGGGCAACAGCTAGAGGAGTACCAGTCACATACAGAAAGTGGGTGAAGTTGCATACTGAAAATGGGGCCAATGCCAAACAAGTGGCATTGTTCCCTCTGTGACCCATCCCCCTACATACAGTGCCACAAAGCAGTGAAATGGGTTGCCCCACAGTGGCAAAACCTAAGGCTCCACCTCTTACAATGTTAACAGATGCACCAAAACAGGGAATAAAAGCAGTTCTACCTAGTGCACAGAAACAAAAACAGGGAGGCTACCAAACTTAAGAGACAAAGAAATATGGTCCAAATGAAAAACAGACCAAAAGTCCAGAAAAAGAACTAGGCAAAACAGAGACAGCCAACCTATCACATGTAGAGTTCAAAACACTGATCATAAGGATGCTCAGAGAACTCATTGAGTATGGAAAATGCATAAAGGAAGAAATGAAGGCTACACTAAGTGAAATAGAGAAAAATCCACAGGGAACCAATAGTAAAGGGAAGGAAGCTGGGTTCAAATCAATTATTTGGAACATAAGGAAGAAATAAACAGTCAACAAGAAATGAGAATTCAAAAAAATGAGGGGAGAATAAGACTTGGGGACATCTCCAAAGGTGCAAGCATCCAACTCATAGGGATGCCAGAAAGAGAAGAAGAGAAGCAAGAAACTGAAAAATTATTTGAAGGAAATAATGAAAGAAAACCTCCTTAGGTTATACATACAAGTCCAAGAAACGAGAGTCCCAAACAAGTTGGACCTAAAGACAACCACACCAAGACACATCATCATTAAAATGCCAAACATTAAAGAGAGAATCTTAAAAGCAACAAGAGAAAAGAAGAGTCACTTGCAAAAAAGTTCCCATAAGGCTGTCAGTTGATTTCTCAAAAGAAATTTTTCAGGCAAGAAGGAGCTTGCAGTAAGTATTCAAAGTGATGAAAAGCAACAATCTGTAACCAAGATTTTTCTATCCAGCAAAGCTATCATTTAGGATGGAAGAGTAGATAAAGTGCTGCCCAGACAAGGTAAAGCTAAAGGAGCTCATCACCAAGCCCTTACTGTATGAAATGTTAAAGGGACACACTTAAAAGATCAAAACTATGAACAGTAACATGACCACAAACTCACAACTATCAACAACTGAATCCAAAAAACAAAAAATAAACCGAGCAAACAACTAGAACAGGAAGAAGATTATAGATATGGCGATCATATGGAGGGATATCAGTGGGTAGGGGGAAGGGGCAGAATGGGGGAAAAGGTACAGGGATTAAGAAGCACAATTGGTTGGTATAAAATAGACAAGGCGATGTTGGGAATAGTTAAGGAAATGGTGTAGTCAAAGAACTTATATGCTTGACTCGTGGACATGAACTATAGGGGTTTTGTTGAAGGGAAGAGGGGCACCAGGCAGTGGACAAAAGGAAAAAAACTAGTACAACTATAACTGTGTAATCAATAAAATAAACTTAAAAAACCTGAACAAAGAAACAACTAGACATCTATCCACTCTGTTAGAATGTGATCTTACAGAGTGAACTAAAGTGAGCTCTCAACTTAATAATCACTTTTTGTTCTTCTGTTTGCCCTCTAGGGGCCCTAGGGATGTAGGAGAAGTTCCACATGGTTATCAGGTGGGTGAGGACCAAAGTATACATAAATTCTGGGGACCACTTCAGTACTGTCTGCTCTCACAAGGGCAAGATCTGATTTTCATGGCCAAGAATTCAGGCTCTGATGTGAGAACGTCGGCCTATATTTGAACTGTGTTCCTCCATGAGGACATATGACTCTAGGAAGTTATTTAAACTCTGGAATCCAGCTTTATATTGGGGAGCCTTAATCAGCCTACATCAAGCAGTCTTTCTGAGAGTTAAATGAGAAAAATTATTCAGGGAATTTAGCACGTCTGTCACACGGAAAGCCCTAAATAAAACAGTGGCCCTCATTATTTTATCTATTTTACTTGCTGGACTTACCAATAATATTTTTTATGAAGAAGGGATTTGCCTGCATTTTTAAATACTTCCTGAATGCACTAGTCTAAAATGCTGTGACTGCCGAGATTCCAAGCTACTTCTCTCTTGGGATCTTTGTAACCTGAATTGCTAATGGAGTCAGTGTTGTTTCTTTATTCTTCAATGCAGAGACTGAAGTCCACACCTTGCTTATTTACTAGAACCCATTGGTGGAAAAGAAAACACCAACCCAAGACTCAAATTTCAGTGAGTGCTACAGGTGTTGGTGGGTGCCAGCTGCTGGCAGCATGGCATTAAAAGAAATGAATGCTCTTGCCAATGTTAGGAATATGACTTCAGTATGCCTATTACAAATATTTACTTTTATAGCGGGAATGCCATGGAGCACTAGGGTTTCTGTTTGAACAGTGCTTTGAGGCAGAACTCATTGAAACAACATGGAAAGCTTTGCATAAATACACACTTTTATGATTATACTTGTAACACATCATACCATCAAACTGCAAAATAAAGCTTGGGAGGACAAAATAATCCCACTTATTTACACATAACTCTAATTCCCAGTACAGATTTGTAGATAACTTTGCATCAAGTATAATAAGAGGTGTTTCAGTCTTGACAAAACAGATCAACGAGGGTTGAGAAAGTTGAATATGAAGATTATAGTCCAGGGGTTACAGCTAATGCCTCTGGAGTCAAGCAGACATAAGTTTGAGAAAATAAAGCTCTTAAAGTGTCTGGAACTTAAGATAAATGCAATAAATCTTAACTCTCTTGGTAATACTAATAATAATTATTAACAATATTCTCTTGGGGTATTTGAAATAATTCTACCAAACAAAGATGATTAGTCATATTTTCTTCTACTTTTTTTTTTTTTTACTTTTGCTACTGTTTGTAATTTTAGATCATCCCCAAAATATCCACATAGACTTAAAATCTGGCTTCAATAATTTCAATGCTCTCAAAGGAGTCAGAAGACCAGCAGAAAGCTATGAAAATGAGATTGAGGTGTCTGCATTTTCATGACCGGCAGGCATGATAACTTGTCCTAAAACTGTTTTATCTTGTTACCATTTCTGCTGAGTACTTTGAGTTATGCAAGAGTACAGAATGCCTTTTATTCAAAAGTTTCCAAAATTGAGATTGCATCGACAGACATTCAGAGCAAGCTGCTGAAAGACTGTATTAATCCCGATCCTTGGATATTACACTAAATATTTGACAGGAGTCCAAATTTTCCTGAAACCTTCTACTAAGAAGATAATCTTTCATAATTTTAACTGTGAAAGGGGAGGACTTGATCTTTTGAAATGGAAAGAGTGAGCCTAATTGAATTTCCTTCTTTGGTTTCTTATTAATGATGGGTCCAGATTGAATCATATTCAATTAATGATTGTAGTTGGATATATTGCTCTTTGCAGAAGCTGCAAATAAGATTCACAAAGCTAGAAAAAGATATAGGAGGTAATGGTGGCAATTCAACACTCAAAGGGCTAGGTACATACAGGACCAAAGACCTATTTCAATGTTATTAATTTATATGATCCTGGAGCAGGCAGAACCATTGTTCTTGGCCAATTCAAAGGCTGAGTGAAAGTTGTATGATACTGAGAATCACCTATGGAGGAAAAATAAACTTACAAAAGAGGCAAATAATCACCCAGACATGACATTCTGATCTGCCCCTTCTCTTGAGTATCCAGCAAGTATACCATGGTCCTTGCCTTTGTGGATGCAGTGTACAGTTGTTCTGAACCCATCTCAGCCTACCCACTTCCCAGTCACCACAGCTCAGGTTCAAAACCATCTACTTCCATAAGTCTTTATGCAGTACTAGTAATCACATAAGCATGCTTTATGCACTAATAATTATGACATGAAATCTGTCAAGTAAATTAGCACAATTGGCCCAAATGTTTTAAAACTGAGACTGTCCAAGATATAATTTCTATATTTTTCATCTTCATCAAACTCTTCCTTCTGTAAGTTTTCCTGGGGGTATTGTTTTCAATATTTTAGAGACTGACATTTTATGCCAATAGAACTCACTTTTTCTGCTAAAAGTCTCATATTTCTATTTGTGTATTACCTGCCTAGTGATGATTTAAGTTCAAGGGCAAATTGACCAAACTTTGTATTCTTTTGTGTTCACACAATACAAAACATGTAGGAACATGATTATGATTAGTACTTTTCTAAATGCAGCTGGTGTGTGTGTGTGTGTGTAGGAGGTGGTACATGTCTGGGAGATAGAATCTGGAATTTTCATCCTAGCTTTGACTCTTGGCATCTGTGTGAGTCTGAGTAAGTTTCCGTGTTTGTAGAATGGGCATAACACACTAATAATAAACATACTGTGAAAATATTCTATAACATCTGTGCAGTACATGCAGCAGCAGCTCAATCCTTATTTATCCTGTGTTGAAAAGAAATAATAGCATAATAAAGATTTTAGAATATGAGAGAGAATATAGTATAGGTCTCATGAGCATGGACTCCAGAAACAGACTTTTTAAGTTCAAACCCAATTCTAAACATTTTGGCTATGATATTTGGACAAGTTGCTTAATATCTCTCTGCTTCAATTTCCTCATTTGTAAAATATGGATAGTAATGGTATTTGCCTCCCAAGATTGAGAGGAATAAATGAGATAATACATGTATATCTCTGTGAGTATCTGACACATACAGATGTTTGGCTTTATGTTTATTAAGAACAAACCTACTTAAAGCACACATCTGAACTTGGGTAAGTTGTTAAAACTCTGGATCTATAGTTCTGTGAAGAAAACTTATACACACTTGTCTTCTAAGTCCTAATAAGAGAACATTAACATTCATACTGACACAGCATCCACCACCTATACACACACTCACACCAGAGTTGTCTCAATTTAGCTTTTTTCCTTCTTCCATCACAACATGTACACCTGTTACTTAAAGTCTGAAAGCCCAACTAATCTATGAGCTGCCATAACCAGCTACAAGGCTGGACCTGGAAAGAAGAGCTAAAGCCAAGCCTGATTTTGCATTTGAGACATTTCTTATTGCAATGTCAGTCTTCGCTAGACATAGTAGGAATGCTAGAGCAGTAAGTGACGTGTCTAAAACAGTGCCCAAGGAGAGAGGCCTGGACTCAGAGCCTGACATTGAATAGGACTTTCAAGGAATTTTCCCACGTAGTTCATCAATGTCTAAGAGCTAAGGCTCTTCCAGCACAGGGTGTTTTACTGAACCAGCCAGAAGTCTTCACAATTTGGGAAACAAAACATTGAGAAAGACTAGGCACAAATTGCTCATGCATTCCTGTCAGTGAATTTACAGTTGGCAAAATAATTTGGGGATTCAAAGGAACAGGATAGAGTGAGCTCAGCATCAAGATGATCAATTAATTAAGATAATAAATAGGTTTGGGATGTATTTAGTGTTTAAATTCTTTGAAACGGACCCTTTTACCAATCACACTCTGCACAGCTTCACGTAGCAGCCTACTCGCCTCCCCTGTCCAGTCACCATTCCTTTTAAAAGTAATCTTCAGAGGGTAACCCTTTAGCTATTTCCCAGGCAAGCTCAGGGGAAATTAATACCATGTCCAAGATTTTCATTTATATGTTTATAGAGTCTTCTCTATATCAATCTTGTTCTTTCAGCCCATGCCTTTAAAACTCTGCCTGGTACCATTCTTTTTCTTACTTCCAAATATGATTCAAATGCATTTCAAACCTGGGGCAAAATGAGAACTGGGCCCTCACTGCTTTCAGAATGAAACAAACTGTAACAACAAAAAGGACCTACTAAAGAAACACAGGCGAAATGCAATTTCATCTGTGAATCCAAGTCGAATGTGGAAGAAGGCAGATTACCAGAGTTATCTCCGCAGGAACATCAGGTAGATGTCAAATGAAACCTAAGTCCTTGAGAGAGGAATCAGACACAAAGGAGGCTGTTCCGGTGTTTAGAAAGGCAGGCATTATCTCACACCTGAGCTCTGTTCAGTGACAGAAAAGGAGTACCATAAGTAGTAAAGGCAGGTTGGAAGAGAGGAGGTAGAGGGGAAACAAAATAAAAAGAATTAGTCACTGGGCAGAATTAATGACTTAAGACTGAATTATACAAATGGAGGAGGTGGGCAGGTTATAACAGGGTAAACCCTCCCATGGAAAGATTCCCCCGCGTTCCATCATACCTATCAAAACCTGCCTCATCTTTGGGTCATTGCTAAGATCCAGTACCCCTGTAATTATCAAAGACCACCTAGCAGCACCCTCCTGACATCTGATGTACTTATTATTTGTCCCAGTACTTCTCAACTCAGGGTGATTTTGGCCCCCAGGGAACATCTGGCAATTTGTAAAAATATTTTTGGTTGTTAAAATTGGGAGAATGTTACTGGCATGCAATGAGTAGAGAACAGAGGTGTCACTAAACATTCAAGAATGCACAGGATGCCCCACAGCACAGGCTGTCCATAGGGCTGTGGTTGAAAAGTCTTATTTGCACTCCAAATCTTTATGACTTTGAATGTTAGTTCTATTATCTGGGTGTGTGTCTTGTCTCTTTGCCCAGCTTGTAAGTATCTTCAGAGCATGGACCACATTTGACACTTCTTGTCATCACTCAGCATTCTGGGCAGAGAGCCTTGCACATGGTAAGTAGGCAATGCGGAGAAGTGTGTGGGAGAAGAGAAAAGACAAATGTGTTTGTTTCCCTCTGACCCAAGGATGGAGGAAGTCAACCCTCAGCAGCATTACTGCCAAACTTTGCTGAGCACAGAATGCGTGACAGAAGCATCATCCCCATCCGAGCAACACGCATGCCGCAGGCTGCTCAGGGGACAGGGGTGGGCCAGGAACTAAGTCAGGAACGAAGAGCTGGGGGCTAGGCGGCAGCACAATGCCCCACAGTCAGTGATAGAAAACATTAAAAATGGACAATTCAACTTTAAAATGGTGCTTTTCAATATAATTTAGACATAAGGGCAAATGCTGTACAAACCAGGTAAAAATGGATCTTTCTATCTCAGCACACTGCTGAGTCTCCGCTGGTCCTTCACATGGAAGTTACTTCAGGTGCATTTGGTCTTTCTGAGGCTTCTGCTAAGCAGAAATAGCATGGATAGTCTGTCTGTCTGTCTGTCTGTCTGTCTGTCTGTCTGTCTCTCTCTCTCTCTCTCACTGTCCCTCTTTCTCAGCCTCTTTTCTACCCAGGAAAAGCACGAATCACCACCCCAGGTCATGTTGCAGGTATCAACTCCACCACCAAGTCTTCCAAAGCCCTCCCTGCAACAGTGTCCCAAGCGTGGACCTCCTATTGTATTGCTTCATAATGGATAGTTCAAAGTGACTGCCCCCACTGGGCTGTGGGCCAGCTGCTCTCTGGTGCTGTGACCATGCGTTATCTTCCTTCAATCCACCAGCACAAACTGAAGTGCTGGCATACACTACATGCTTGCCAAGTGTTTTTGAATGACTGAAAGGGAAGACTTGTGCCCCTCTGAGAGGAGCCAAAGTATGGTTCAAGGGTCAGTTCCCAGCCAGTGCAGCCCAGCAGCTGGACAGCCACAGGCTGGGCCACCTCAGATCTCTGCTGCAATGACAGAGTTTGCAGGCTGGAAGGCATTCCCACTTGAGAAAAAGGCAGTCACAAAGTTCTCTTCCCTGAATATCCCTACCACCAACTACATGTCAATTTCTGAGTGCTCATTTCTAACAAAGATTCAAGACTTGTGAGGCTGCCTTTCTGTTAGTTTTTTAACTCACATGAATTGCAGTTTTAAATGCACATTTGTCAAGATGCTGCTTTTCTTTTTCTACCTATCCTGTCTCATGGCACAAAGCAAAATCTTAAATTAGGCACTCTGTTATTTTCTTAAGTCAATTTCCTCAGGGATTTGGGTTTAGAGGGCTGTCACTTTTAGTATTAAGATGCTCTCTTGAGCCTCCCTGTCCTGCCTGACTCGGGTCAGTGTGAGCATCATTAAGCTCTCACAGGAAGAGCAAAAGCAAATCCACTGCCTAGTCCTGCTGGCCTCTGGGTCATTGCTGGCCTTTGCTTTACGAGTCTCTCTTCTTATCCAGAATTTTGCAAAAAGCAAACAACTATACTTCTCTCCAAGAGGGCCACTAACTCATGTGCAGGATCCCTAACTCCCACTCAGATTATCTGACACGGACAATCACTGAGGTTCTGCTCATCCCTGCCCAGGGCCCCACGGTTTCAGCCTGATGCTCCTCTGTGGAGCCGGCCCTTCTTCTTGTGCCCTCTGTCTCCTGCAGCTCACTTCTGGCCTCTGCTTGCAGGGATTTCCTGAGACCTTTGAGCTGATGCAGCCTGGCTGGCATGAAGCACCCTGCTGCCATTTCCACTGGGCCTCAAGGTGGCTGCCCCTGCCAGGCCACACCCCTGGAGAGTCGCACTTTCCTCTGATCCCCCAGCTTCAAGCAGCTTCCATCAGTGGCTGCCCAGCTCACCCCTGAGTCTTTTGCTTCTACTTCAAAACTTCTTTCTTCTTCAGACCTCAAAGCTGTTTTCTCTGCTGGGAGAGGAGAGTAAAGGAAAAGATGAGGAGAAGGACCTGATGAGTCTATTTGCATTTTTCTGTTGACCTTTTCTATTTTTATCTTGACAGCTTGCTTTGAACCTAGAAGTCAAGACTCTGGCAGGCTTATTCATTGATATATTTTGGACGATTTTCAAACTACTGTCCAAGGTAACTGGCTGCTCCTAATTGCATGTAAGATTATTAATCAATGAATAAAAATTTTTGCAAGTATAGGATTTTTGTGACATTCTGACTGATGTTAAATGTTTTTTAAATGTTTGCAATTGTTTTGAAAATGTCTAATATTGTTTTTAAAAAATGGCCTCTGTGTGTGTGTGTGTGTGTGTGTGTGTGTGTGTGTGTATGCGCGCGCGTGCAGGGGTGCATGTGCTTAAGTCTACTTCAGTCTCCAAAATGTTCCCACTCTTGCATTCCCATTCTTATGCACCACAACCATTGCCACCACCCCCAGCAGGGATTAAGTATTATTCACAGTAGCCAAGACACGGACAACACCTGAATATCCATGCATGGATGAATGAATGAATGGAAATGTGCGAAAAAGGAAATCTTGCCATTTGTGGATAACATGGATGGATCTTGAGGGGATTATGCTAAGTGAAATAAGTTAGACAGAGACAGATAAATACTGTATGATCTCAGTTATACGTGGAACCTAAACAAAAACAAAAACGCCAAGCTCATAGACAGAGAACAGATTGGTAGGTGCCAAAGGCAGGGGATAAGGGGCCGGCAAAATGTGTAAAGGGAGTCAAAAGGCAAAAACTTTCAGGTATAAAATAAGTAAGTCTTGGGGATATAATGTACAGCATGGTGACTATAGTTAATACTGTGTTTGAAAGTTACTCAAAGAATAGATTTTAAAAGTTCTCACCACAACAAAAAAGTTGTAACTCTGAATGGTGACAGATGTTAAAGAGACCTGTTGTGGTAATCATTTTGCAGTATATACAAATGAATCATGGTGTATACCTGAAACATAGTGTATAATTCACATAAAATGTTATATGTAAATTATATCTCAATTTAAAAACAAGCAAAATAAAACCCATAAGTTTTCCCATTCTTGTGACTGAGCTACATGAGGCTTTTAAACAAAGCTAGTAAGTGTCCAGGACTCTGACACTGGCCCACTCTTGAGAAGAGAGAAGAAAGAGAAGACCAGGAAGAACAAAGAACTGGTGTTCTCCAGCTTTGGTAATATGATCTAGAGATGGAGTCACAGCATTTTAAGTCTGCTTCAGCACAACGCAACTGCTTAGGAAGGGCATGAATCCCCCGTAAACTTTGCCAAGTTTTTAATAACTAAGACAAAAACAGAGAAATATGTTTTTTAGAATTGTCCATCTCTTGTCTTGCTTGAAAATACTTTCTCAACATATAAGAGGGAAGTTGAGACCCATTGTCCAATTCCCTCTTTCTGGTCAAACAGGAGGACAATGAACCCTACCCTCCTTATCCCAGAGGGGTGTTAAAAGGATAAAGTGAGATAACAGATGTGAGACACCAATCTAAAATCAGGAGATTATTAGAAGCCTCTCTATATCCCTGGGTGTTATCTGTGGGGATTTGCCAGGGTTCTGTGTTTGCCTTCCTTGCACTCTGATCTTTGCTTTTCTACTTGATTGACTCAAGCAAAACAAGAGTCAGAGTTGACTGCCAGCGCCTCTGAAACCAAAGACTGACACCTGAGCCAGGCGGTGGCCTCCTTGCTCCTCGGATCCATCTATTCCCAGTGACTTCTTCAAACTTTTCTCGTTATGATTCCATGTGTGGTGCACTCCAGGTTGAAAAAGTTTTAATTAAATTTCTCCTTTTAAGATGCAAGAGACCAGAAGAGATGCTATATGACAATAACAAGTGATTTTTTAGCTTATTTTGTTAATTTCACATGAGGCCCCTAAGCAGTTTCTCATGGCTGAGTGATTGATTTGGAAAAGAAAGTGACTTATTAAAAGGATATTCTCCTGGCCTTGGCTGGCAGCACAGTGGGGCCCTGGCTGGTGGCACAGTGAGTAAGACACCAGCCTGCAAACCCAAAGGTCCCAGGTTTGATTCCCACCCAGAACACATAACCAGGTTGCAAGCCAGGTCTCCAGCCAGGTCTGTAGCTGGAGGCAGGTGAAAGGCAACCATACATTGATGTCTCTCTCCCTCTCTGCCTCCCTCCATTCCCCTCTCTCCAAGAAATAATAAATAAAATCTTTTAAAAAGAAGAGGATATTCTCCTTATACAATAAAGTAAAGTTGCAAAAGTATTAGAAAATTTAACTTTATCACCCCTGTTTCATTGCCTGGAAATAGCTCCCAAAGTCTAGGCTGGTGTCAACTAATATGGAAGTGAGTTACTTTTTTTTTTTTTTTTAAGATTTTATTTCATTATTTTTAGAAAGAGGGGAAGTGAGAGAAGCAGAGAGGGAGAGAGACATCAATGTACGGTTGCGTTTCACCTGCCTCCAGCCACAGACCTGACTGGAGACCTGGTTTGCAACCTGGTTATGTGCCATGGCTGGGGAATCGAACCTGCGCGACCTTTGGGTTCGCAGGCCGGTGCCTTATCCACTGTGCTACCAGCCAGGGCTTGAAGTGAGTTTTTAAAAAGAAGAAACTCATGATAACAAGTTGAATATATGGATGGATGAATTCACAAGTAATTATTCAACACCAATTCTGAAAGGCCCACATTATAGATGTGAAGATGCTAAAAATAAAATGCAAAGCCACTAATTTTTTTTATATGAAACCAGTTTTTTTTAAATATGCTAGTTTTTTTCTTTTCAACTTCAAAAAAATATGGGACGCTTCACGAATTTGTGTGTCATCCTTGCACAGGGGCCACGCTAATCTTCTCTGTATCATTCCAATTTTAGTATATGTGCTGCCAAAGCGATCACAAAATATGCTAGTTTTAATATATATATATGTATATATATTTGACTTAAGTCTCATAAAAATATGATATATTTATTAATGGTATCGCCATTTTATAAATGAGAAAATGGAGGCTCACCGGCTTTGATAGAGCTTGGATTTAAAATCCCAGATCTTCTCATTTCAAATTTCAAATCCTTCTCATTACAAAATACAAAGGCCTTTGGTTTGCAAGAAATTAACGTCCCTCAAAGAAATAATCACAAGGTGCTTATATGGTTCTTCTGGGGAGCAATTACTTTCCGCTGCAATGATCAGAGAAGGCACAATAGGATGGGTTGCCATTCCAGTTGGTCCCAGAGGATGGTGAAATTTTGATAGGACTGGGAGAGGGATTAGGGGATAATTAGGGAGAGGAGAGGGGTGAACAGAAGCACAGAGGTAAAAGGAAGCTAAACAATTTTAGGAAATAGGCCTAGAATCTAAGATTGGAAGGGTAGATAGACACACTGTGTCTCCCTCCAAAATGAAGAACAGATACATCTACCTCAAAACTAGAGACAACCAGAAATCCAAAATATCAAGCTGCACTGAAGTCCAACAAACAAAAGCTATAAAGAAGAAATACTTATCCAGACAGGTAGGAGGGGCAGGGCTGAGACAGAGAAGACGCAGTTTGGCAGCTCCTGGTTTGGCAGTCTGGCACTGCATTGGGACAGCGACTGTGGCCAACCAGCTGAAAGAGCAACCACACATTAAAAAAAAAAAATACAAGTAGGGACACATGCTGAGTGCTCCTGGCACTGGACCAAACAGCGCATCTCAAGGTTCCAACATCAAAGGGAAAATAAAAACCCATTGATTCTGGCTGTGAAACTACTGGAGGTTGGGGCCAAAAAAGAAACTGCCAGTCTATCAGCAGAGTCTGTTTGTTTAGAAGCCCCCATGGTCCTGGAATACCCACACAGCCAACCACTTGGAGAACCACGGCCAGGGCAATAGCTAGAGAGGAACCAGTCCCATACAGAAAGCAGGAGAAGTGCCTGGAAAAGGGGTGAGTGCTGAGCATGCAGCATTGTTCCCTCCCAGAACCCTCCCCTACATACTGCACCACGATGTGGCAAAAGAGGTCACCCAGGACTGATGAATACCTAAGGCTCCACCCCTTATAACCTAACAGGTGCAACACCTCTACCTAAGACACAGAGGCAAACACAGAAGCCTGTCAAATTGAGGAGACAGAGAAGTATGGTCCAAAAAAAGGAACAGATCAAGGTGGGTGAAGGCTAGGCTAAGTGAAATGAAGGGAAAATACACACAAAACCAATGGTAAAGGGAAGGGAACCAGGGTTGAAATCAACAATTTGGAACATAAAGAAGAAATAAACAGTCAACCAGCACAGAAAGAGGAAACATGAATTGAAAAAACTGGAGAGAGACTTAGAAACCTCTGGGATAACTTTAAACATGTCAACATCTGACTTATAGAGGTACAAGAAGGAGAAGAGGAAGAGCAAGAAATTGAAAACTTGTGTGAAAAAATAATGAAGAAAAAGTTCCCAAAGTTGGCAAAGGAAATAAGACATACAAGTCCAGGAAGCACAGAGAGTCCCAAATAAGCTAGACTCAAATTGGGCCATTCCAAGACACATCACAATTAAAATGTCAAAGAATAAAGATAAAGAGAACATCTTAAAAGCAGCAAGAGAAAAGGAGACAGTTGCCTACAAAGGGGCTCCTAAGAGATTATCAGCTGATTTGTCAAAAGAAACTTTGTAGGCAAGAAGGGGCTGGCAAGAAGTATTCAAAGTGATAAAAAGGACTTACAACCAAAATTACCATATCCAGCAAAGTTATCATATAGAATGGAAGGGTAGATAAAGTGCTTCCCATACAAGGTAAAACTAAAGGAGTTCTTCATCACCAAACCATTAGTATATGAAATGTTAAAGGAAATAAAAATTATGAATATTAAAAAGACAGCTCACAATTATCAATAATAGAACCTAAAAAAAAAATTAAAATAAAAACAAAACAAACTAATCAAACAACAAAAAGTAGACCAAAATCATAGGTATGGGGATCATTGGGAGGTTTACCAGCTAGAAGAGGGAAGGCAGCGAAATGGGGAAATGGAGATTAGGCAACATAATTGGTGGGTACAAGAAAGACAGGGAGAAATTAAGAATAATAGAGAAAAAGGTGAATCAGAGAATTTATATGCACAACCCATGAACATGAACTAAGGGGGATGGGACTGCAGGAGGGAATGGGGGTCCTCGGAGAGGGGAGCAAAGGGAAAATAATTTGGGACAAATGTAACAACAGAATCAATAAAATATACTTTAAAAAATAACAATTTTAGGGAATAGCATTTGAAGCGGCTTGCTACAAAATTGAACACCTGGAAAAAACAACAAAGAAGCAGTGAGTCAAAAAGGTAGTTTGCACAGAACCTTATTACTAGGCTAAAGGATGTACATATCATTCAGTGTCCAGCATGTGAGTATTTCTGGCAGAGTGGGGATGGTGGTTTCAAGTGAAGATGGCATGATCAGGCTTGTATTTCAGGGAAACTAGACTTGTCTTAATGCAAGATAGACCTGAAAGAGAGGTGGTGAAGATCACACAATTGTAGAACACAAAGTAGAAAGCTCTGAGTAAGGTTATTGTAGTGATTGTAAAAAAAAAACAAAAAACAAAAAACAAAATGAGGGGGTGTTGGCAGAGGCAAAATGTTGAGAAGACTGATAAGCAGAGAATCTAAAATGCTGAATGATTTATAGATGGTTGAAGGGGAAAAAATAATGTAAATGCTAAGTCCTATGATCAAGTTGGACAACTAAAAGGTAGAAGGATATCACAAATACAGTATGTGATCTTAAAGAAGGGAAGCTCTCAGGATCCTGGAGATTTTGAAGGAAAAGGAAAATAAAAACAATCAAAACAGCTAGCACCAGGCATCTCTAAGCCCCTTACATGTAATAACTCATTTCATTGCCACCACAACTGTTCGAGCTAGGTAGTTTCATTATACCTACTTTAATAATGAAGATACTGAGATGAAGAAACTTAAAGCAACTTGCAGCAAGATCACCTAGCTAGTGAGAGGTGCAGGAAGGAGGTGAACCCAGGCAGCCTGCTCTGGAGCCTATGCCCTTGACCACCATGAAGCATCTGCCTGGAGGTGACAGCTGGCCTTGCGGAGAGGATGAGATGACCAAGGGAGATCAGCAAGGCCAGGGAGAGGCAGTGAACAGTGAAGAGGAGGAGGGGGCTGAATGCAGAATGAGAGGGAAGGAAAAGCAAATAGGGAGAAGGCAGAAACCACAACTTGGAAATGTAGCTTCTCAGTGGGTGAGAAAGAAAAGGAAACAAGACTCAATGATTGCAGTCAATGAAGCAAGACCTCTGGGTGATCCAGCATAATTCCAGTAATACAAAATGTGGAAGGTCTGTTAGGGAAGGAGGGAATGAAGCAAGGGCCACTGACAAAGCTAAACTGGTGATTCTACACGGGATGTGGGTAAAGTTCTTGGCTTCATGATAAGAACCAACAGACAATGTCACAATGTAACTTCAAACTCCAACCCTGCCTAACATCCATTCACTGCCCTGCCCCAACAATGCCATTGATGGCATATAAGCATATTGTCACAGGCCCAACAGAAGCTCATCTTTTAAGAGAAAATGCCATTTGCATTTTTGCTGATACATACACATAGAATTTGAAGATAAATGACAAGGTCACTGAACTCATTTTTTAGTAAAATAGTCTGCTTATGTAAATCATAAATTCAAAGTTAATTTGTTTAATAACTTATTTTTAAAGCCTGTTTCTTTACTTTAAGTGACAATGACGGTGTCAAGGCAGTGTCACTGTACACCTCCATCTGTGGCCCTCATCTTGGTGCTCTGAAGGGTAGGCAGTCTGTGTCCAGCCAGTTGAAACAGGGTTTCACGTATGGTAATTCCAGTGATCTGTCCATGTGTGTGGCCCACTTGGCTCATGCATCCCTAAACTTACTGCTGAGAATACTCATCAGATTAAATCAAACACACCTACTGAACATATTATAAGTAGGCCAAAATAAAGCAACA
Organism: Noctilio leporinus; assembly: GCA_004026585.1. Taxonomy (NCBI): domain Eukaryota; kingdom Metazoa; phylum Chordata; class Mammalia; order Chiroptera; family Noctilionidae; genus Noctilio; species Noctilio leporinus. The sequence goes on along the minus strand of PVIW01000872.1, from coordinate 248,426 downwards.
GAATAAAGCAGAGATGGGTTGATAGACCAGTATCTTAAGTCAATACAGTTAAAATATAAACTTCTAATTTATTCTTCCATAATATATTGATTGCATTAACTTCTGAACCAAAAACAAATTTTCTTTTTTGTCAGTATTCTTACTAATAAGAGGTTTGATAATTATCTGGAAAAGAAAGGGGGACACAATTTGTAAGCTTCTGGAAACTCTGAGGCAAATCAAACCTTTGAACCATGCTGGCATGAGGAAGCTCACGCATTTCATTGACTTGAGAAAATAACAAGCCCAAATTTCACTAATCCATTATGTCAAGAGTCATGTCAAGTAATCCAATTGTTTACACTGAGCAGTCAAGAGGAAAGACTTGTTATATCTAAAACAAAAGTAGCACATGTAGGTGCTTGATTTGGTTTACTTCAAGATTTTTCCAAAGTGAACAAATTGAACTCTGCCTAGAAGTGCATGGTTGGACAGGCAGCTTTTTCTTAAAGAATTTCTCTCCCTTTGTAAAAGACTATTGATGAGAGAGAGACCCAAATCTCTGTAGCAATTTTAGCCTTTTAGTCCAAATGCTTCTTAATCTCTCTAGCCATTTATTCTTTCTGTAAAATAACACATGTAGACAAGATGCTGTGTTTCCACAGACATACACTATATATAGACAGGAACAAAAATGTAAGCTGTTGTTAGTGGCCATTTTTTTTATTACTGTGGATTTGATGACCTTTGACACTCCCATGAACTTTGTATATTCCACCAGAAGAACACTTACCATACTATATAAAATGATTACTCCCTACCACACTGAAAGTGTAAGATCCAGGAGGGTTCCTGGTACATTTTATATTCCTGTTGCCTATCACAGAGTAGCTGCCCTCTAAGTCTTCGGTGGATCAATGAAAGAATATAGAAATGAATGTTCCCTGAAATGCTATTAAGTCTCATGTATATTAGAAACTGAATTTCTACCACTGGATTTTATTCCTTTTTTCTTCAACGTTAGCCTGAAGAGTCAATGCCCTTGTGCCTTAGGCAAAAGTGACTAGAAATAATCTATTTGATATTCATAACACTTAAATGTTATGATATATCTGAAAAATGAGAAATTATCAAAATACATGGATGGCATTTTACAGATCACTCAGAGAATATATATTCTCCCAAAGATGGAAATACTAAACCAAGATGCCTCAAAAATTTGAAATAGGTGGACTTTTAGGTTCCCTTCCAACCTGGAGAATTTTTCAAAAAAGGAAATAAAGTGGTTTTCTCTAAGGCACAGAAGTTGCTTTTGATAATACCACTCTTCAACTTTCATAATTCTCCCTCTTCAAGATCAATAGGCCAATCTGAAGTGGATTTCATGTCAAAGTTTAGATCATAGACTGTATCATCTTGACTTTATTATCTTTTCTCTTTCACATGCCACTGATTTAAACCATAGAAAGTTAAAATATGTAATTAACATCATTATACCTCATCCAAATTTCACAGTTTTATGACATTTTCTTTCAAAAGAAGTTATAAAATTCAGAAATGTAAGGACACTTAGAGGCTGCTGCCTCTTTGAATTACCATGACAACTCTGTCAAAGGGCTGTGCACCTGTGTTGAGCACCTACAGTTTTCAGAACTCACCATCTCTCAGGCAATCCATGAATCTTCCCAAAGGAGTCCTGTTAGAAAGTATCAAAGATATACCTCCCAGAAACATTCATTGATTTGTCCAAATTTGGCTTCTTGTAGTAGGCAATACAGGCTAAAGTTAAATTCCTCTGCCAAGCGCACACACACACACACACACACACACACACCCTTTGAAGATTTAAAAGAAAGCTTATTTGTTCCGTCTGATTCTTCCCATCTGCTCTTCAATCTAACATTCCAAGTTCCATCCAACCCAGTTGTCTTGACTCATTTACTTTCCTGGTGATTCTTCTCTGAATACACTCCAAAATGTTTACCAAATTTTAATATTTGCTAATGTCTATTGAACAAAATTATTTTCAGTAAAATCTGACCACCCCAAAGTAGAGGAAGACAATGACCTCCCTCCTTTCATTAATGTACACTCTGGTTTACACACTAACCTTTGGGAGCCATTCATGTTGAGATTCCTGTTCATTATTTAAATACACATTGTTACTGAGACAACAGTCCTCTCATGCTCTAACTGTACACTTGATTTTGGAACCATGTCAAGCTTTACATTTACTTCTATTAAATATCCTTTTTTATCTTTAACATCTTGTCTTTGGCAAAAATGTAAAAGTTCCGCCATGCTCTATCCTCAAATGAGATATACATAGTTTGGCTTATCTTTACTCACGCCATTGGTCAAAAACTTGAACAGCCTAGGGCCATAAAATGAAACATGTAGCATGACACAAGAACTTAGTTGACATCAATCTCCCTCTGGAGACAGTAATTCAAGCAAGACCTAATCCACTAGATGTTAACACTTAGACCACATTTCTCCATCTTTTCCATCAGAGAAAACATGAGAAACCTTGAGAAAGGTTTTCACATGCCATACCCAAAAGAATGTTTTGCCAGGAAATAAGAGAGAGAAAAATGTATCATTGTATTCCTCAACCTGTGTGTACTGGATTCAATAGCATCCCCTCAAACTTCATGTCCACTTGGAACCTGGAATCAATAAATTAGTGTATTTTTTCTTCTTTTCTCTCCCCTGGTCTTTTGTGTTATCCTAGTCTTAACTATGATATATGAATGTTCTACCATAACATCTTTCTGTAGTATGAATATGCTCTACATTGACTGTTCCATATCATTGGGGTAGTCACTACGCAAGCAGGAAATCTTGCAATCTGTATAGCCCAATCAGAAATACTTAAGTAAGGCCCAGAAGCCATCCTTTACTCTGATGTTATGGTCATGGATCTCACTATGTCCTTTTTATCAGCAGCACTCATTAAATGCAAAACAACTTCACCAGCTCTTTCCTCACCCTCTCCACATCTCATATTACAAGAAAACTAAAAGCCAACATTTCAATGAACTGGGCCAGGACCTATTCATGTGCAGATATCAGAAAGCTTATACCTCAGCGGCACATGAATATCCTTTCCAGTAATCAACTTCATCAGTGAAAGCCAAGTTATTTTCTGCTGAAAAGTGAGTCCTGATATCTTGTCTGTCTTTTAATGGATCTTTTTTTCCTGGAATGCCACACACAGTGATGTAACAATCATTCAAAGGCAGGCACATTCCCCCCAACTAAGGTAATATATCCACTTCACTAAGAATACATTGATTTTTGAGCAAAGTCTTCCCTTTACATCAAAGCAGAGAGTGACCATATCAGCACCCATCACCAGATGACCTGAATCTCCGATGATGACGGATGCCAGGTAACCCCACAATCTCCAACACTGGAGCCTGAAGATGAATTAAGACTTTGACTCCTCCATGCTAAAGCACCTATATAACTTTGTCAATTGGTACTTGACTAATAGGTACCACTGAGGACAAGTTTCCTCAACCCAAATGAGAGCTGGGAACTTCCAACATTTCCCTTCCAAAATAGAATGGTAGGTGGTCTTCCCTCACACACCACAGTTACACATACACACTGAGCAATGGGGGCTACATGTGCACTGCACGAGCAGATGGAGAGGAGAAGGAACTTCACAGAAAAGGAAGATTCTATTTAGCATTCTTTAGGACAGGTGATCTAGCAAATGAGTCCGCTGAAAAGCTACCCACACCACTCTACTACATTAATATCTCAATTCTCTGAGATGCAGAAGAAAATGAGCAACGGGCCAAAACCAATAATTTGCGGTGAAAAAATATCATTATGTCAAATGCAACTCCCTCTCCTTGAGAAAAACCATTTCCCATTTGTGCAACTTCAGGCAGGACACATGAAGGGCATCCCTGTTCCCAACCAAGACAAGGGTCCATTTGAAGAACTAAAGCATGAAATGCAGCTTACCTGGAGAGATTGTGTGACTAGGAAAACAACCAGGGGTTCTGTGGGCAGTCCATGTGAATGGGAATATGAGCGGAGAAACCCTGACTCAAAGGAATATGTGCCCAAGAAGGAAATCTATTGATGGTGTACAATACATGTGCTATGAGTTTAGACCTATGGCTGGTAACATGAAATGAGGAAACTGTCACCAAACCTCTTCAGGAAATGTCACTCACAATCATACATCTAAGTGGCACAGAGGTGGGGAGAAGGAGGTGGGGGCCAACTGAGGCATTTCCTGTCCAGATCCAACCCCAACACACAATGGCCCACCTAACAATTCCCAAAATGTAGGATGTTGACATAACAAAGAGGCCATTAGAGAAAGCAGTAAATGAAATCAATCTCTAATTTGTTCACAAGACTGAAGCATCAGGAGTTAGACTGAAACATGCAGAAAAAGTAATCAAAGCAAAATACGTTTTTACACGCTTTTACTGTAGAATCCAAGCCCCAAGCCTTTAGTAGCCGAGGGTGGCACCTTCCCTCTAAGTTGCCATTCTTTCATATTAGAAATGGCTACTTTTCAATTTAACATAATTGAAAATATACATATTTCTCTATAACACTAGATGCTGACCTTTAGAAAGAACTTCTTTACCCTTCATGTTTTTCCTCCTGTTTCTAGCATTGCTACATAGAGACTCATTCTTGAATAAGTTAACTTATATACAAAACAAAAGGGATACAAAATCTCCAATAATTTATCTGGTAATAAATAAAAAGCTTAAACTTTATAAAGAAACTATAGAACTTTAAGTGTTTTATTGTTTTCATTTCCTAGTGCTGAAGGTAGAATAGTACTGTTATATTAAACAATTATGATGATTCTTCCTAGTCATTAAGATTACGTCACTCAGAAAACATCATAATAATTAGAAAACCCTTAAAATCAAAGATTATCAAAATAAAATTATCATCTATTTAAGACATTTATAGAATGTCATTTATAGACAAGATAAAGAATGCTGGAATCCTCAACTTTCTTAAACCAACCAATAGTTTTATTTTTTACTTATTAGAATTGCAGCTTTCTTTTCTTTTTCTTTTTTTGATTTTTTATTTTATTCTATTATTGTTGTCCCAATTTCCCCCTTTGCCCTCCTCCAGCCATGTTACCCCCCATTCCTACAGTCAATCCCCACAGAGTTGTCCATGTCTGTGGGTTATTACATGTGCAATAATCTCAATAGAGGAGAAAACTCACCTAATTTAAAGAAAGTGAAGAAAATATTTTGTGCAGCTCTGGTCAAATAACTATATTTCTTATAAAATTTCCAAAGACATTAGTAATGGATGTGAATGCATCCTTATGAATAAGATGTTCACTGCCTTTTAAAATAACAAAAAGAAAGAAAAAATAAAAGAAAATATTCCATTTGAAATTGACAAACTCTATTCATTTAATGAATATAATAGAGCCAGTAAAAATATTTATGCAAATTTTATAATTTCATTAAAAAACATGAATAAGATAGTATTCATGAAAACAGGAAAATGAAAGATTATATATACCTGATATAATCTCTAATAAATTAATGATTGGACAGATAGTCTGAAGGAAGGAAGGAAAGCAGGCAGAGCAGCTAAAATACTGGATGAGTTTTCTGTCTTTGAACTTTTATGGATATATTTATAATGAGAAAATATATTTCCATAATAAGAAATACATTTATGATAAGTTGCAAACAATAAGATAGAAAATAAGAAAGTGACATAGGGGAAAGAAGCAGAACTAGAGAACAACCTCTAATCATTTTCAAACCTGTCATTTACATGTTAGACTTTACCATATTTTTTAACTTACTTTTTTTTTTTAAAGATTTTATTTATTATTCTCAGAGAAAGGTAAAGGGGGAAGGGGAGAGAGACATCAATGTATGGGTGCCTTTCACCTGCCTCCTGCCAAGGACCTGGCTGTAGACCTGGCTTGCAACCTGGTTATGTGCCCTGGCTGGGAATCGAACCAGTGACCTTTGGGTTTGCAGGCTGGCGCCTTATCTACTGTGCCACCAGCCAGGGCTTAACTTACTTTAATAATTACCTAAAACAGCAATAGTTTCTATTAATTAAATTTATTTTATGTCAGTCTACAGTTTCAAATCAATAATAGGGACTGTATATGTTCATTTTTAATAATATGGCTAGAAATTAAGTAACTAGACACTTAGACTAGAAACTAAGGATTAAGTGAACAATGTTCAATTTTCTCTTATCAAATTGCATTAACAAAAGAGAACTTGGCTTTTGGGACCAGGGTATGCACACTAGATAATATAGTAATTTAAACAGCATTATCTACCATGTATGTGATTAGCATATATAGATCATTGCTGACTTACCTTGAAATCAGAATTTGATAAAGAATAGCACCTCAACATTCTGAAGATATTGGTAAATACTATGTTGGTTATCTGAATTAGGACATCAGGGTCAGTACTTCAAAAAAGGGAGGAATACTTTAGAAATCAGGAATAGTGCTCTAACTTGCACTAATATAGACATATATTATTATTACTCACATCCAACCATGCAATACTTATTGAACATTCATTTATGTCAGCATTGGCTATCATCATTGTAGATCAAAAAACATACTTGCAAACTCAAGTCCTATGCTCAAGAAAAGAGTTTGTTCAGCATTTCAGATCTTAGCTTGTGGCGGAAATGACAAGCTTTTGACATGGCTGAAAATTTGAAAATAATCACACCTGTCATAACAATGAGGTCTAGTTAAGTATCAACATTTCTATATTATATAGAAGGTTAAAAATTTCAAGGCTATCTGGATAAACAGGTTGTGTGGACCTACATACTTTCAGGGATTTTATTGTTTGGGTTGAATCATTTTACCTACAATTATGACTATTTACACAACACAGCATAATCTTTTCACTTCTGGAATTCAATCAAAAATGGAAGCAACTGGGATGTTACCAATCACCTAGACTAAACTCCTGAACAGATGGCCACATATTGCTACCCAAATGGTCTGAATTGAGCAAATATGTAGCATGACACTCACCTTTAGTTAGCTTGAAGGAAAACTTTTTAAAATTCTTCTAAACTACTTTAAACTGATATACTTGGAACTAAAAAATCTTCTTAATAGACCAACACCCTAAGTACAGAGTTTACCCCCGACCATAAAGTTTTATATCAACTGTACAGAACAAAATTAGCATCAAGTAATCTTTGGCACTAGAATGGTAATTCTTTGCTGTTCATACAATAGCCAAACTAGACACTGTAACACATTAGATTGCTGGTTAACAGTTGAATGTTAGGTTTAAATTATCTCAAAGAGTTAGAAGTCCCAGCTAAGTTGTTCAGTATCAATATGCTAACCATATCTAATACTTAGTGCCTGAAGTAGAGATTTCTGTAAGAAATTTATTTTAAAAAACACAATGGAGAGACCTACAGGAGAGCAGATGAGAGAGTTCAGAACTGGCTGGTCTGCGGGCCAAGGTGGGCTTTCGGCAGTGGCAGCTCTGCCAAGAGGGGCAGCTCTGATTAGGGACAGCTTCAGGCTCCCTGGACACTAGAAATCTGAGCAGTGAAGTGTGGACAGTGAGCTCAAATTTGGGGAGACTGAGGAATTTAACCCCTGCAGGGGAGGGACTGTGTGAGATCCGCACTCTGGAGACTGATAGAGAGGAAGCACCTCTGGGGTCTTCCAAGCCTCACAAAGAGTGCATTTTAAGTAAATACTGTTTATATCATAGTGTATCCCAATTCCCATATTTTCACTCCTCCCTTATCTCAATCCACCTAAATACCCAAGACCCTCCTCCTACCCTTGTTTTAAAGTCTACTCACTCTCCTGCTACAACTCATTCCAAGTCCTCAATCTAAGTATTCCTCCCCTCCCCAGCCACTTAAATGCCCTTTTTTGTGTGTGTGGGTGCGTTACTAGGGACTGCATATTCTTTCTTCTGCTAAAAGCACAAGGGTCCGGGCTCCGCCTGGACCAATCAGGGAGGTAAATGCAGCAACTATATATATAGGTTTATACTGTTCACTCACACTTGAGGCTTTCTGATGTTCCCCCTCCTCATTTCGATATAAGAAATAAGTTGGTCTTCTCTCTTGTATCTCCACTATCTTTGCTACTCTTTTGTACCCTTCAAAATTATCTATACTTTAGTTAATTTAATCATTTTTCCCCTCACATAACAGTCTTATCATGTCAATATCCCTATTGAGACTGGCTCAGTTGCAGCTGAGGGTGTGGTTAAAAGTGGGGGTTACCTTGGAGGGTGTGGGTATATAGCTACATTCATAGGTACTTGAAAGGGGGACTAAAGGAGAAAGATATCTCTGAAGGTGTGGTTATTCTGCCTGGACTGGTGGCTCTGTTTTAGGAGAAGCTAAAAAACAGTGTATGAGACAGGATAGGAGTGTCTCGCAATCAGCCAACTGAAGGGAAAGGAGAAACACATACAACCAATCCAAAATACAACCAGACAGCCCAAGTTAACGACATAAAATCCACTCTAAGAGAAACAAGTTGAGGAAATCTAGGAGACTGCAACACTGAACTCCACAAATCTCCTCACGTAGGAGGGTACTCCATGAAGGCAAGAAATCAAAGCAGATTAATCCAAGACAAAAACAAGCCACAACAGACACCCAAAATGGGGGGAAAAAGAATTAGTCCATCACTAAAGGAAAGGAGGAATCCCCAGAAAGATCACTAAATGAAACAGAGGAAAACAAACTATTAGATATAAAATTAAAAAGAATAATGATAGAGAAGCTCAATGAGCTCAGCCAGCTCAAAGAAAATTATAAACAACTTCAGGGGAACTACAAAGAACTCCAGGGAAGCTACAAGGAACTTACTGAGAGCTACACCAGCATTAAAAAGGACTTAGAAACTATCAGTAAGAGCCAGGAGGAAATGAAGAATACAATTTCTGAATTGAAGAATATAGTAGAAGGAACAACAGTAAGCTAGAGGAAGCAGAGGATCAGTTCAGCAAGCTGTAGGACAACATAGAAAAATATTTCAAGACAGAGCAAGAGAATGAAAAAAGACTGAACAAGAATGAAGAGGTTTTAACAGAGCTGCAGGACAACATGAAACACGGTAATATCTGTATCATAGGAATACCAGAAGGAGAAGAGAAACAAGGAATGGAAAACCTGTTTAAAAAAACAATAATAGGAAATTTCTATAACATGATGAGTGAAAATATTACTCAAGTACAGGAAGCACAAAGGGTCCTAATGAGCATGAATCCAAACAGACACGCTCCAAGACACATTATAATTAAAATGGCAAATTTCAAAGACAAAGAGAGAATCCTAAAAGCATTAGGAGAGAAGCAGCAAATAATATATAAGGTGGCTCCGATAAGGTTATTAAGTGATTATTCAACAGAAACAATACAAGCCAGAAGGGAATGGCAAAAAATATTCCAAGTAATGGGAAACAAAGGCCTTCAACCAAGAATACTCTATCAAGCAAGGCTCTCATTCAAAATGGAAGTAGAAATAAAGAGTTTCAAGACAAAAGAAGACTACAAGAATACATCTCTACCAAACTAGCATTGCAAGAAATGATAAAGAGTCTGTTTTTAAAAAAATAAAGAAACAGAGAAAGACAGATGGAATAACAGGTACAAAGGGGGAAAATGGCAATAAATATCAAACAATAATAACCTTAAATATAAATGGAATAAATGCATGAATCAAAAGATACAGGGTAGCTGAATGGATATGAAAACATGACCCATATATATGCTGTCTTCAAGAGACCTACCTCAGAACAAAAGACTGACACAGATTGAAAGTGAAGGGATGGAACTACATATATCAAGCAAATGGACATGAAGAAAAGGCTGGAGTAGCAAAAGTTATTTCAGACAAGATAGATTTTACAATGAAGTTCATAAAAAGAGATAAAGAAGGACATTTCATAACACTTAAGGGAACAATCCATCAAGAAGAAATAACTCTGATAAACATTTATGTACCCAAAATAGGACCTCCGAAATGTACAAGGAAAATCTTGTAGGACTTCAAGAAGGATATGTATAGACAGCAACACAATAATAGTAGGGGATTTTAATACCCTACTATCAACAATGGACAGATCTTCCAAACAAAAAATCCCCAAAGATGTTGTGGCATTGAACAACACTCTAGAGGAAATGGACCTAACTGATATATACTGAATCTTTAACCCCAAAGAAGCAAAATACACATTCCTTTCAAATACACATGGAACATTCTCTAAGACAGACCACATGGTAGGTCACAAGACAAGCCTCCACAAACACAGGAAAATTGAAATCATACCAAGCATCTTCTCAGATCACAATGGCTTGAAACTAGAAACCAATCTCAAGGGAAAAAAAAAAAAAAAAACACTAACTCATGGAAATGGAATAACACAGCAAAGGCAGTCCTCAGAGGGAAATTTATAGCAATACAGGCCTACCTAAAAAGGACAAAAAGCTTATACAAACAACCTAACCACAAAGCTGCAAGAACTAGAGAAGCAACAACAAACAAAGCCCAGAGCAAGTAGAAGGAAGGAAATCATCATGATTAGAGCAAAACTAAATAACTTAGAGACTAAACTACAACTTGAAGAATCAACAAGTCCAGGAGCTGGTTCTTACAAAAAATAAACAAAATTTACAAACCTTTATACAGATTCATCAAGAAAAAGAGAGAGAGGACCCAATTAAACAGAATCAGAAATGACAGAGGAAAAATCACAACTGATACTTCAGAAATACAAAGGATTGTAAGAAATTTTTACAAACAACTATAATGACAAGAAATATGACAACCTTTGTGAAATGGACACATTTCTGGAAATGTATAATCTATCCAAAACTGAATTCAGAAGAAGCAGAAATCCTGAATAGGCCAATAACAACTAGTTACATTGAAGAAGTAATCCAAAATACCCCAAAGCACAAGAGCTCTGGACCAGATGGATATACAAGTGAATTCCACAAAACTTTTAGAGGAGAACTAACTCCTATCCTTCTCAACCTATCCCAAAAAATCCAACAAGAGGGAAGACTCCCAAACTCTTTCTATGAGGCCAATATTATTCTAATCCCAAAACCAGGTCAAGACACAACTAACAAAGAAAATGACAGGCCAATATCTCTGATGAACATAGATGCTAAGATTCTCAATGAAATATTGGCCAACCAGATCCAGCAATATATTAAAAAGATCATACACTATGATAAATTGGGTTTCATCTCAGAGATGCAAGGATGGCACAACATTCTGAAATCAATAAATGTTATACACCACATCAACAAATTGAAAGATAAAAACCATATGATCATATCAATAGATGCTGAAAAAGCATTTGATAAAGTACAGCAACCATTTATAATAAAAATACTTAGCAAAATGGGAATAGAGGGAACATACCTCAACATCATAAAGGCCATGTATGAGAAACCTGAAGCCAACATCATGCTCAATGGGCAAAAACTAAAAGCTTTCCCCCTAAGATCAGGAACAAGACAAGGATATCCACTTTCTCCACTTCAGTTCAACATCATTTTGGAAGTTCTAGTTCTAGCCATAGCTATCAGAGAAGAAAAACGAATCAAAGGTATCCAAATTAGAAAGGAGGAAATCAAACTGTCGTTATTTGCAGATGATATGATAGTGTACATACAAAACCCAATAGGCTCCACCAAAAACTTACTTGACCTAATAAGCAAATGTAGCAAAATAGCTGGCTATAAACTCAATAACCAGAAATCAAAAGCACTTTTGTATATCAATAATGAAGCATCAGAGATAGAAGCTAGAAAACAAATCCCATTTACCATAGCAACAAGAAAAATAAAGTACCTGGGAATAAACCAAGGAGTTAAGAGATTTGTACTCAGAAAACTACAGAACATTGAAGAAAGAAATTACAAAAGATACAAATAAAGGGAAACATATACCATGTTCATGGATGGGAAGAATTAACATCATTAAAATGTCCATACTACCCAAAGCAATCTATACATTCAATGCAATCCTAATTAAAATACCAATGATAGACTTCACAGAGATAGAAAAAATACTTCAAAATTTATATGGAACCAAGAACACCCATGAATAGCCTCAGCAATATTGAGAAAGAAGAACAAGGTAGGAGGAATCACAATACTGGACAGCAAACAATACTATAAGGCTACTGTCATCAAAACAGCATGGTACTGGCATAAAAATAGACATATAGATCAATGGACAGAATAGAGAGCCCAGAAATAAATCCAGGACTCTATGGTCAATTCATATTCAACAAAGGGGGAAGGGAAATAAAATGGAGTAAAAACAGTCTCCAACAAATGGTGTTGGGAGAACTGGAGAGCAACATGCAAAAAGAGAAAACTAGACCGCCAATTTACACCATACACCAGAAGAAACTCAAGATGGATAAAGGATTTAAACATAAGCAGTGCCACCATAAAGATTCTGGAGAAAAATATAGGCAGTAATTTTAGATATCCTACACAGAAATATGTTTACTGATACTTCACCAAGGGTAAAGGAAATAAAAGAACAAATAAACAAATGGGATTATATCAAATTGAAAAGTTTCTGTTCAGCTAAAGAAAACACCACAAATTAAAAGGGAACCAACTGTATGGGAAAACATATTGGCCAATGATACCTCAGACATGGGTTTGATATCCAAAATATATAAAGAACTTATGAGACACCAGGGAGAAAGACAGCCCAATTTAAAAATGGGCAAAGCACCTGAACAGACAACTCACTGAGGGAGACATACAAAGTGCCTAAAGGCATATGAAAGAATGCTCAATATCACTAGCCATCAGAGAGATGCAAATTAAAACCACAATAAGATACCACCTCACACCTGTCAAAATGGCAATCATCAACAAATCACCAAACAATAAGTGTTGGCAAGGATGTAGGGAAAAGGAAACCCTGGTGCACTGTTGGTAAGAATGTAGGCTGGTGCAGCCACTATGGAAAACAGTATGGAGTTTCCTCAAAAAACTAAAAATGGAACTGCCTTTCGATCCAGCAATTCCATTAGGAATTCCACTAGGACTATACCTGAAGAACCCTGAAACACCAATTCATAAGAACCTATGTACCCCTATGTTCATAGCAGCACTATTTATAATAGCCAAGTGCTGGAAACAGCCTAAGTGCCCATCAGTGGATGATTAGATCAAAAAACTTTGGTACATTTACACAATGGAGTACTACATAGCAGAAAGTAAGAAGGAATTCCTACCCTTTGCAACAACATGGATGGAACTGGAAAGTATTATGCTTAGTGAAATAAGCCAGTCAGTGAAAGACAAATACCATATGATCTCACCCATTACAGGACAACAATGAACAAAACAAACAAATAAGCAAAACAGAACCAGATACATGAATACAATGAATAGATCTCCAGTGGGCAGAGGGGAGAGGGGTGGTTGAAGGGGAGAGGAGGAGGCAAAGAAAGAGAGTTTAGTCAAGGAACTAACATGGAAGAACCATGGACATGGACAACAAGTGGGACTGACTTTGGGGGGAATGGGTGGATGGGTGGGGAAGGGGACAGAGGGAAGGAAAAGGGGATGGATGTAATAAAACAACAATAAAATTAAATTTAAAAAACACACACACAATGGAGAGTACAATAAAGAAAAAGATTTCTACTTTTGGAAGCATACAGCCAAATGTCTTTGTTGGTTCCATAAGCCAAAACTGAAATGCGTGAATACAGGAGATGCCTTCAGATTGTAAATACAATAAAGTTTCTTCTTGGAACTGATTTAAAAAAAAAAAAAAGGCCAAATAGTATTTTTCAAAAGGGTCTTTCTTAGGGAATTCAAAGAAAGAAATGTAAAGATATTTCCTCTAAGAAATATGACTAACAAGATAATTGCATTCATTCAACTTCACTGGTCAGACCAACTATACATAAAACCATCAAAGAAGGTCCTAGCCCCATGAGAATAAATCCCTGATCTTTAGGCCACTGCACGCTCAAGGGGTTAACAGTAGTTATGCTGCGACCAAGACACTTTGTTGATCAAATTAATCCAACTCCATGTGTCAGTTTTCAAAAAAATATCTCAAGATAAATTGTGCCAGAATCTTTGTTAAAATATTGGATGAAACAAAGTTTTCCACAATACTAGCTACAAAATTTTAATCAAGGATGAATTTCTTTTAAGCAATACCAAAAAGAACAGGGTATTCTTTATTGAGATAGACCAAAGGGAAAGACTCCACAATTTTTCTCAGAATAATTATTGTATCTTAAGTCTTGATAATTAAGATTCTTTTTTGTAAAGTCTAAAATGACACATGTTAGTACAGTTCATTTCCATATCATCCCTCTCTAAATTCAAGGTCAATTATTTGATATGCCTTTATGAATATTAAAATTACGTCTTCCCTCCTTCTAGGCTTTATCATAGAAAAGTGACTTTAGTCATTTTCATGCAACAAATTTTCTAGTATCTTCATTATTATTCCAATTTCATCATCCCACACTTTCACCAATGGATTCTAAATGGCAATCTATTATTCCAGAAAGTTCTACCTAACAAGAGTTATTACATTTAGAATATTCCATATGATAATAAATCTCCATTTGGTCCAAGGTACAAACTGTTTATTTTTTGCTTTCATGGAGTTGATTGCTCAAATTCTGATCAGAAAATAAGATATCTTTATATCCAAATGCTCTTTCCACCACTTCTATCACCATAGCCCTCTGGGGGGTTGAGGAGGGGAGAGGTTCCTCAATGGAAAAGTCCTTGCACTTTGAGAAACCAAGTTAATTTTTTTCTTTACAGAAAAACAGAACATAAACCTCTTATTAATATTTTATGCTTCAATAACAAAACCCCAATATTGCAAGGGTAGCAATGTACCCAACTAAAAAAGAACATTTTGTAGGTTTACTTGAGGACAGAGATAAGAACTAAGTAGAAGCTGATGGCACTGCCACTATGCAAGGGCTTCAGGAAAATTTTTTAAAGGTGACTGAGTTGGCAGGTGTCCTTTCATTCTCCCCTCTCCCACTTTTTCCTGCCTAGACTTCCCATCAGCCATACCATGACCTGAGTTGCCCTTCAAGGACTTTGAAAATAAAAGCTATATGATAAGAATAGTGGGAGAGGAGATAAAAGGATTATAGGTGTCTTAGAACATCCATGAGTCACCAACAGCAACTCTGGACTGTCTTTTTTGGAACTCATGACTCATGGACAAGAATAAATCCTTTCTTGATTAATTAATGATATTTAAGATTTCTTACTTGCAGATGTACACATTCCTAATTAATATAAAAGTCTTATTAGGAGTGAATTTGAAAAAGGCTGCTGACACAAAATTAGTAAGTTATTTTTCTATTAGAGAGAACAGGTTGGATAAAGCAAGCATCTTTTTTTTTCCAATCAGCCCTTTTTGTTTCTTTAACAGGAGTACATATTTCTTAGATATTTTGATTTAAAGGAGAGGAAAATTTACCAGCCCCTGTAGGTGTCAATCCCACACATTTAACCACATTCCTCTCAGCAGACACGTAAATACTTACTAAATTAACTGGGACAATTGGCTATGTCATTGGTGTAAGGAGATCTTCATTATTTCAATTCCTGCACTGTCCAACCAGTTCCTTTCATAATTACTGCAACAGCCATGAGCTTAGTCTCTAATGAGCAACACTGGTAGCAAAGAAACCCCAGGTAAAAGTGCATGCTTATTCAGGACAACGATGCATCATATTTCACACAAAAAAGGAACTTGACTTCCTCTGAGAGTTATAAGGAGGAGAGAGATTCCATCTGACAAAGTGGTTCCCATTTGGCCTGCCTGGAGCCAGGGAAAATTGGATTAAATTGTTTCTGATGGCTTCACCCAGGCTAAGATTTCAATGATATTTATTAACCTCCATTAATCATGTAATCATCTTTCCATTTTGTAACTGAATTTATATCATTTTAAGATAATGGCTTCTACAGTCTTTAGAGCCAAAGGTAAAACATGACCTCAAAGAATCCTTTCTTCCCTTGGTCAGATATCAAATGCTGCCAGTGAGAATGCTTTCCCACTTGCTGTGAAGGAAAAGATGCTCAAAGAAACACTATGCCATGTCCAAGGCAGAAGGCAATGCTGACTTAATCTTCTTACTTCAAAACAGGATGCTTTTTAAGAACCCAATAGCTGGCTCAAGGACAAGTGTGAAATATTTAAGATGAGAAGATAAATTTTAGCCCTTGCTGGTGTGATTCAGTAGATTGGCGCCAGTCTGCAAGCCCAAAGGTTGATGGTTCAAGTCCCAGCCAGGGCACATAACCAGGTGGCAAGCCAGGTCTCCAGCCAGGTCCATAGCTGGAGGCAGGTGAAAGACAACCATACATTGATGTTTCTCTCCCTTTCTTCCTCCCTCCCTGCCCTTTTCTCTGAAAATAATGAATAAAATCTTTAAAAAAAAAAAAAAAAGGAGAAGAAGATAAATTTTAAAGTAATTATTTTTAGATACCTGAAGGAACAAAATGTTATGGAAACTATTTCATTCAGAACAATCAATAATACACATCAAATATAACATTCAGGAGTTGCCAAGTGGGAAGACGTGAAAGGCAAATCAATGAGTTCACTTAATAGCATCTATTTGTGTAATTTGAAAAAGGAAATGCATAAGTCCATTCTTAAACAGCCAGTTTCTTCCCATTCTGGGTATTTTTTTTTTTTAATTGTATGTTAGTCAATCCAAATTCTTTTTCCCAGTTTTCCCATGCTCCACAAAATAATTGATTATAGAAAATAAAGTGATATTCCTCGAAATCTCTTGACAATTCTGCTAGGACAAAAATTAAACAGAATTTCTCCATTTTTCTTGCTTAAATAAGTGTGCGAGCATATACACCCCTCTTCCACCACTGCCTGGGTCCAGTCTTGATGTCAGGCTTCTGCTCCCCTCCCCTCACTGCAGCCAATAAATCAATCCATGATGGGCTTGACTAGCATGTGTAACCATGCCTGGTGGCTACATTAAAAATTCTGAGTTCAGGAACATCAAGAAAGGTTTGCTCAGTTTAAGCTAAATAAATAGAATTTAAAAGGAACTTCATTAAGTTTGGAATGGGCCCATCATTGCCACTGGACTAGGTACTGACTGGAACTAGCTAGAGTCACAGTTATTGGGGTAGTAAAAAGCTGCTAGGTAACAGGGCAGAAGAGTGGAAGGGCCACTGCAACATGCCAGCTGCTATTCAATGAAAACAAATGAAGTATGGAATGGGAGGTGGGTTTCATTACTCCTGTCCACACACCACACATACCTTCTAAGTCCACAGTGTGACACCAAGTCCTTCCAATTCTAAGTGTCACCGCAGATAAACCCACCACAGAAGAAAAAAAGTCCACCGCAAGGGAAATACAATCTTTTTGTTACTGTTTTGCTGTTGTAGTTTGTTCTCCTTCAGAAAATTTATGGAGAAATCCCTCCTGGGTACAACAACAACTGTGAAGGGAAGGACTGAGGGTCTAAAAAGGAGGTTGATTTTAAAAATCTCAGGATTTGAGAATATACAAGAATAATCATTTGTCGGGGTCCACCTGGGGAAACATTAAAATTGGGAGTCCCGGCTAAGTCTGGAAGACCCAACTGGAAAACTGGGAAGGCTGGGTATATACATGTTTCCATGTTATAGCCCATGGACCCTGAGGTTGGAATTGGGCCCTAAGAAAATATTTTAGACACCCTGAAGCCCAGCCTGTTTTCTTAGCTCACCTAATCCTTTGTTGTATCAACAGCAGTTTTTTAATTTGAATGCACATCCTGACCTGAGTGAGATCTCCATGTCCCTTCATTCATTTTTTCTATTTCCCTATAATTAGCATTGTTTAGCATTGATTGACAAGCTAGCTACATGCCTTCAGGTTTACTGTGTTTCAATAAAAGATCTTTTTTTTTTTTTTTTTTTTCGAAATTTTAATCTATTATTTTTTAAATTTTATTGTTGTTGTATTACATCCATCCCTTTATTTCTCCCCTCTGTCCCCCTCCCCACCCACCCTTTCCCCCCAAAGTCAATCCCACCTGTTGTCCATGTCCATGGTTCCTTTATACTAGGTTCTTGTCTAAGCTGCTCCCCTTCTTTGCCTCTGCCTCCCCCCTCAATAAAAGATCTGAAGAAGGACAAAACCATGCCTTTGTCCTCAAGCCACTGGTCAACCTTCTTCCCCTGAACTTGCTGTAACAGGCAGTTTGATTTCATCAGTGGCACCAGGGGATTTATACTGGGTCAGGGGATCCCCCATAACCGCAGAAACAACCAGTTTAGCAATGTTGTTAAATTGAGATAAGGGCATTATCAGCTGGCCTGGAGAGAGTTTCATCTGCCACATAGATGTCCAATTAGATAATCCTTAAACAGCTTTGTACGACTACCACAAACTTTCACTAAGGAAGACTTCAATCACCTCCTGTCTGGTGACAGCTTTGGTTTGTTATGGACTGTCCCAGCCATGCTGGAACTTCCTGCAGTCCTGTGTTCTCTCCCGGCTGGTGCTAAGTGCACGAGAAGAACAAAAAGGCCTGGCCAGTAGCAGCTGTAGCACTGGTTATCTGATGGAGTTAGGGTTCTCTTAGAATGTTTCCTCACAAAGCCACACTCCATGTACATGTGTACATCTCTCTCACATGCAAAAAGTGAGCCTAAGCAAAGCCCAAGGCTCCATGGGCTAACCACTTGTCTCCCTGGCTTGTGAGAGCACAACAGTTCTATAGGGTCTGCTGGGGCCTATCATAGGAGGAACTGAAGGCCATTTAGTCCAAGCCACCCCTTCACAAATAGTTTCGCTAAATAAAATTACAGCTGTGGATGGTGAGACACACTATACGGACTGGAAAACTACCACATAAATAATTTAACTTGTTCAATGGAAAAAGTGTAAATGCATCAGTTTTCCTATTTAGCATTTCTACATTCTTTATTAAACTGGCAACCTCAAACACTGGAATAGCCTAGGTGACCTCTACTGTTGGTCTTGCAAAGGCGTACAGAGGTGCACAAGTATATAATAAGTGGCTAACATTGTTGCCAGGAATGCAAAGCTTACTTTCATTAAGAAGCATTTTTACTTTTATATGAAATATTACTCAAATGTGCATAGGTCCATATAAAATCCATTTTTTCCTTCAAATACCAAGTTCAGAATTATATATTTGTTAGTTTAAAACACTTATATAAGAACATGAGAAAAAAGACACAGAAATGGTGAAATGCTAAAACTCAAAAAACTCACATTAGTTCATTTTTCCATTTTTGGCTAATGCTTAGTTTTATGATTTTAGATTGTACTCTGTCCCCATTGCCCACCAACTAAATTTTCCTTCTTTAAACTTTTCAAAACTAACATGAAAATTAGCTCACCCAATAAGGTTTTTTTCCTGTTATCTGCTTTAATATTTAGAAAAAGTTATAAATTGCTCAGTTACTCTGCTGAATCATATGTAGAGCTCAAATAGATCCATTAATGAATTACTGTATTACTGGAGGTCTGCTGGGTGCTACCTGACTTGAGGACTAATGGCAAAGTAAATCTTAAGAGGAAAGCCAATATATTTTAATTTTATGCATATTACTTTTTTAGCAATATATTTCAACACTAGTTTTGTTGGAAATTTATTATTATTACTAAGTGTCAGAGAGAGTTAGAACTATTCACCAATATACTTCACATTACAACTTTATAAAAAATTAAAATTTAATTTACAATTTTTAGAATTATAGCTCATTTACTAGAATAACACTCAACATGAGCAGATGGATATAATGATTATGAAGGTATAAAATAAGCCATTTAACTTTTAACTAGAATTGTCACATAAAAATCATAAACTATAACAATAAAATTTTATTTTTTCCTTGAACTAGCAGAAATCACTCCCAAATACATTAATAACAGCTAAATAATTTTCTCGAGAAAAACAGCATTTTCATTTAGGAAAAACACCCATCCTTTATAGATATTCTCTACTTAAAGTATCTCCTTTACAAGGTAGCTCATGTGAATAAAATTTCAAAAGTAAGCCAACATACAGACTTCACAATATTTAGGCTAAATCAATACTTTATTTGTAGTTCTTAGAGAAAAACAAAGCTACCTCTTTCAATATGATTAAAAATTTTTCTATTTTCTGTTTTTCTAAAATGAGTTTTTTAAAAGGAGGCGTGATTCTTCTGATGGTCCATAGAAACTCTAAATGATGTTCTTTTTGCCCGAGCGACACAAAGCACCAAGTGTTGCTTCAGCTAAATAAGTAAATGGAGATAGGATGGGGGCCAGTGAGTGGACACTGACGGGAGTTTGAGCCCTGGTCTTTAGCCATCTTCATGCTGTGCACGTTTGAAGGAAGACTCTCCACATGTAAACATTATTTATCTTTGAGAGATGGAAATATGGAGAACCTTTTCTACTTATCTAGATTTTCTTGTATTTTATGAGTTATCTAAATGGAATGAAAATTATTTTCTTCTAGAAGTCCTATTTCATTCTTTTTCAAATCTCAGTTATGTTTTGTTTTTTAAAGATTTAATTTCACCATTTTTAGAAAGAGGGGAAGGGAGAGAGGCAGAGAGGGAGAGAGACATCAATGTATGGTTGCTTTTCGCCTGCCTCCAGCCACAGACCTGACTGGAGACCAGGTTTGCAACCTGGTATGTGCCCTGGCTGGGGAATCGAACCTGCAACCTTTGGGTTTGCAGGCTGGCGCCTTAACCACTGTGCTACCAGCCAGGGCACAAATCTCAGTTTTTATAATACTTTTTCTGTTTGCTTATATTTTCAAGCTCCTCTATTATTGTTTTTAACAGACATGTATTAGAAAAAGTAAAGGTAGAGCTTCAACAATACAGTACAGAGACTTCAAGAACCAGGGGATTTAGGGGGTTGGGGGAAGGGGGGAGGAAGAGGCAAGGAAGGGGAGCAGTTTAGACAAGAACCTAGTATAAAGGAACCATGGACATGGACAACAAATGGGATTGACTTTGGGGGGAATGGGTGGCTGGGAAGAGGGACAGAGGGGAGCAAAAAGGGGATGGATGTAATACAACAACAATAAAATTAAATTTAAAAAAAAGGAACCAGGGGATTTATATCTTTCACCCAATCTCAGTATAAATGGTCCAAACTATTTTTGCCCATTCAGACATCCAGGTCCTAATCAAGCCTTTGCTCCCCCATACAATAGGACATTGACAACATGTGCATTGTGTAAAGTTGGGTTGTCATCAACTAGTGTACCCATGCAAATGTGAAGGGGCAGTAATACACACTACTTCTATTCATATTCTGTTTGTGAAAATCTAATGACAGGGCCACACCTGATTGCAAAAGGAACTGGGAAACATGCCCTAAGTGGGTAGTTCCATTGGTTGGAGCATCATTCCAAGGAGCCAAGATTGTGGGTTCAATCCCTAGTCAGGGCACCTAGAAGAATCAACCAATGAATGCACAGATAGAACAACAAAATTGATCTCTCTCTCTCTCTCTCTCTCTCAAAGATCAATTTAAAGGGTGAAAATCAATTTCACGAATAGCTAAACATCTCAACCACAACACAAAACAAAGATTTAATATAAAGTACCCAACATAGCCAATGTCGAAAGCTCTATAGGTCTGATTCTGCTATCTACTATTTCTTCTATTTTTAACTTATCGTGCCACATTTCCTGTTGTGTTTTGTAATATTGATTACAAGTTCATGTTGCATGAGAAATTATTTGTGGGAAGGCTTTGAAGCCTGGATTAAACTTGCATTCTTCCAGGAAAGAAATGTATTTGATTATGCCTATCAATTCTAAATAATTTTTAACTGAATTATTTATATAAGTTCTGGTTAGCCCTTAGTGGTCAGTTTTCTTGTTGATCTCTTCTAGGCAGAGCACTTATCTTCAGCTTTCACTACTGTGAGATAGCAGCCCTTTATAGTTTCACCATGCTGGGCCCTGGGCTTCCTCTGCAGGTCACATCACACCAAGAGGCCTAAGAGTGGAAGGTAATGGATTGGCAGACACCTTTAAGTGTCTTGGTGCCCCCTCTCCTCCTAAATTCACACTGTTACTTAATTTTTGACCTCTGCAGATTCCTTGCTTTTTGTAGCAACTTAGCAGTATATTTAAAACTATGGAATTTTTTTTGTTTGTTTTATATTTTAAACAGCATCTTAATTTTATTATTGGGAAGATTATTTAGAGTTTCCATTTTAAGATAGTATCAGATATGGAAGTCTCAAATACCACTTTACATAATAGGTATACGTGTGTGTGCGTATGTACATATATATGCATGTGTGTATATATATGGTTTAAGGAAGATCATCAAAAGAACATGAGAAATAGGGTCACAAGCCTGGAGGTTCACTCTGTCTCATCTATTGTGTGATCATACTCAGAACTCTGACTTCTTCATCTGTAAAATAGTAACAATAACAGCCATCTCACCCATTTCAGTGAGTTAGGATGATGATCAAATGAAAAAGAGCTTTACAAATTATCAAACAATATTGCCAGTTCGAATGAAAACCAAGAACCTTACAAGCTTAAGAACATTTGTACCCCAACAGGTACAGACTGGCTAAAAAGCAATGATTTACAAAGCTTTTTTCTTGATATCTTCCCCAGGCCTTGCTCCTGCTGAGTTCACCCTCCAGTTATTGGTTTCACCTGTGAACAGTTCAATGCCACTGCTGACTTCATCGAATATCTTCTTTGTACTTCCATCTGCACTTTATGGGAATTCTGGAGTGATTAGTTGCTAATATCAACAGTGGTGCATGGTCTAGGAACATTTATTGCTCCCCTGCTTGGCTTAATGTTTCTGACTTGGTACCATAATATTATTAATAGTCACAGGGTACAATAAAAAATTAAATGTTTATTTTGTTTAGACTTTAGCCACTTTACCTACAGCCTTTTTCCATTACATTTGCACATAAACGAGCATACACAACATTTTTTAGATGCAAATCAGGTTTTAGCTTTGCTAATCATATAGTTTCCTTTCTGGTAGTCTTCCAGCCTGGCTTCAATGTTACCCCTGATGCATCTATATTGTAGCAAATGAAGCAGTGGCCATGTGGTAGATGTTTGCCCTTATGTGATTCATTAATAGCTGATTTTTGCAGAACAACTGCATTTTAGAATCCAGTGTTACTTCAAATATTCCTTGGCGTATCCAAACGTATCTATTAAATTCTAGGCTGAAGTCAGCTGTTCAACTGCAGATCATTTTCCAATAAATAGTTTAAAACAATTACCACAATATATGGAATCAAAGGCATGAAAATGAACTCAAATAAAATATACTGAAACCAAGTGTCAGCATTAAAGGATCCTTACTTTTCAGCATGAGAAAATACCCAAAGACTTGAGACATTTAAATGGATATTAACACAATCAACACAATGAGTTTATTCCACATTTTCTACTCTCTCCAGCACCTCTTGCCCATGTCCTTCCCAATGAAGTGTTTGTTCTGCATTGAAAAGATAAATTAATATTTTACATGGCAAGAACTCTTTTATTCCTTGGTGGGACATTTCTAACTTGATTTATATGATGGTGTTTAAATGTTTAAAAGCTTTTGTGAGGCAGGTTTTCAATCGATTAAAGAATTTAGTTTCCCTTGAGGTTCCTGCATATTATCTCAGAAGGCTTACTTCCAAAGATTTATAATCCAATATGTTCTTCCTGTTAACCATACATTTCAGTGAGTATCCCACTGGACCACACTTTGGGATTTTAGCCCAGCACCAACACGCGGAGTGACTGCAAACACACTGCTGCCCACATTCCCCAATGCCCTGTCAATGGGCTCTGGGCTACACTAGGCTTTGGTCTGCTTACCTGGCAATTTATAGCAGACCTCTGTGGCTTCTGGGAATATCTCAAGGCTCAACCAACAGGTTAATGTAGCAAGAATACAGAAACAATATTCTGAGAGAATCTATATAAAGTGTACTAATATTAAATCTAAAATAGCTATCAAAAATGTGAATAAACTTTTGCATACTACTTTGTGGTTTAAAAGACTTTTCATCAATATTCCATTTCATCTTTACTAGGATGGCAGGCATTATGATGATTATTTTATTGGTGAAGAAATAGAATCACAAAGATGTGGGGGGCTGACCTAGAATGTAGACTTAGGTACCCTGGCTCCAGTCCCCAGCTCTTCCTTTCTCACCATGTTGCTTGGACAGCCAGCCAACACCAGGCAAATCCTGCCCCACACTGTCTTCCCTGTAGCCTTAAATGCACCTTTAATACCTCCTTCTGTGGCATATTCTAGTCATTTCAGTGTATCAAGACTCTCCTTGTACCACCACCTTGGTTTGGAATTTCTATCAGTAACAGCCATATATACCTCCACATATATACCTCCCCCAAAGTTGTCAAGATCAACACAACACAAAGTGTTTTTGTAAGGATATTCAATTTTACCATAGTTTCACCTGAGAGCCCAGCTATAAAATAATGTAATTCCCTCTAACCTATACTATGCATTAGTATTTTTTATTTTATGCCTTATTTTCAACAGAAAGGTATTTTCATACAAGTGACCATTCTCAGACTTTCAATTCCCTTTTGTCAAAGAACTCTGAGTACTATTAGGACAGTCAGAGCTATTCAAGTTCCCCAACCTCTGCATTCTCCCGCATAGTAACCATCTGAAAAGGATGAGACAGCAAGAAGCCTTCCATAAAACATCGCTTTCTACTTAACCAACCTTGTATCTTGCCAATCCTCATCCCTAGAAAGAAGGAATGGCATTTCTCTCTAGTTATCCACTTATTTCAAAGTTGGTCTGCATTGCAAGAAACTTAGAGCTGGAGTTAGTACCAGGTTCTAACATCAGAGGACTTGAAAATATGGGATGGAGAGGAGAGCTTCTAGGCAGAGGGATACTCAAGATCTGGTTGTTAGGTGATAAGCATTCAAAACATGCTACCTCTGATGAACTCCTGACAAAGTTGTATCTGGACCCCTGATGTTTCAGTTATAAAGATAATGTGGCTTCCTCTAATGCTTTTTCAACTTCTCATATGTAAACTTTTTACCTAACATACTATTTATGAGATGCTCTTCCTCTTCCCTTTCCCTTAGCCAACTGCTGTCCTGCCCAGGAGGTATGCAAACCTCACCTACATCCCCTTCAAAGTTACCCGTCTTGAGTCTCACACTTTTAAGACTATATGTTATGCTTTAGTTTGAAATGTAGTTGGTGCTGCAATTTTAGTTATTGTTTCCTACTTACTTCAACTTACTCTTCATGATGAAGAAATTTGGGTAAATAACCTTCTAGAAGTAACTGTGGTAGAACAAAATAAAAACAATCTGAGAGCACAGATAAAAGTCACCCACAATTTCACCATCTTAACTCTCTTACTACCACCAATGTGCCAAAGTAGCCTTTTATGTATACTTTTATATACCTGTGATCATATTCTAACTGAAATAATGCATACTTTTACATTTTTCTTTATATTACAAGCATTTTTCATGTTGTATGATGAGGTTTATAACTACCATTTTGAATTCCTGTATAATTTTCCTTTACATTTTTTTATAAATAATATTGCTATGAAATATTACTATGGCTTTTATTTTTCACATGTAAACATTTTGTGAGAAACATCTTAGTGCACATGGATTTTCAGCACTTTGGTTATTTTGTAAGGATTGATTATTGTGCCTTCTAGCCCTCTTATGAACTCTTCTTCCACAATCCATCCATTAATAGTGGGGATTTTTTTGAGTTTCATGAATAATCCTCTTTCCACATTTCTCTTCTCTCATAGGTGAGCTTATCTACAATCAAGGCCTCACTTTCCAAAATATTCTGCAGGACCCTAGACTTCTATTTATTAACCTATTAAAATATACCATGTAATTCCATAGAATCTGCAAGTATTTTCCCCAATACTAAACACTAACTTCTCCTAAAAATTATGCTACCTTTCAGGTGAACATTCTCAGGTAATGGGATCCCATCCATTCAATCTTCTAGGAATCTTCTCTCTTTCCTCCTTTCCAAGAGGTCTTGAGAGCTCCTCAGTGGCTGCCCCAGAAATCTTTCACACCTTTGCCCGCTTTTCTTACTGGCTCCCACTGCTTTGATCCAGGCATTTAGTATCTTTTATTTAGATAATTGTCTGCTAAATGGTTCCTATGGGAACAATTTCTCACCACTGCAACAGTATGATTTTAAATCCCCTACAGTTAAACATTTTACTAATTTTTAAAAATTATTTTGATTTCCCATAGCATTGTCAGACTTTAATAATGCATCAGAATCAGCTGAAAGGTTTGTAAAACCAGAGATTTTTGGGTTCCCTGATCCAAAGTCCCTAATCGAGTGGGGCCCAGGTGGGGCTAGAGAACTGGCATTCCTAACAGGTTCCCAGGTGATGCTGATGCTAAGCCTCTGGGAATCACATTGAAACCAGGCATTTATAAGGCAATATTTCCATTTCTAATTGTGCACATTTTAAAATCTGAACTCGGTATACTCTTTCAGGTCTATTGTGTAGAACTTATTCAATGAAAACTGTCTTGCCATGCTGAAACTGCAGACTATGCTCAGTTCCTGTCTGCATTCCGAATTGCTCTTCCCTGTACACAGCTGCTGGAATAGCTCTTATGTAAAAAGTTACAAACTCAAATATATATCTAGGCTAAGTAGGTAATAAAATGCATAAAGCCAGAAAATGACAACACAAAAAGAGCTGTTTAAAGAAGCAGCCTCTACCAACCTCCTATTATCCTTCTGAAGTTATTGCCAACTGTTAATTGTATTTTTCAAAAGAAGCCAGAATTCTAGATTTCTAAGCAAAATCTCCAGATATTTAGATATTGGTAATGGGTTTGAAAGTTTCAGACATATACTAGGTAAATTCAGCCCAAGGCCCATTAATTTTCATTACGGCTAAGCCCCATGATGGCTCCTCATTGCAGCATTTCTGCTGCACTGCCCCTAGCCATGTGCACAATGTGTACATAAATACATACACCACATACACACAAGCCTAGGAGTACTGTTCTATTCCTATGGCACTTTGTTAAAATTTACATCAAAGCACTTATTCCAATTACATAAGTGTTACTCCCACCACTAAGAAAGCTCAAAAGCAAAAAGTAAGTCTTATAATTCCTGTATTCTTATTTCCAAGGTAGTGTGCCCAACAAATATTTATGAACGAGAGGAGGAAGGAAGATAGACTGAATGAACAAGTGAAGGATGAAGGTAAGCTCCTCTCTTATGACATGGCATAGAGTATGCTGTCTCACAGGTCTTGACTGCCCTCTGTTTAGACACAATGAAACATTCAGATTTCAGCCATGTTTTCAACAGATGTACAGAAAAATGTTGTTCCAAGTACTCTAACAGAAACACTGGAAGTATTTGGATCAAGCAGTATTGTCTTGTCCTGTCTTTCAAGAGGGAAATGATGGGTGTGATTGATGGCAAAGACTAAAGGCACCAGTATTTCTTTATCATAACTCCAAGGGATCTTTCACAAACATGCAATTAATCACAGAATTTACAGATGGCAAGATTTATGCATCAATCCAAGAGCCAGCTGTCTTCTACCTATTCAATCCAAATAAGTAAATAAATAAATGAGGACCGTGGCTGACAGAAAGTTAAACCAAAATATTCTGCAGGTGAAAGGCAACCATACATTGATATCTTTCCCCCTCTCTGCCTCTCTCCCTTCTCTTCTCTCTAAAAGTAATGAATAAAATCTTAAAAAATAATACTTCTGTATCTCCCATCCATGATTTTCTTTTACTCCTGGAGTTGTCCAGCCTCCTTACCTATTTGTGATTTGAAAGCTGTCAAATATAAAGCTAAAACTGAACTTAACCAGAAGGCTTCTTAAGCCCTAAAGGTCTTTTATAATCAGAAAAGTGTACTGTCAATGGTGCCCTTCAATTTATTCTTTCAATATAAATAAAACTCATTGCAGGTTTACCTTTTATCTTTTATTACACATTAAAGCATGGGGAGGGACACTTTAAAATAATAGCAATTTTCTTCACTTATAAAACACAGCTTCACAACCTCTAACGCTTTTTATTATCCAAGGTCCATCAATTCTAAGTGGGGCAACCTTACATCAGAGAGGCTCGTGCCAGTGTAATTAAAGCTGCTGATTTGATTCTGCTGACAACTTTCTTCAGTTCAGAGCCCTTATCAATGGGGTAAGTCATCAAGCCACAAGTGATAGCACTGTATACTGACTCCTATACCTTCCAGTTTTGGTAGAGGAGCTAATTTCCACACTTTTAATTTGCTCTTCATAACATTTGTCTCCTAGATCCAATAATATTAATCAGTGTAAGAAAGAAATTAACAGGTAAAATGATGTTTTAAAATGTTTAAATAGTCATCTATCTTTAGTTTGCCTTTTCCCATTCACTTGAACATCCTTCATACTCATATATAGCACATTGATTTTTGTATTATGAATTAATATTTTCCTTATAAAAATACATCTGATTTCCCGGATCTTCCAATATATAGTGCCTAAATCAATAAGGTAGTTGCTGATTATGCTGTTATAATTACCTTTTCTCTTTCTGCACACTTTCCCATTGTCAGACTAGAATTCAGGCCATGGTTCCCCATCTGAAATTGTCAGGCCACCACAACAGATTCTGCCCAGTTTTGTTCTACACCACCTTTCCTTTCTTCACTTCCTCTTTTGTTGGATTGTTTCAATACTCTTTCACAAAGCACAATTTTCATCATGGGTTCTCCCTTATGGAGAAAACGTTGTTCTGAACTATCCTGGACAGCAATTAAACACTATTTCTAAAGTGATTGAGCAATATAACCCTAATTTTACTTTCTTAGTAGAAAAAAAGGAGAGGGAAGCATTGGCCTTGTGTCCCGGTGTCCTAGCCTGATGCCCTAACCAGCTGGCTGCTCCAACGATAGTTTCAAGGTCAGTGGATGGTCACCATTGCCCTTAGTATGCAGTTGGAGAGCCACACCTTCTCCCTTTGATAAAATCTTCTTGGCTGAGTTATTTCAGGTTGGGCATTCCACTCCACCTGCTCCATGAAGACTAAGCTGCTTTTGGTGCTCTGACCATGACTTGCACATGTTTTTCACTTAATCACTGAGTTTTATAGGACTTTCACAGGACAGTGTTTTCTATCAACAGTTTTTTGTTATTCAGTTTCACATTATACTTTTTAAAAACAGAAAATAGGAACCCCTGGGAAAAAAACCCAAAAACTTCAGAATTTGACTTCAAGCTCAACTCTCTTTTTCAATTCGAACAACACAAATCTCACCTGATTTTGATCATGCCAGCAAGCCCTCTATACTTGGCTCCTATCAGTAGCTACATTTGCACTATTACTTATATATCCAGTACATATTCCTGACAGGTTTCCTTGCATTTTTCTTTTAAAAAATGCATTTAATACACCTTCGTACACTCTTAATTCCTTAAGAGTGATGATCTTTGCTTTTTTAAAATATTCTTCAAAAGACTTAAGCACCAGCTTAGTTTGGAATCAGTAACTCTACCAGTAACTAGCACTGGGACCTAGGGCCTTTCTGCTAATCTCTCAGATGCTTGATTTCTTATCATTAAATAAGGCTAATCATGTCACCTGTCCTGCCACCTTAATAGGTAGAACTGTGTGGGTGAACATCACAAAAATTATAGTCTGCTAGGGCACTTTGTAAACTGCCAGGGCTCACGCAGATGTTCTTATACTTATGCCCAACAAATACTGCTGACACATAAATCAGCAAACATTCAAGATAAATCAGCAGGACGATGGTTTTGCCACCCTTACATCAATCAACTAAAATACTTTTTTAAGTATTTTTCTTATTCTTATGAAGCTGGAGTCTCAAACACAAATGCATAAGAAATGTGTAAAGAAGACTTGGCACAAGATCTTGTTAAGCAAGACATCCTGTGGACTGTGGCTAACTGGCAAAACCTGTGTTTTGCCTACAGCTGGGTGCCGGCAATAGGCTCAATGAGTTGTACCATTCAGAAAGGTTAGCCAATATTTCAGGGGAAGCAGCAATTTACATTTTAAGCTAAATACCTAGATTGTTAAGTTGTTGGACTCTAATTCAGTTCTTAAAACAAATGTGTACTGGTCAAGTACTACACTCATAAATATGCTCCATTGATCACCATGCGTTTGCAACTCTTTCCCTCAAAGTTTCCAACCTCTGAGTTTGTATGAATAATTAACAAATTCTGAGAACTAGTTCTGAACCAAGATTTTAGGGGAATGTTCAAAAGAAGTATAAGGCATGGTAATTATTATCAAAGCAGAGGAACTAATAATTATTAATAGCCTAACATGTTTTCAGTTGCTTGAATGTAATCCTTTTTAACTTATAAGGTGATTACTATTATACACATTTTACTGATGAAGTAATCAAAGTGTAAGGAGTGATTTTCCAAGGCAGCACGGCATAACCCAGTCAATGCAGGAATAATAATTTTAACTCAATTCTGGCTAAACCTCACATTTCTCTGCCATGCAAAGGAAATGAAGCAAACTTTGAAGACCTAGAGAGTAACTGAAAGTTAAGCTGGGAGGGAGTGATGTTGTGATAAGACCTTAGAGAAAGGAAACAATGGTAAGGAATATGTTACTCTCAGAGAGCTCACAGAGGATGTGGACCTTGGGTTATCTGGACAAACAGAGAAGGAGCAGCATGAATGAAAACGTGGGTGAACATGAGAAACTTGCCAGGTCCTAGTAAAGTATCCCCGCCCCCTCTTTTTGAACAAACACTCTCCAGCTTCACCTGAGAAATATGTTGGTTTTGGTTGGCTCAGTGTTCCTCCATCTTTTGCTGTCTTTCCTGTGGGGAACTGTCCTGGAGATTTCCCCATGCTGCAGTGAGAGCACCTGCATAAGGGCTCACTCAGCCCTGAGGAGCCTGGAGGTGAGAGGGAGTTAATTGCACATAGCTAACAAGCCTAGTGGTGGCCCTCCATTCTTCTGGGTAGACAATTCTGCTCTTCAGAAGGTACCATTATTCAGAAATGACCCATCAGTGGTAGTCATTTCAATAAGGTACCTTTAAATGGTATTTTCCTTCTCCCCTGATTCATTGTTGCTTTTCCTTTACTCTCATTCCTGGAATTACTTCCCAAATGAATGTCTATCCCAAGCTCTTGACTTAGATCTGCCTTGGGGCAAACCTAAGTTAAGACAGTTGCTCATACTGATATTTCCAAACTGTTCTCTGTACATCTTTCCCAAGGTAAGATTATTCATTTTTTACTCAGGCTAATCTATCTTCTACTACTCTAAAACCCTTCTTGCTTCAAGTATATCAGCTAGAATTCAGTTATGTTCCTTACACCCTCATTTATAGTTTCATTTCAAGTGAACCCATAGTATGCCACAGGATAATGGAAGGAAAGTTTTGCACATATGCAAATATATTTCTGATGATCAGTATGTTTGTTGCTCTAGATGGTAAGAGAAAACATTGACAGTATTATTAAATGGCTCACTCTGTAATCTGGCAGTGATTCAGTTTTTCTGCCAAAGCCCACACCTGACATAATGAAGGGTTAAAATCCAGCATTTCCTTGATAACTGCCTGGGCACTTAAGATGAAGACTCCATGATTTTTATACTTTCTCTATTAACTCATCTACCACCTCTCTGAAGTCATTACCTTTGTGTGTTTGTTACTCACATAAGGACCACTCCTGTGATTGAGTTATCCTCAGAGGAAAATACAAGTTGTTTTCTCTTTCCCCAGGCAAGGAATTGAAAAACAGATGCAAGTTTCAAATTCACATGTCTTGGTTTCCCAAAGTACTGTTTATCCATTAAATTATACATCTTTCCACGGTCACTTCAAATAAATGTGTTAGAATCATATTATGTTTAGGTGTATCTACCATCCTTTCATCTATCTATCTATCATCTATCTCTCACTCATCTTTCTTTCTCCCTGTCATCTATCATTATAATTGTTGAGTGGCTCCAAATACATAAGTATAGCTTTAAGCCCTGGCTGGTGGCACAGTGGATAAGGCTCACGCCTGTGAACTCAAAGATCTCTGGTTCGATTCCCAGCCAGGGCACATAACCAGGTTGCAAAGTCAGGTCTCCAGCCAGGTCCATAGCTGGAGACAGGTGAAAGGCAACCATACATTGATGTTTCTCTCCCTTACCTTCTCCCTCCCTGACCTTTTCTTTGAAAAATAATAAATAAAATCTTAAAAAAAAATAAAATAAAATAAAATAAAACCATAATGTTTATAGCCCTGGCTGGTGGCTCAGTGGATAAGGCACTAGCCTGCAAATCTAAAGGTCACTGGTTAGATTCCCAGCCAGAGACATAACCAGGTTGCAAGCCAAGTCTCCAACCAGGTCCCTGGCTGGAGGCAGGTGAAAGACAACCATACATTGATATCTCTCTCCCTCTCTACCTCTCTCTGTTTCCCTTTCTTTAAAAATAATAAATAAAATCTTTAAAAAATAAAAAAGTGGCAATTTTTCTAAAATATGCATCTAAAATTGCAAATAAAAAATCTTCATTATAATAGAACATCTGGTGCTTGTTAATTTTTAATCTGTTTTGTCCTTTATCATCATGTATTCTCTAGATGTGTGAGTCTATCTCATAAGTTAATGTTTTACACAAACTAAACTGAAGAATTATTGAAACAAAGGTGAAACTCCTTGGTTCTCAGTATTCTCTCAACACAGGAACAGTTTAAGTCTAGCTGACCAAATGCCAAGATCATAAAAATCTACTCAATGACAAATTTGCAAATAAAACCTAGATTCTCCACACTGTCACTGTACGTATGTATTTTGTACTCAGATTTATGAAGGAAGTAATGCTAATAAAAAATCCAGCATTTTACTAGAGATAAATAAGTTTTGAGAACTTTACTAATACTTTACCAAAAAATGGGCTTGTTATCTCCTAAACTAGAATCCAGAACAATGGGTTTGCTTTTGAAAAATGGTCTTACTTTAGAACAATGAGGTCAAAAATAGAACTTGTCATTTGAAATGTTTCTAGAGATTTTCTAGAATGTTACCTTCCATATATAGTCCATCACTAGACTCACCCAGGGAAATATTAATTAAAAAATATCATGGAGGCCCATCCTCAATCAATTGAAGCAGAATCTCCAGCATTCAGGATCAAATTTCCCTGGTGATTCTGACATTCAGCCAAGTTTGAAAATCATGGTTAGAGTCTAGAGTCTGCACATTAAATGTCATTTTAGCACTTAAAATTTTAGGGCGTTCAATTAGAACTTTAGTATAGCAATTTCCTTTGGATTTATAAGTTGGAATAAAAGCCTGAATGGAGAATCATTTGGTCATTATTTTGTTCAAATCTTCCATTTTGGAAAAGCCCTTCAGAAAATTTCATGAGACCTTCAAATGACAGATTTGCCCACCAGGCTCTTGATCCTTTATTGCTGTAGTTCTGATTGCTGTTTTGCCAGAAACGCATCTTGAAAAGGGAGACTTGGTGGGGGTGGGAGATGGGAAAATATTTCTACCCTGGCTAAATCACTGGTATTGAGTCAGAAAGTGGGAGAGGACCAGGAGACCATCTGGTTTGGTCCCTGTGGTTGTGCTTTGCTTCTAGGTAGGGACAGTTAGTTCACTGCTGACCTTTCAATATCCTGAGAGTGAGTAAATTCTTCCTTAGAATCACCTGGTACTGTGTCAGGTTGACATGTCCTGATCCCCAATGCAAAGGAAAATGCCTCTTTCCATGCCTCTCAGTTATTCCCTAGAACCAATAAGCTACAGTTAAAATAATGTGAAAGCATACCTTATAACCCTAAAAGGCACACATGACACCATAAGAAGAACTGTAGACTAAGTCAACAAATCAAGACAGTAGTCCCAAAACAGCCACAACAGAATGTACAAAATCATTAATCTTTTATGTTTCAGCTTCTTCATCTCCAAGTTGGAGAAATCAAACCCTTTCTGGCTTGATATTATATACACCTATCATTCCACCATTCATTTACTCACTTGTTGAAGCCTTTAATGTGCTTAGGAGCTACATGCTGCATAAAAATAAATAAGAGAAACATGCTCCCTGACCACAAATAATTTAAACTCATAAGGAAAAGAGTCAAATAATGAATGAACAGTAATATACAATTACATTGATATTGTTATTGTGGAGGGGAAAAAAAAACAGCCTTTCGTGTTTCCTGTACTTCTGATGGAAGTACTTAGGTTGGAATCTTTCCTTCCCTGAGAGCACACCTGACCCTTTAAGTCTAGAAATGTAGAAAGGCAGATGGCTGGTATGTCCCAAAAACTCTCCAAATGAACTGACTTACCTATTAGCATGACATTTATTAATCTTCTTAAATTTTTTCAGCTTATAGATGATCATATTTATGAGGACATATCCACATTTGATTGCAGAACCATATAACATTTTCCAAGGAAACCAATAGTCTCCAACCTTTAAAGGCTAAAGAGATGTGGCCCCAAGTGTCAGCATCGTCATTTGGCTAGGAACTACTGAAAGGGTCAAAGTCATAAATTTAGGACCATTAGCCCCATTTAGAAAAAGTGTGTCATGGCCACTAAATAAACTACTAAACTAGCTTTTCTCTTAAGCATGAGTTGATTGTGAAGGGACCCCAACCCAACAGTATATAGACAGCTTTCAAATTTATCATCAATAATGTAAAAATATCCTCTGTGGTACCCTGTTTGCTAATTATGAAATGCTGATAAAATCTACTACTTTATACTATAAGTTTGTAGTATGTCTTCCAATCAGTTGCTACATATGATATACCCAACATCTCAATGAAGCAGATGGAATGATATATATCACCTGGTCATCTGAAAAATGAAAACTTCTGGCCCTGGCTGGTAGCACAGTGGATAAGGTGCCGGCCTGCGAACCCAAAGGTCACAGGTTCGATTCCCCAGCCAGGGCACATAACCAAGTTGTAAGCCAGGTCTCCAGTCAGGTCTGTGGCTGGAGGCAGGTGAAAAGCAACCATACATTGATATCTCTCTCCCTCTCTGCCTCTCTCCCTTCCCCTCTTTCTAAAAATAATGAAATAAAATCTTTAAAAAAAAAAAAGAAAAAAGAAAACTTCTAAATCATGTAGCTAATTGGCAAAAGGATGCATACCTTTGTGGATATATGCATGCATGTACATATGTGTGTACACACATAGACCACAGGCCTGTGTTTATACCAAAGGGCTGCTATGTAGACATTGGGAGTGACAAAACCCCAAAACAACAGATCACATGAAAAAGAATATACATAGACTAGGTTATACAGAAGAGAATAGACTATAGCTAATCTCTGACCATCCTAAATTAAAAATCCATTGCATTCCTTCTCAGAAAGCTGAGTTGCTGGTGACTATATTAGATGCCAAAGTAGGTAGATATCATGTGAGGTTTACTTGTTTCTTTAAAGAAAAAAATCTTGGAGAAGACCCTTTAGTTCTTGGTTTAATTTCATCTGAAATCTTTCATTATTGTGACTACTACCAACAGTAGCAACACCATCATCATTTTTATTATTTTTGTGGGATGGAAACTCAAACTATCAATGTGAAGGTGAGCCATACCACATCTGAGGCAATTATTGGCAACCTCTCATATGTTATCTGAAATTTAAAGTATAACAGTTCCTGAACACACAGTCTAAAACTAAATCAGAAACTACAGGCAGGTTAGCATTCAGTACAGGTGAATAATAGAACTCAGGGTTCTATTAGTCAGCTGAATTGGCCTCATTAGGTTATCAGAGAAAGTTAGATTTCAAAACTGGTTGAGTAGCGAACATTTAAAAATATTGTTCCTCTCAGAAATTATGCAAAAAGGTAAGAATTTGATCTTGCTAAAGCAGGTCAGGCATGATGAAGAGCTCCTTATTGTTTTTGTTCTGATACAAATCATTAGTAATCTATTCACTAGAATCATTGATGGACACCAGTTCATTCAATAAGTCATTGTGCTTCCTGTAATTCAGTCTTCCCACACTTTTTCACAGGGGCCATCATTGGCTGGGAGACTCTTTGGGGAAGACAAGCCCTTAAAGAAACAATAGCCACAGCTTTTCTGAACTGCACCCTGGAAAAGAAAGCCCAGCATCTTGCAGGGTGAAAGGCAGGACCCAGGCCTGCATCTTTGAAAGCATGGCCTAAAAATAGCCCCAACTACTTTCCTGTTTGGAGAACTTGGTAACAGCTGTACATAGCCCACATTTCTTTCATACTTCCCTCCTCACAACAAAGAAAATACAAACTAGCACTGGCTATAGGAATGGACATTATTCAACATCAATGTGCCTTCAAAAATAGCACAGGAAGAATCATAGACACAATGAAGGGAAAAACAAGGAAAACTTAGGAGGAGTAGAGAGAGTAGGGAGGAGATACTTTTAAACAATAAGAAATTTAAAATAAGCAGGAAGGCAAGAAAGAAAGGACAGGATTTGAAAAGGTTGCCTCTAAGAAGCGATATGGTGGTGAGAAAAGGTCACTCTAAGTTCTTTGTTAACTCTGATGCTAATTAGCCATGCTTTCTTGGGCATGCCCCTGAACCTCTCCAGACTTCTTTCATAAAATGGGAAGACAGTGGAGGAAACACTGCTAGTCTTGTCTGTCACTTAAAATCCCCTTATTCTGATAATGTTACATTGTATGAAAGTAAAGTATACTGAGCAGGAGAGGAACATGGGACTTACCCTGAAGTTCCAGTTCCCTACAAAAGGCATGACGGGGGTTTGAATGAGGCAAACTGAAGCATACTCAGCTCCATGCACCTCTTTCTCCCAGGCTGCTTAAGGGTACAGTAAGAAAGATCTTCTCACCCCTCACGCGATAGCAGCAGCAACCCAGAAAGCCAATTCAAAGAGAATTCTCTCCTGTCTTCTATGGCATCCAGGTCAAAGTCCCTTCCCAAGGCTCACAAAGTCAAGATGGCAGAATGCACAGCCCCTGAGCAGACAACATATAGTATTTGGGTAAAGAGTGCAGATACTGGAGTCAGAAAAAATGCATTCTCAACTTTGCTGTGTTGAGCAGATTCATGACATCTGGAAATGTCTTAATATTTCTCTTATTTTCAATCATTGTTGTTGCTTTTTTCTTAATTCCCCAAAATGGAGACAGAAATGCAGTTTGGAGTGTTAAAAGGTAGTTATATTAAAGTGCATGACACGGATAAGCACTATACATTATGTACTATTATTTATTAACATTATTTTCATGGAATTTTCTTGCTTAGTGTGGAAAAATGTTTTTTGTTTGTCCTCCAGGTCTTTCAACCCCCCCTTATCAACCTATCTTCTTTGATTAAAAAAAAAAAGCAATCATTCTATTAAGGAATGGTAAAGTAACAACTGGTAACACAGTCATTGAAGCCCTATCAAGCAGGCAAAAAGCCCCTGATATACACCGCTTAGTGAGTGAGTCAACCTACACATTTAAAAATGGGACTCCAGTTTTACAGTTAGAGTTCCCTAGAGCAAGAAATACAAATTTTTACATCCAGCCTAGACTTGCTGAGTATTCCCTTTATACCTCACCTTCATCAAGAAAAGAAACATAGTCCATCTTCATTCTGGCAATCTCACAATAATCTCACAAGATAGAATATTTCCTCTGGTTCTGCTATGGTTGAACAGTGCTGAGAAATCAGCCAACAATAAATGGAAACTAGGCACAGGTGCTTATCTGAAGTGACCATCCTGGCTTTCATGTTAGCCTCTCCTATAGACCTGGGGTTATATAACATGAAAAGGCCTCCAAAGAACAAATCATCTTAAGTGAGAGAAGAACACTCTTAGAAACCAGTTAATATTCAGGATGATAAACCTTACAAATGGGTTACATAGGGGATCTTTCCTGGCCTACCTGGGCAAAAAGCCAATTTTCCAGTCAAAAGGGTTCATGAGAGTTCCTACATGAAAAGGAGGATGGAACTATATTTGCTAGTAATTTTTACTCCTCACATTGACATATTTTTTTTTCTTTTTTTAAAGATTTTATTTATT
The DNA here is from genome assembly GCA_004026585.1 of Noctilio leporinus. NCBI lineage: Eukaryota > Metazoa > Chordata > Mammalia > Chiroptera > Noctilionidae > Noctilio > Noctilio leporinus. Next base: position 210,341 of record PVIW01000872.1, on the reverse strand, counting down.
ATTTTTAGAGAAAGGGGTAGGCAGAGAGGCAGAGAAGGAGAGAGCTATCAATGTATGGTTGCCTTTCACCTGCCTCCAGCTACGGACCTGGCTGGAGACCTGGCTTGCAACCTGGTTATGTGCCCTGGCTGGGGAATCAAACCAGTGACCTTTGGGTTTGCAGGCCAGCACCTTATCCACTGTGCCACCAGCCAGAGCCTTGACATATTTTCTTATAGCAAAATAGAATCACAGAATTTTAAAGCAGCAAGAGATCTTATACAACTATTAGTTGAACCCATTTATTTTATTTGCCCAAGTAATTACTTGTCTGTTATTTTAAAGTAGATCCCAAATGATCTAAATCTCAGTCCCAAGAAACCACATACATGAAGCTTTTGATTTTTTTTTTCTGGACATTGAGTAAATATGTCTAATTGTCCAAGGCCCTGCATGCTAGAATTAACAATTTGAAATGGACATAGTAGCAAAGATATGTGGTAAGGACCTACCAAGAAAAACATAACACCCAGAAACCCAGAGACTCAATTTAAATGGTTATAATTGTAATGATCAACTCTTTAAAACTATGGCTTCAATTTCTTCCTTTTTTTTCTTTTGTTTTTTTAAAAAATATTTTATTTATTATTTTTAGAGAGAGGAAGGGAGAGAGGCAGAGAGGCAGAGAGACATCAATGTATGGTTGCCTTTCACCTGCCTCCAGCTATGGACCTGGCTGGAGACCTGGCTTGCAACCTGGTTATGTGCCCTGGCTGGGGAATTGAACCAGCAACCTTTGGGTTCTCAGGCCAGCACCTTATCCACTGTACCACCAGCTAGGGCCTTATGGATGGCTTCGATTTTACACAAAAAACTAGTCAGGCTCCAAAGGGGAGACTGCTGGTGCTCTAGACAAAGGTGGTTGTGGAAGAGTATGGGAGAAATAGGCTCAAAATGCTGGCAGAATAGGAGCCAGGGGATCTCAGAGATAGGGAGTCAGGCCTTGTAATCAAGGACCTCTCCTTGGCAACCTTGTCCTTTTTGACATAACAATTTCCCTAATGGCCAAGTTAGGAGCACTCCTAACAAAGCTGTCTCCACCTGGTGCTGGTCCCAGCCCAGATGCTGCAGTGGCCTGACTCCCATTTCCCAAGTGGAGTCTGTCTAGGACACAGATCCCAGCCTGGCCAAGAATGGGCCATGCAGAATAGTTTATGGTGATGCTAATTTCTCTAGAGCCCCAAGGGTGATTCCAAAGCTGGTCCATAAAGAAAATAAATCAATTCTTATCAACACTGTCTTTGGATTTCTTAGGCCTCCTGAGTGAACAATTAAGACCTACCCCACGGCAGCAGTGGTGTATGCAGAGAAGGCAGAGAGAATCACCAAGCTTACAATTGAATCTAAGAGCATTTCTGAGCCAATGGAGGCAGGTGCAAAATAGGAAGAACGGCAAATGGAAAAGGTCCCATCAAAAACTCAAAACAGCCTGGCTGGTAGCACAGTGGATAAGGTGCCAGCCTGCAAACCCAAAGGTCACAGGTTCGATTCCCCAGCCAGGGCACATAACCAGGTTGCAAACCAAGTCTCCAGTCAGGTCTATGGCTGGAGGCAGGTGAAATGCAACCATACATTGATGAAAATTTTTTAAAAACCCTCAAAACACCATCTCTATGACATAGAGAATGTTCTACACTGTCACCTTAATGAAGACAAAGTCTGGAGCCATGAGACTAGGTTTTGCTCAGAAGCAAAAGTCAAGTGAGGACACTGGGAGGAGAAACCTTATATGTCATCATCCAACATCAAGCCAATATTTTTAATACCACTGGCCAAAACCAGTCAGATCCAGGTTCTAGATGCAAGAAAACAGAAGTAACACAGTTGACTACAGGTTTTTCTGGTGCTTTATTCCAAGGAAATGCTCCTTTTTTAGCCAATTCTTCTTTGTGGACTAGAGTTCTGGCTGTTGGTTTTGTATTTGCAGAGTTTACGATTCATTTTATGGTTCCTGTTAAGAGTGCTCTTCAAATAGGAATCTAAAGGAGACCTGTTTGCTTTCCAAAAGAGCCAGAAGAGACCAAAAAATCATTAAACTGGGGAAATGGGAAGATAATAGAATTTGATATTGAGAGACGGAGAATATAAGAAATTCTCAAATTCATCTCACATTCGCCTAAGATTTCTCATCCTCATTGTTCAATACTCATTCATGCATGCATTCATTCAACAAATACTGGCATTTATGATATGCCAGGCTCTGTTTTTGGCACCAGAAAAACAGTCGTAAAAAAGCTGCTCTGGCAGAGTTTGCCAATAGGCATGGGAGATGGACAAAACTTACATAAATAAGCATGCAATTCATGCCAAGTGCTCTGAATGAAAATATAACAGCAAATGGGGTCCCTATGTGCCTAGTATGAGCTACTTTAGATAAGGCACCAGGGAAGGCTGTTTGGGAGGTGGCAGTTGAGCAGAGGTCTCTATAAAGTGAGGGACTGAGACCTGACAAGATGTGAATTAAGGAGCCTTTGCTCTGAGATGATAGCATAGTTCAAGGCCTCAAGGTGACCTATACAGCTTAAGCCAAACAGGCCAGGCTAAGGTTAGAAGCAAGAGATAATGTAGTCACTACCCCTGGGAGGGCCTGTTAGGTGAGGAACATTGTTTGCCACATATGACTCTGCAATTTCTTTATGTCATAAGGGTCTGTGAAAATTTAATGTGTTTCTTTGTAAATGTGATTATATCTTTCTTGTACTTTTTTATTGTTCATAATGCAGGAGGGATCTTTTTCCATTTCTTCTGTATGTCATTTTCCCTGGGAACTCCCATTTTCTGAAGGATTTCTATAAAGTCTCCCCAGCTACTCCAAGCCAGAATGTTGACTTTTTTACCTGAGCCAACTTTCATTCTGCCTCTCCTGCTCCGAATGGTACCTGCTCCACCAGCACTGGACGTGGAATCTCTTATATGTCAACGTCATGTTTGGAGAGGTCCTAGGTAAAACTATGGGCACTGTGTCAGGAAAAGTATGCATTCTAATTCCAGGCCCACCACTCACTAGTTGTAAACTAGTTTCTCAGCCTCCACAGTAAAATGAGATGATGGCACAGGAATCTACTCTTGGACATAAGACAAAGGTTCTGGGAATCCAGGCCTGGTTTTATAAAGTCTGCATAGTAACTGCTGATGTCAGGGACCCCCAATAAATCTGCTGCCTCTGGCCCAGTAACTGCCTATGTCCTCCAAAGGTATCCTTATCTGCAGACAGAAATTTAGCAACTCCTCTGTTCTCAGAATCAACTCCAACTCCCCCCTGCCCCTAGTTGCCCTAGACTCAGAACACTATCAGGAGATGGCAACTGTCTACCCACCAACCTGCTGGCTATACAGGGGGACAACTTAGCCTGTCCTGGACTGCTTACATATTCCAAGTCTCAGAATTCCTTACAACTCAGTCCACCCTGATCCTAGCTGCTGGTGCCTGCCCTGACCCCAGCACCGTCGCATACTCAATGAACCATCTTATTCAGCATTTGGCTGCTGGCTTTCTCTACCTCCACCAACCCCAGAAACCTAACACCAACCTCATGGTGTGGTTGTAAAATGAACACAGTATAAAGGAGTGCTCAGAAACTCCATTACAAGGTTGCTGCCAACAGGTCTGTGGGTTCTTGTGAGAAGGAGTTCATGCCTTTGATTTTCAGTTCTGTACCTGAGTGCCCATAACACAACGTGTTCCTTACCAATGGTCTTTGAAGATAGCATAACCTGCTTCAAAATGCACTGAATTTGGAATATCAGGAATAGATTCCTTTCCAGGTTCTGTCCCTTACTAGTTACATGACCAAGAACAGAAATCATTTAAGTTCTCCAAACCTTAATTTCCTCATCTATAAAATAGAAATATTCATGCCAGCCTCATAGGGGTGTTAAATGTAATCCATGTTATAATCCATGAAAATAAGAAGGTATTTATTTCCTGCTTCAAAAATCCTGACTCTGTGACTTTTAACTCTTGCTGATTTAATATAAAATCCAGTTACATTAGTCCATAATTCCTTTAACAATCCATAATTCCAGGACTGAAAGAATAGAAAGTGATCAGAACCTGTCTTGCTGTTGACAGAACAGAAGTCACAAGGGGAGGGACAATGTGTAAGGTACAAGCGACTCAGCTCAGGACTATCAAAATCCCATGCGTTTCCTTTCAAGGCAAAGGTCATTAATGGTCTCTGCACTGGTCAATCTGACAAACTGCTTTGTATTCATTTCTGCTCAAGATCTTCTACCTGAAACAGTCACATGATGGTACAATAAATATCTCACCAAGTGGTAGATCAAAGTTGGGTGTAGCTAGGTAAGGTCATTGTGCCCTAATAGACATGACCAGCAATATTTTGCAATTCTAAATTGTACTCTGGCCTTGATGAAATTTACATTTTGCTGATAGACCTCAGTGTGTTGTTTACAGACCCAGATGTATAGCGGTTAAAAAATGAGGTAGTCATGAATGCCAACAAAGGTTCATAGGGCAGGAAGAAACTAGACTTGGCATAGGAAAAAAAAAAAAAAGCTTAAAGTAAAAATTACCATTAGCTAATGCCCCGTATCTCCACAGTAGTCTCATTGAAGTCTATCATATTATTTTTACCATGACTCTGGCAAGTTTATCAATTCCAGTGACAGTATGGACACTACTAAAATATTTTGTAAACCAAATCTGTGGTTGATGAAAGCAAGCATCTTATCTGCTTTTGTTTACAGATGGGTCGTAAATACTGAGAAGGGGGTACCTGTCACATAGTAGGTGCTCAGTAACTATTAAACCAAAAATAAATAAACAAATGAGAATATTGATTTTGAATTTCCTCATGGATTGCAGGGCATCTTGTATTGTAGTTACAAAACACTTGCTGTTTAGCCATCACCCTTTTGCACATTTAAAAACATTCATATAGCTAACTTTTCCATTTGCTTACAAGAGACAAATAAATTAGAATGTGGAGTGCCAATGAAATAAAGAAAAGTGAGTAGACTGAATAGAAAAAACAATTAGAGAAAAGAGGACCTAAAAGATCTAAGCTCAGACAGCTCACCCGTGCTCCATTGTCTGAAGATGCTTTCTCAGAAGCAACATCACAAAGAAATAGAGATCAAGTTGTTCTTACTTACCCAATAATTCACGTTAACATCAGGGAAGGATGGGCTTATGAGAATAGGTTGGTAGTCCTTTAGCTTATTCTATATGCATTCTTTGGCCAGACTTCCTGTTCAGAGCCAATGCTACAGACCATAACAAGACAGGGATTAAGAAGCTCATATAGGGACCCTCTCTCTTTCTCTTTACCTTTAGAGACACATACATTTGCCTCTGCAACTTGAGACTGACTCTTCATTGCACATTAACTGGCCTTCTTTACCAGACCAGAAACCAAACAGGCTTGTCAACAAATTTGTTAATGGGGCCTACCTACTTTGCTCAAAACCCAGAGCCTAGGGCTTTTCCATTATTCTCATTTCTTGCTCACGAAAATGTCTCTCCAAATAGCCATCTTCTTTGCATGGCCTTAATTTAAATTTTTCTTGGGTTTTTCCTAAACTAACAAATATTTTCTAACCAGTCTCTATGCCTCAAGTCATGTGCCTCTTCAGTCCATTTTCTGTACTTCCATTTCAGATGTGATTCTAAAAGCAAGCTTGTTGTAGGCAGTGTGTTAGAAAACCAATTCCTTAGCACGGCATGTAGGGCCCTTCATGGTCTGGCTCCCACCATCCTCTCCAGCCTCACCTCCAACCTCTCTTCTGGTGACACTTTGTCTCACAACTCTACCCACGTATTCGCCATTCCTAAAGCACTCTCCAACTATTGTGCCTTGTTCTACACAGCTCTCTGTCCCAAATGTCCTTTCTTCTGTCTCCAGTCCCTCAATCCCCTATTTTTTAAACCTACTGGAGTTTTAAAACTAGTCTAAACCTCTAGTAGGTTTTCCCTCATTCCATTAGGCAGATCTCCAACCCACCCACTTCTGTGTTTCCCCATCACCTGCTCTTTCTATCACAGCAACCATAACACCGAACAGTTCTCAACATATAGGTAATGCTCACTATGGTTGCTGACCAAGTGACTAAATGAATTTGTTGCTATCTCTCAGATCGGTCCTTCCATCCTTCCTGCTAAAACTTAGTTGCTGATTCTCCAGATGCCAGAAAGTAGCCACTTGAATGTTAAAAAATATAATAATAAACTTTGCTGATAATGCCACTTGGGAGACTGAAGGAATAAAAAATATGCCCTACTGTACCCAGACAAGACTACCACTCTGTGGGAAGAACCAAACAAATATTCAGTTATTACATTTGAAAGAAGAAACTGAAAATACAATCTCTGGCAGGGTTCTGCCATGGGATGCCAGGTCTTCTAAGCTGTCAAGGGCGTGCAGGGATATGCAGACCAGAGACACACCAACCCTTCCTGCAGTTGACGGACTTGACCAAGCAATATGTGCACAGGTGTACATGTTGAGAATGAGCTGATAAACCAGCTGTTACCTGCCAAGAACAATTATGGCTCAGACTCATCCAAGATTTATAAAATCCAATGATAAAACAGCTTGTTTAGTTGTTGCACCTGCTGTTTCTGGACAGCCCGTTTCTGAAGGGCTATAATTATTTACGCAGAGAAAGACCTTTCAGCTATCAAACAACAGGATGATGTCGGAGGATTCAGATCAGAGGCACGAGCATGGATGGGGGGGGGGGGGCGCTCAATTAGTCACATCTAGAAATAAACATACTACCCTACATGGGTATTTGAAATAGTCAACCAGAGTAGAATTTCCAGGTAAAAATTGCAATTTAAAATAAACAAACAGTGACACATTTCTTTGCTGGTTACTCCCAGGCAAATTTTATGCCTGCTTCATATAATGTCAGGATGTCTCATGCGCTAAATTAAATTAAGCAATATACTTGCTTTGACAGATCATATGCTTATTCAGAAGATTATTTAAGCCAGGAGTATGCACAAAATCCAACAAAACTCAAGTTCACAAAATATTTTTTAAACCAGTGTTTCAGTCAAATATATCTAATTAAATCATTGGGACATGATATTAGCAAACAAGATCAACTTTTTGACATTTTGTACAGACAAGCAGACATTATCTGTTTAACAAAGCAGCCCTTGTTAATTCTTAGCTGAATCCCTGCTTGCCTACAGCAGGAGGAAGCTGTGTAGAAGTGGAAATTCTGCTCACCTGGGAAACAGATAATGTTGCAGGTAGCACAGTGGGCCGGCCTATCTTGAGCCCTAGTCTGGGTTAACTTGTTCATTTCTGACTGTAATAACCTGCTTTATAAAAATCACATTTTTTTGTGTGTGTGCAGGCTTCATGGTCTTCTCCAAAGTCCACTTTGTGGTCTCCGGCTCATGTTCATCTCTCTTTCCTTGACTATTTATAGAGTTCATTGTTTATTTCTCTTGCCATTGCATGTAATTTACACATAATCATCACAGTAGTAGGAAATGTATCTGACAAAATTTAGGACAATGCTCACTAAGCACAGAGCAACTACTTTGTGGCCCTTTTGTGGTAATTTAACATAGACAAGGCTTGTTTTCCTAGGCAGGTCCCAGCCCATCAGCAGCAGCCCCACCTGGGAATTTTTAGAAATGCAAATCATGGCCCCTCCCAGATCTGCTCAGTCAGAATGTCAGGGGGTGGGATGAGGAATCTGCATTTTAACGAGCAAAACACAAGATTTGGATGTAGTATCAAGTTGGAGAATCACTGTATTAGAATTATAAGTCTGCACCTATTTGGAAAAAGTTGACCAGTTTATGAGAAGAGGGAAAAAATCAAACTTCTTATCATTGATTCAAAGAAGTTAAATAAATGCAATTTTCTTTGTAAAGAACTACTTCTTAGAGAAAACAGGCATAAGAATATTAGCCATCTGAAAAAGAAATGAAACAAAAACAAGAAAACAAAACAGGGAACTGTGTGTCTATCAGAGCAACACAGTTCTAATCTTCACGAGAATTGCACAGCACGGAATGTCAGGGCAGCCACAACCTCCTGAATTAATTCAGATTCTGTGCTGAATGAATGTGCAAAGCTTATTCCCATGGAAACTGAGGGCTATACAGATTGATAGGGTTATAGAACATAAACTGAGGTAAGGCAATTGCCGATTTTAAAAGATTAGCATTGAAAATTTGACACAACCCATTTATTTTCCAAGTATCAGATGTGCCCCGTCTATATTCAAGGATAAAGCCCCATCAAAACTTGATTTAAGAAAAAAAGAAAAAGCTCTACTACAACACAGTCTATTTGAGCTCAGGCCCAAACAAGGCAGAGGCTCTGTTTTCTTAATGCTGCCTTAATTACAAGGGGGCTATTTGGAATGTTGGAAATTAAACGGGTTGCTATGGCTTCCTGCCTGAGATCAGGATGCCAAGTTTCAGGCTTTAGCAAGCTATGAATGAGCTGAGTAAGGTGCTCACCCCAACCCCCTCCCTACCAGAGCATCCAGTAGGAAGATGGTCAGGAGGTAACAGCGTTGACAGTGGCCCGGGCTGTCTTCATGCTCCTAGGCACCCCGCCTGTGCTGCTCACTGATCACCTTGTCACACAGGATGCTTCTCCCAGATGGAAAGGGCTTTCCGGATTGGGGGTTGAGAAGGGGGTGCCTCCAAAAGATCTGTTTGCTTGTTCCTAGGCAATTCCAGTGTTTGCAAACTTCACGTAAGACTGTGACCAACAGGTAGGAAGCCAAACAAGAGCTTCAAAGCAGAGCTAACTGTGCTCAGATGCAGGTTTCTATCTCTGGTAAATAACAGAGAAGTAACCAGAGGGGATTTTACCTCTAAGCTCTCAAAGAGATACACAGAACCTCAGGTGACATTGACCAAAGTGTTCAAAATGAGTCAATGCATCCCCCAGAGCTGTGCTACTGTGTAATATCTAGTCAGATAGCTGAGGCCCCTTCTAGATTTAAAAGTCTCCACTTTTCTGGTCTTGCAACTTCTCACAGGGACTAAGCCTTTGGAATTTCATGTCAGGTTTTAGTGTTTTAGGTTTTTGTCAAGGTAAAAAAAAAAGTCCATAGGCAACATATGCCACAAGTTTTGGGTTGCTTTTGTAATCACTTAACATTTGAGAACTGTGCCTTACATTGTGAAGTGGTAGTTTTCAGAGTTTCCTATTTTGGAAGGTAAGATAAGAGTGACAGATTCTAGGCAAGCAAATTGCTAAACAAGGCCCTGAGTCAAGGGTTTATTGGGGCTCCATCCACACAAGTTCATGAGTTCTAACAGGATATTTATATGCAATTAAGAAGAATATGTGTGACAATAGGAACAGATGAAACCCAGGTAAGAGACAGTTAAAACAAAAAGAGAAAAAAGGAAAAGCCATGAAGACAATCTGTAAGAGTATCGGGAAGTAATTTTCACTATAGCTCTTTTATTCAGCTGTGCTGATGTAAAGGTTTAGAGAATGCGAAGGAGTTTGCACTCTCTCTGAGGTGAGTGACTCATATGCCAAAGCTTGACGTGATTATCTCAAGCTTTGATAGTTCTGTATCTCAGCTTCCACAGATATGGCTCCAAGAATAACCCAGTTCTTTCTAAAATCTAGTAGTCACGTCCAGGTCGGCAGCCTCTTCATTCAAGGTACTTGCTGGCTGACCATATTATTTAAGCTCTAATAGAGAGGTTGCCAACCCAAGATTGTTTTCCCTGTACGGGGAGGAGGTTGCCCTGGAAGACTAACTGGAAAGTTATCAGTAATGTTCCAATTACCAGACTGGGGTGACCAGACTTTATTTTTGTTTACAACTTTGCAGATTGGCCAAAGTCACATATGGACTCATAACAAAAGATTATGAGCTGTTTTTGGTTTGAGACCCAGTAACAAATTGGTAAAATGAATAAACCTTTTAACTGGTAAAGCTTATTTGCAAGTTAAACTAGTACATCACAAGAGAAGGAAATACCCAAGTCTTTCTGTCATTTGTGATCTAAAAATGCAAAAGTTAAATAAAATTTCTTAAACACATTTTCAAAAGTAATGTGATAAAACACATGTCAGGTGGACACATCTTTCTGCCACTTCATCAGAGGACACATCACAAACCCAGTCCCTGACTACTGCCAACTAACAGTGACACAAAAACCCAAGTGTTCTTTTGCAGATTCCTTACTTTTCAGGAGTAAAATATGAATCCCAACTTGTTTTTGACTCAAATCTATAATTTCCCTGATCATTCACAAACCTTTAGAACACTGTAAATATTTGTAAATTTGGACTCGATCATCTAGAAATATCTGATGAGTCCATTTAAAATATGTTGAGTCTAAATGACCTTGCAATAAAAACAGAGAATCTTATGAAACAGACAGACACTGTCTTTAAGCACTTGGATGTCTAATTTTATATTTGCAAAGCACTACCAATCACAGATGATTTATTTATATTTCAAAACAACCTGAAAAGAAAACTATTTACCGTTAATTCAACTATAAAATAAAAACTGAGAAAATGTGAGCTTCAGTTCTTTAACAGAAATACTCAGTCACACAGACAGTCTATTCCAAATCCTCCAAATCATTGAGGTCTTACTGAGGCCTCTGAAGTTCACAGAAGTGTGGCTTTTGACAAGACCTTCCCTTATCATTTACAACTCAAGTATGCTCACCTGATTAGAGACACTGCTCCATTGACACATGCCTTTCTGCAGCAGAATTTTGGGAAAGCACAGTTCTGAGAGACAACTTGAGTGGGAGGTCTGCAAATCAGGCACAGCAACAATTCATCTCAAATAGCAAAATGTCAACTGAAATGGCCGAATCTGAATGAGGCAACAATGCTCTTGGCAAAATAGAATTCAACTGAATATAACGCTGACAGGGTGGCTTTGGACAAAGTGGGAAGTCCAGACATTTAAATGGGATTACAAACAGGCTTTAAAAATTTCTATCTTGAGGCATTTGAAAGGAATCAAAGCAAATAACTCATTGTCAGATGGTATAAATTATCTAACATATTTTCTTCAGAATTGAATCATTACAAGAGGCTTCTTATGATAGTGATATATCTATAGCATAGATTTCTTTTCTTATAAGATCTCTCTCTCCCTTGTTCATTGGTCTGTAATTCTATCATTAGACATTTCCACCTTTACCACTGATTTAAATGCAGCACAGAGAAGCGCTCTGTTAACGCTTTTTTGTGTGTGTGTGTGTGTGTGTGTGTCACTGAAATGCCATCTCTTTTTCTAGGAACACAACAATAGCTGCAAGCTTATTTTTTTGTTTATTTGGTGTTCTTCACCCTCCACTAGGCACCTGATATCATAGAATCATTGAGCTCCAAAACATGGCAGATTACTGGGCCCTGCCCTCTGATCACAAAGACAAAAAGATGAAGCTTAAGCTCAGAAGAGAAAGGAAAATTTGTCAAGAATGACTCCGCCAGTTAGTGATAAAGCTGGGACCAAAACTGTGCAGCCCACAGGCACTCAGAAATTCACTCGCCAAGTATCACTGAGTCCTACTGAGTGCGGGGCACCAAGCTATATTTTGGGGACATGGCAACAATGACTACAAGACTTTTTTCCTATAGGAGCTTGAGATCAAAGGGAGTTGGCCAAAAGCAGTAGTTACAATGACTCAACCTATTTAAGTGTAATTATAGAAGTTGAGTCCTTAATTAATCTTTGTTGATTCAATCTAAGAACCTAATAAATGAAATATAAAATTGTTTACATAAAAGATTTCATCTAAAAATAAGTACTATGACTTAGATTCCACAGACAGATTTTTAACTGGGATTCCAGCAAATTTATTTTTAACTTTACTGATGAAATTTTTCTTCATTTACAGATTAAGAATAGAAAGCTCAAGCACTTTAACTATGTGCCAAGGATTAAAGCTGTGTTTATCCATTTATTTTTTCAACTTATTAGGTGTGTATACAAAGAATATGGACACAGGAATCTTGATTAGTTCTGATGTTCAGATCTAACTGGTTACTATTAACAATAGCTAAAGTATTAACTTTTCTAACAGATCAATTTGTACATTGTCATGGATGATGGTAAATCTTATTCAAGTGTGAACCTCAGTCCACTCAATTTTCCATGAATTCTCTCAGATAATTAGTTTCAAGAAATACCACCACATGGCACCTCATCATTTTCCAGTCCTACTTGGAGTACCTGAAAAATGTGACAAGAACACTAACTATAAAATTTGATAGGAAAATGGCATTAACAGTCAATTCTTGGCATTCAGTTTTTGCCTCATGGAAGCATCAATCCTCCGTAGGTTTTTTAGTGCCCGTTCACCTCACATACTTGTGATAACACTGCTTTTAGTGCCTGGCCTTTTGTATCTCAACAATCAAAACTCTACAATGGCTTCATCTGGTGCATATCTGGTGCCTTTTCCTAAATGTATTGGATTTATCCAGTTTTGGAAATGGGTGGGAAATATAACGCCTGGGCTGCAATTTGCCATTTCAGTGGCCTTTTGATAACCCTTATCCATACAGACAGAGGCCATTGGTCCCTTTTTCACTCTGGGACATCACATAAATGCTGATGAGTTCTGAGGGTTGAGATAGCAGAGAAGAAATTGAATCCATTTATTACTGGAATGCAGTTTGTGTGTGTATGTGTGCGTGTGTTGTGTGTGTTTTATTATTACTGTTGTTTGTTTGATAAGTTTTCTAGTCTTTTTCCTTTGGCCAAAGAGTTACCGCCTGTCTCAAGACTGACTTAGTTCTCTACCCTCTTTCTACATGTCATACATTCACTTTATACTCTTGATATTCATAAGGGCCAAAACAGGGACTCAGTCATGAACATCACTCTTCAAACACATGCTTTAAGCTTCTCTGACTTGCATCTGTATGGCTTCCCAATGGAGCTGTAATCAGAGTTCTGAAGGCAGCATGGCAAAAATTTGAAGAAAAAAAATAATACTGAATTTTAAAATAGCTATCTTCTTAGAGATTTTAATAGGAGCACAGTGCCTTGAATGAACACTACATTTCCCTGCAGAAAGAGGCCTTAAATAAAGGTAGGCACTTTTCCTTGTTCTACGTTGATTGGGAATGTTCTCAGATCCCATCCAGATGAGTAAGCCTGCTTCCTGGGCAACTGAAAGCAGGCAGAAGCACCTCCAGGTCTCCGGGGAGAGCTACCTTTTTATTTAATCAAGAGCATATGTGTGAGTCACTCATAATACTCACTAGAATAAATTTTACTTAATGGTAGAGGGATGTATAAAAGGAAGAAAGCCAGTGCTACCGGCAATAACACTGCTTTTATTTCAATAGCATGATTGCTATCATTCATTTTTGTCTTTCACCTGTTTTTTACTTTAATAGAGTAACAGTTATCATTTATTTTTTTATCTTACCCAGTCATTCATGGAACATAGTTAAATGTGCCCCTCTACCAAACATTGGGGTGTAGTTGCGAAGAAGTCAAAACTTTTATTCATTATCCTTGTACTCTCATTATCACAATTCTCATTGTTACCAGGGTATACTTTTTAACTTTCTCATTTTTGCTTTTTTTTTTTCTCTCTCATATGTCACTTGATCCTTACATAAGTCAAGAAAAACAATGGAGGCTCTGAAAAGGTTAAAGGATTTGAGGAGGACACACAGCTAGTCAGTAGCAGAGCTGGGTCTTATGTAATTTATAAGAACTATACAGCACATCATTTCTATCAGCCAGGTTCATTTCCCTCCCTAAGGAGCCTGACAGCATCATGCTTATCAATAGGAACAATTATCTTTCATTGCATCTTTCAGGGCAAAGGACTTTGAACACAAACATGTGACTGTATGGCTGTGCTTTCATTAATAACCACTGTTCTTAGTTTTCTAATTTTCCATTGGGGTGGAAACTGCCAGGGAAAAAAGATGAATTATCTTCCTGTTCCTAGTATATAATAGGACTCCTTCTAGTTAATTCCTCATTTAGGACAAGTTTTTTCATATTTCCAGACAATGTTAAATTATAAAAGAAATATAGATCTGATCTTTAATTCAGTGTGGCAAGTAGTATGTGTACAGAAAGAAAACAAGAAACTGGCTTTTGGTCAAACTGTTCTAATTCATAAACTGGGTACTAACTCTTACCAACTTATGTGACTTGGAGCAAGTTATTTAACTCTTCTGAGCCTCAGTTTCGACACCTCTAAAATGGGAATCATGATATATGCACCATAGGCTGTTTGGGAGAATTATTTGAATATTAGCTTCATGAGAGAAGGACATCAGTTATCTTGTTTACCACATAATTCTATGAAGAACCAAACACAATAAATATTTGTTGAAACAGGATAACTTATAATAGGTATAATGAATCTATATAGTGCCTAGCTTATCATCAATGGCCAGTAATCTACATCCAAGTTAATTTCCCCCTTTTCTGCTTTCTTCTTCATTTATTCAGAAGATCAGGACTCATCATATGTGTAAAACTAAACGTTTACGGGATGTAATTTGTAATGCGGGAACTTTTATGGACTTATATGCCAGAAAAGTCCTTCAAAGATGTGTGGGAGGGTTATGATGTGTGAGTCACTTTGGATTACCTTTATTACACAGCACACCATTGATTATCTTTACTGGAGCTATTGAGAGTGAAGAAAGAAGGTAATAATTATGTATGGTGCTGGTGGGTACTAGAATTATCAGGGGTGGGGGAATCACTTCTTAAATTATATAATTATCTAACCACTATGCTCTACACCTGAAACTATTATAAAACAATATTGAATGTCAACTTCAACTGAAAAAGAGTGAAGAAAGGAAGAAAGGCACCTCCAGGGAGGAGTGGAGGCCTGGGAGATCTGCCTGTGACTCTCATCTGCATCCCTAAGTGAAATCTCCCTCCACGTCCCATGACAGGCTCTCCAGGCTCCTTAGTGTGTTTGCAGAAAGTGCTTCAACAACAACAACAAAAAAAGTATCATCTGTGATCTGTTTTCCATCACAGAAAAGAAAAAAAAAAGTCTGATATTGGATGTTTAGCTCCATGGGAAACTACTACCACAAATTGAATTTTGAAAATTCAATTTGATTTAAAATGCATTAAAGTCTAAAAAACTCTTCTGTTAAATTCTTTGTTATGTAAGGAGTCTCTCTAGAAAGAGGGAAAGTAACCCCGATGCATCTTTTGTATATAACTCTGGGTTCATAAATAGAACTTTCTTAAAAGGAGGCATAGAGGCATCAATTGCAGGAGCTGAGGGCCCTGCACTGCTTCCTGGTACTTACTTCTTAAGAGAGGCCTTCCCCGTTCTCCCACTGCTCATAATCCTATAGCACCTCTCATCACAGAGCAAAGGGAAGTTCTATGCATGAGGGAGGCCAGACTGTTATTTGAATAAAGGGCTCCAAATGGAGAGAGATCTAATTACCTAGAGAAGAGCCACTATAAAATGGCCATTGAAGCTACGGCACTGGACCCTACAAAAGATGGCATCCTGGGAGTAGCCAACCCCATCTCCATGGGAAAAGCAAGCCAGAAACTTCACTGATAAAAGCACAAAGAGGCACAATCCTCTCACCTTTGAAGTGAGCTGAAGATGTGTGGGCATGGCATAGGTATTAACAGCATGAGCTTTCTGGCAAGACAGATCTCAGTGTTTACTAGTCATGTGATTCTGGACAAATTATTTAATTTCTGAGACTCAGTTTCTTAATCTGTTTAATAGGAATATTATAGTACCTCCTTGTAGAGTTGTTATGAAAATTAAATGAAGTCATATAAATAAAATATTTAAATCCAGCACCAAGAATATAGTAAACACTCTATAATATTAGTTGCTATTATTAATAGCATTTACTCAAATGGGAACAAAAAGCCATATGGAATATTTTAAGATCATCTGACTATTCAATAACACCGCTGTCATCATTTCATATTCAATGACACACCCCAGAATTCACTGTTTGTATATGTCAGGGCTATTCATCCTGAACCAACGGCTGAATCTGGGTCTCTTTCTTTCCTCTGAAGATACCAATTCTGTACATCATTCTCTCAGACTCCTTTCTCAACCAATGACAACTGAATAAGCTGGTTTCATTTGTGTTAGTCCTTTCAGGTGACATACTACAGCTTACTTAAGTACTTACAAACTAATTTTAAATTCTAGAAGTTCAGTAACGCTTGTGCTCGCAGCTAAGGTAGCAACTTATCCAAGCAAAGGATTAGGCCCTAATTAGAAGTAGGCTGTAAATATTATATAAGGACCCTGGTTGTTTCTGCTCAGTTTAAGTTACAGTGACTTCCAATCATGCATTTTATCTTTTGGCATGCATACGTAGGTGCCCAATAAATGTTACCTTTGGTGATAATAAAACAAAAGCCTAACTTTCAAAAGTGAAATACCCAAAAGACCATTGTCTGTATTCTTGGCAGCAGTCAGAGAGCCAGTTTTCCCAAGTCAGCAGCCTCTGAGGAGTTGGCCATGGGCCAATTCCCAGGGTTGGCGCATTCCTGGGCCCTGGCAAGAGGCCACTAGGACCCTGTTTCCTCTTTCGTGCTCTTTATGTAGTGGAAAATCTTTCCTGCTTCGACCCCTCTGAGTCTGTTTTCCCCCATCGAAGAAAAGAGAGGGAGCCACATGGGAAGTGATCCCTAGTCCTGTCCCCGAATCTCATCTCCCGTTGCTCCAAGTTGGCACAGCTCAAAGTAACTGAAGGCACAAGACAAACAAAGGAGGGCTCTGCAACCCAGTCTCCAGCCTGATTCTATCAGGGGCCCCCGGCCTGGGGCAGGGACCCAGCAAGCCCTGTGCACAGGGAGTCATTGTGCACTTGCTTGGAAGGCTCTGGGCACTTCTGGAAGCCTTTGGAATAAAACTGCCGGTTATAAATAGACGTTGGCTGGGCTTCAAGAGTGAGAGCAGTCGGCTAAAAGTTCCAGAAAAATACAGCGAGCAGCTCCACGTAAGAAGGTCTGCGGTACAGCTCATTAATAGGCAACGACTGAGCAACTGGACTAAGAAGGGAATCCAAAGGCTTGATCAGATACAACCTGTAGTTAACACCTGGTGAACATTTCTGGCTGATAACATCATGATACGCCATCCAGTTTTTAAACATTATATATGAATATCTGCAAATGAAACACTAAAGAAAAATTTTTTCTGAATGTCTCCTTCCATCTGCAGACAAAGAAAACAGCCATCTGGAGTCGCCACGTCAGGCGGCTCGACATATTTTCAGTGCAGAGGAGACTGCACGCCAGGCACGAAGCTGCGTGCGCTAATTGAATCCTTTCCCTTAACTGTCCTAGCAGCCCTTGCAGAAAGACACTACCACCTCTTCACAGAGATAAGGACAAAGAGGTTCAGGGAATGTAAAGTAATATGGCCAAGCTCATACAAGCAAGGCATTACTAGGAGGCTGAGATTCAAATCTGGTTCAGGCTGATTCTCCAGCCAGCCCATGTCCTTTCTACTGCATTACATGGAATCCATTTCCACTGAAGCCTTTAAAATAAGTGTGCTAGGGCCAGTAGGCCTGTAGTACATGCTTCTTCCTAGAGCTGCCACTGCTGCTTATACTTCTGATAAGTTGAAGCTTAGCAAAGAATGCTGCCTCACAGCCACAAGAACAGTACCTTTCCTTTACATAGAGTCCTACGTGTCTAACGTGTTTAATGCAATTTCCTTCCTGGTCTTTATTTCACTGTACCCTCATGGCAACCCCACTACTGACGGTACAGAGATTCAGTGAAGGCTGTAGATCTACTAAAGGGTTCACCTCAAGTTCAAACATCCACCTTTGGCGTTCAAATGCAGTGAGCAATACACCATAGCACACTCCAGCCACCATGCCACCCAGAGCCCTCACTAGGCATTTATCTGGACCTCTGAGAGGAGCTCATGTAACTGGCCACATGGACCTTGTGTTGTGAAGGTTCACAGCACATTGTTCTGGTTAAAACAAAGCAACACAAAGGAACCCAGTTCTACGAATATATAGATAATAAACTAGTCTGATTCAGGATTGTTTTCTTCTCATTCTAAAATATGAGAAGAGAGGAACTAGGAGGGATGTACACTACAAAGAATCAATGGGCTGGATACAGCCTATTGGCTCCCACATATCTACTCTCCAACCTCCTCTTCCCTGCTCTGGGCTCCTTCCCCTCTGGCTTCCTATTGGGTTCAGCAAGTGAGAGGAGCTGGCAGGGCACTGGAGAGTGGGACAGGAGTTCAGCAGGAGATTTAATGTCCTTATTCCCTCCCGACTGAGCCAACACTTGTTGACTACATCCCTCCACCTATGGACATTCCATGCCAAGTGCTCTCTCCTATGGCCTCATGTTTCTGTGGCCACTGCATCTCCTTGACCTTTCAGGCACAGCGGTGATGAGAGCACCCACCGTTTGCAGGCTCGGGGTGCTGCACTATTACCTTGCTGACTCCCTCACACCCTGCCACATCTTTATAAGAAGCCCTTTATTAAACTCTTCTCCATCACTTGCTTGAGTGTGCCATCTGTTTCCTGAAATGATACAGTAAGTAAGAAAACTATATTACTGATGCAGCTTTTGTAGGTGAAACTATGGCAAGTTCTTCAGGTCCTGCTCAGGAGAGGGTAAGACATCCTAACCATAGTAGATCTGGCTCTCTCCTACCCTTCACTTCCTTCACCAAGTTGAATGAGGTCAGACAGTCTACCTCAGGGACCTACCAGTGGAGCTCTAAAGTTAGCCCAGGAAAGCTCAAAACAGCTACCTACCATGGCCATCCAGCTGGGATTGCACTCGGTGAAGAAGGAAGGACAGTGCGAGCCAGGTCCCAGTCATGCACAGCTGATGCCTCCACGGACTTCCTATTCAGCCTTGTACCCATTCATCCTGGG
The DNA here is from genome assembly GCA_004026585.1 of Noctilio leporinus. NCBI lineage: Eukaryota > Metazoa > Chordata > Mammalia > Chiroptera > Noctilionidae > Noctilio > Noctilio leporinus. The sequence continues at coordinate 191,445 of PVIW01000872.1, read as the reverse complement.
TGACAGCCAGCCTTCATGGCCTCCCAGTGTCGACGGATGGCAGGCTTCTGAAAACAGCTCCTCCTCCCAACAAGAGCAACAGTCCCTGAGCCTGCTTATCTGCTGGCTCTGACAGATGGAGCCCAGAATTTACCAGACCAAATGATTTCATTTCCTTAGCACATCTATGTGCATGAGAGCAGTCAATCAATTAATTGTATTAGGAAATCTACCAAGCTGAAGACAATTGCTTATAACTAAGAGCCAGAAAGGTGCTGAAAGACAGAAGGCAGGCAAACCTCAGAGGCATCTTCGGAAATGGACAATTATGATCCATTAAGCCTAGTTAAGAAACTGAAATTTATGAGGAGGAAACATCTGGAGTTGCCTGGAATGTGAAGGAACCAGGGGGAAACACTGTTTGGTCTGGTACAGAGCAGCTGAAACAAGCGATTCCATGTTAGGAGAGAACTGCAGAACTAGCACATGAAACGGACAGAATGGAAACAGTGCATCTGGTGTTAGGTGGAGTATTTTAAATACAATGGTCTCTGGATTTGCTCATGAAATACTAACTGAAGTTGGGATGAATATGAGGGCTGTCACACGAAGAGAAAACTGGCAGAAAAATCCTAAATACTGGTTAAGCTGAGCTAGGCAACAGAACATGGCAATTCAACAGAAATTAATTAAAATACTGCCTAACCCACAGCAATGAACTCAGTAGATACTTAACAAATATTAATTGATAATGATGAACTATAACACAGGCTGGTAAATTCATGTGAGACAGGCTATTGAAATATAGCTAATATATATCATATATTATATATACATCATCTATGTATTATGTGTGTATGTGTGTGTGTGTGTGTGTAGTTGATATAACATGTACTGATAAATGAATGAGAAGAAAGGGAATCAAAAAGATCTAGTTGTGTGATGAATTCTGCCATGCACTGGGAAGTTTGGGTAAGAGAATATTAACAGAGGGTGGGGAGGGGTAGCTACAAGGAACCAGAGAAAAGTTAAGACAATTCGGGATTACAATGGAGCTTTCTTAGGGTCTCAGCAATTCCTCAAATATAAGCCAGGCACCTTGAAGTCATACACTATTCTTTTAAGACCCTGAGGTTTTCTCAATAAATTTGTGCTTCAGGGAACTCAAGGATAGTTCAATCTGGACCAATTTCCTAGAGGAGGACATGAAAGCTGTCCTCCTTGGGGAAGCCCCCCTTGATCCATACAGTCAGAAGAGCAACCTTGTTTTAAGAAGTCCAGTCATTCTTGTTATTCCCGCCACTGCATACCTCCTGGGATTACAGTGCGATGATTTGTGAATATGTAACCACACCTTTTTAAGAGCTTTGTAAAGTAGAAATCATGCTTTGGATTTCTTAGCATATACTTAGGCCTTCACTCTTAATACTTTGCAAGGTTTTAAACTTAGTAGGTGTTCAATTCCTGTGCCGATCAATGAGGAACTCTAGAAAGAAAAGCAGACACCTATCAGTAAGACACCCAGGTGCCAGTGGGATTTGAGGAGCAGCAGCTTCTAAGGAATCAAGGAAAGCTCTACCTCTTGTTATGGACAAAGCACTAGAGGGTCTACCACAGGATGATCTCAGACTGCCAGAGGATGATGCAAGAAACTCAGTTGCCATGGAAACTTGTATGATCTGATGAGTCCCATTGTTGAATGATGATGAGATACTAGGAGAATGACAAGCAGATCTCTGAGCACTAAGAAAACATAGAACATGACACGCAAATATCTGCTCATTTATACTTATTTTTGTTATAGAAGCTGCATTATTTCATCGTGATCAAGACCAGCATCTGTAAAGGGTTTTCAAAATGGTTCTAGTTCCTATTTGGACTTAATGAGACCTCATATATACACAGAGCTACATCTGAGGCAGACTGACAGCTGTCACTTTAGCACCTGCGTGCTGCACAGATCCTGGTCTGTGACCTAGGCAAGGAAAGCCATCTATGTGCAGGTGCTATAAGCCACCCTTGATTCAGCAAGTGTGGCTAAAGCATCTCACAATTCTTTGGTCACAGATACCTTTCAAGATCTCTTTATATCTATGGACTCACTCCCCAAGAAAATGCACATACGTACATAAAATTTAATACACTATATTTCAGAGAATTCAAAACCCCTGGAGTTTTTACATAGATGTGCCCTACCAAGCACCTTGGGACTTAAGAGGATCCAGATACCATGTTAACAGTTTCTGATGTAAAACAAAAATCTTTACACACACTGGAATCATCTTTGGACAAAACTTAAAGGCAGGGTCTCATCTACCCTCCCCAACCTTCACAACCAGCCTTCTGTGCCTTCTCCAGGTGGTTCCCCCTTATTCCACAACTAGTTTCACCTGCTAGTATGTACTGAGCTCATGAACTCATTAAATTCACTTCATCGTAAGTTCACCGACTGGTCTGCTCATTTCACTGAGTGTTTTCTATGGGTCAGACTTTAGGAACATAAATGTGAGTGTAACATGGCTCATGTTCTTCAGGAGCTTATAGTTGTGTTCAGTCAGGGCTGACTCTGCTTCTCAGGGTGCACCTGACAATGTCTGCAGACAGTTTTGGTTGTCACAACTAAGGGAGGGTGCTATTGGCATCCAGTAGGTAGAGGCTAGGGATAATGCTAAGTATCCTACAATGCACAGGGCACTCCTCCTACAAAAAAGAAACATAGGATCCAAAATGTCAGAATTGATTGATAAACTCTGCTGTAGAGTGGACAGGTATGTGGCAAAGTGATAAGCACAGTGACAAAGACCAGAAGTATTAAGGCAGCTCAGGAAACAGCATATGAGTAAGGACTCTGGGAGACATGGTTATGATGGCAGTCTGCCTAGTTTTCAATGATAAGAGGGAAGAAAAAGGGAAGAGAAGACACATTTAGTGTAAGCCATCACCATAATGAAGGCAGACATTCCTTTGGGCAATGTCAGAGGATGGAGCACCAATTGCAAGTGGTGAATGTACAAATGTCAATTTGGAGAGAGTCTGCTCATGGGGAATGATGTTGGCTCCTTACCCACTTGCATCAGTCAGTGGCCCAGCCAAAAGAATGTGCAGCCATCTGGTCAGACCGTCACTCAAGTTATAAACCATACTGCATGCTGGGGGACATCTAGCTATACTTTGGATGGGCCCTATCATTTGTCAGCTCCTCCCTATACCACTCTCATTCTAGTCAATAAACCCACCTTGTACACATTCACATCCTAATCAGTCCTCATGAGGGTAATAATAGAAAATTGTAGATATGTGATATTACATGCATATCTATAATTAATATATATGTGCTACTATTAAAAACGTGAATCTCTACAGAAGTTGGTTTTTAAGACCTGGTTAATCAAATAACTAAAACAGAAGCAAAAACAAAAACAAATAAAAAGTCAGTCCTAGACCATGTTTCAACATGTACTGAGTTGGCCAAGAAGTCCATTTGGCTTCTTCCATAAGATGACTCTCATAGCACTTATTTGTCCTTAATGTCATTCATAACACTTTCGTTAGATTGTACTGCAATAGCTGTTATATCAACTTGCATTTTAAAAATTTATCAAAATTGGTGCATTTTTGTGTAGCCATATTAATACTGAAGATGGAAGAACATACACTAGATTTTTTTGCATATTATGCTTTATTATTTTAAGAAAGGTAAAAATGAAACAAATGCAAAAAAATGATTTGTGCAGTGTATAGAGAAAGTGCTATGACTGATCGAACATGTCAAAAGTGATTGGCAAAGTTTCATGCTGGACATTACTCACCAGATGGACTTTTCTTCTTTGTAAAACCTCACTCTCCCGCCTTCTTTGAAATTACTTTAGAAAAGCAGGCCTGGCCTCTCACAGGCAGGTAGAACCCTGGCAGCTGTGCAAATACACATGGGAACCTCCAGGCCTGTCGAGGCTGGGGTTCTCCAAGATTGGGAAGCCCCAGGCAAGGAGGTCCCTGTTGCTGGAACAGAAATGTATCCTGCCTCCGAGCTGCTAGCTATGTATTAGCAATGGAGTCTGAAGCCAGACCTGAGTTGAAATCCCAGCTCTATCACTCACCAGTTCTATAGCTTTGAGGAAGTTAATTAACTTGTTAAGCTTCACATTTCTCATTTGTAAAATAGGAAGAGTTCCTACCTTAAAGGGCTATCATGAGTATTAAATGACATTTTCTGTCTAAATCATTGAGCAGAGTGCCTCAATAAATTTCACAGAGTGAACCTTAATATATTTCAGCTATTATTACTAAGGGAAGGAAGCCATTCTGGTCTCAACTCAATGCCTTATTCTCTGCCTGAACATACTGAGCTTTCTGCTAAAATGGCTTTGCTGTCAAACTCTGTAAGCCCCTCCTGGTGACACATTCCATGCTCACACTTGGACGTATTCTGCTTCTACTTCTCTGTCCTGCCCTCCATTCAGATGGTCCTCAGTAGCATTACTGCTCTAATCTCCAAACTCCCTCCTAGCACTGTTACTGCCCAGCCCTAGCCTCTTCCTACCTGTCTGGAGCCTAATTATGAACCTTAGCAACTAGCCATTTTGGGCTGTGCTCACCTGACCTAGCCTCCCCTGCCTTCTCCCAGCCCATCTGCCCCAAACCTACCCACACACCCCAGGATCGGTACTGCTGTAGAGCAGGCAGCTGGATAGGCTACTTCTCCAGCATGTTCTTGACCTTCTACAATGGGGTCAGTGAGGCTGGAGAGCAGATTCAATAGGTAAATTGTTCACTTAAGAATCTGACACATTTCGAACCCTCCCACTTCCCACTTTTAAGGGAGAACAGCTGAAGAGCCAGCACCCTACCCTGGAAAGGTTGCTAGCTTAAGCTGCTGTTCTCCACTTGTCCCCCTACCCAAGGGGCCTTGACTGCATCCTCAGACTCTACCAACCTTCCAACACCTTGCTCTAGTTCATTCCCTGTTCTCAGGATATCAGGAAATGGTTAGGATAATAACCCTGTTAGGGGCAAAGATGCAGCTATGGATTAAAAAGCTCCCTCTCACTCCTTGACCCTCCTCCCTTTGATGCTTACCTGGGAAATCTTAAACAGCCCTGATGCCACAGAATAGGTCAGGCTCTCTACCAGGCAACTTGGCCTTTGTCCATGGTCAGGGGCACTGAGTAAACCAGACTTTACACAGTAGAAAGGGTCAAGGGCAGCTGGGCTTTGGTATCTGGAAACCTTCTCTAGCAAGCTGGCATTTTGTGCCCTTACATCATCTCCACAGTGAGGGGTGGTCTAACTGCAGCACCATGAGAGCAAAGAAAGCCACCAGCATGACAATCCACTGGCTGCACTGAGCAACACTCACCAAGCCGCTATCTTGTGTTTAGACCACGTTTCAGTGAGTTTTGAGCTTTCTAAACTATTTCCCCATGCTCCACCTCTTGCCACTTCATGCTTAACAGCCTAAACCTGTTCCTTTGCCTGCCTGGATGTATTGCATGTTCTGAGGGAGATACAAGTAGCCACTCAGGAAGTTAGCACTCGGGGAAAGTGAACCTGTACTTTTTAAGTTTCCTGTTACTTGACTGTGGGCAAGTATCTGTTAAGAGTCCGGCTTGCTCCTGTCTTTGTAAGTTAAGTTTTATTTGGAACATAAGACACTTATTTATTTATGTATTATCTATGGCTGCTTTCCTACTACAACAGCAGAGTAGTTATGTCTGCTCATTTGATTGGCAAAGCCTAAAATATTTACTCGTTAGCCTTTTACACTTTGAAGACCCCTGTTTGAGGCTGGCTTGCATGATTATAGAGGCTGATTAAGTCCCATAATTTGCCTGAGAGCTGAAGGCCCAGGCAAGCTGGTGGTATATTTCTGGTCCAAATACAAAACCTAAGAGCAAGGTGCAAGTCCCAGTCTAAGTCCAAAGGCCCAAGAATCAGGAGAACTAATGTGTGAGGGCAGGAGAAGGTGGGTGTACTAGCTCATGCAGAGCAAGTGCACCCATCCTCTGCCTTTCCGTTCCAGTCAGGCCCTCAACAGATGACAGCTGCCCATCCTCCTAGGTGAGGGTCATCTTCTTTACTCAGTCTACCAGTGCAAATGCTACTGCCTTCTGGAAACACCCTCACAAACACACCCAGGTATAACATTCTGCCAGATACCTGGGCATCGCTTAGGCCACCCAGTCAAGTTGACCTATTAAACTAATCATCATAATTTGATATATGAAAGGAGTTTCCCTAGAAACAAAAATTCAGTGATGAAATTAGTTGGCATCATGGGTATAGAACAATATCCTTGGGTTGCATCCTTCTTCTTTTCCTTCTAATCCTTACCTATGAAATTCTTTCTATGGCTTCAAAGCATAGCTCTAACCACAGTTCCTTCATGGTTCCTCCTTACCACTTCCCACAATCATCCCAGTTCTTGTCACTGTCAGTGTCATACCATTTATCTCTTCCATGGTAAACTATCTTGCCTGAATATTAGGTCAGCTTTCACAAATAAACTATAAATACTTTGAGGAGGAGTATTTCCTTGTATCAGCCAGAGATACCCTACAGGAAAGAGATAGCCAACTCAAAACATTGAAGTGACGAGAGTCTGGTAAAGGAATTAATTACTCAATAAACTGAGGGCAGACCTAAAGCAAACATATGAGACAGGTTGGCAACACCCAAGCGTCATTAGTGCCAAGATGCCTGGAAGGAGTATGGGGAGACAGAAGTGCCAGAACACAGAGAGAGCAGTGGTGATGGCTGTAGCAAGGGTTGTGTGAGAGGTTGCCCAAGAAAAGCTACGACAAAGAAGCCCAGTCACTGTGCTCCATGACAGGCAGGAAGAGAGCAGGAAAACAGTGACCTTGACTTCTTTCACCTCCCAACTTCTAATATCCTGCTAGGTCCTCCCATTGGCCAAACCAAACCAGATGCCAAAAAAACCAGCGATCCTTTTGACAAGATCCATGTGCTACAGCCTCCTGCAGTGCACAATCACATATAAAAGGATGGCGTGGATCTGGGGGAGAAAATGACAACTACCCAGGACGTTGCACAGCTACTAAAATACCTTAAATATAAAGCAGATTTTCAAAGGTACTTGTTGATTGGTGTAATTAATGCATGCCTAATTAATGATTTGGATATAAACCATCAAGATGATGAAGGATGAATTGAAGGACCTTCATGGCGCCTGTCCTGCCCTTACAAGCCTATCAGAACTGCACTGTTCTCATGGCTGAGTGTCTAACATGGACAACGTTTGCCTTCCTTTTGGTGGGAACAAAGAAAGGGGAATACCGCAAGGGAGTACATCATTCATAAGGGAAACTACTACTGACATCTGTGCTTAAAAGCAAAAAGCAATTCTCCCCCAAATTAAAAGAGAATGCTTGCAATTGAAATGTGAGCTGGTAAAAAAGACAACTCACTCCCCAGCCTTCTCATCAGTTCAATGCTATCATAGCTACACATGTGAAATAGCTGTCCATGAAGCCTGGGAATGATTCTTGCAAATAAAACAGCACAGGGTGAAATGCTGACTTTTACTGATCAAAAAGCATCCTGGGGTGAGCGGAACAGCTTTGGGTCAAGAAGAGGTCTCCATTTCTGGGGTGATTTTTATTGTTATCAGAGAGAAAAGTGTACTTGCCATCAGTGTGCAGTGATTCAGCACACTCCTACTGGTGGAAGCCCACTTGCAGTCACTCGTCTTTCTCTCAGAATCTTTACCCCCTGCACTGAAACATATTTTTCATTTTAGTTTCACTTACCTGTCACTTCCTTCTTAAAAAGGATGATTTATCAACTAAAAAAATCATGAACATCAAAGAATGCTTCAGCATTATCAACGCACACACATATACACACATACACTCACACTCACTCACTCATGCACACCCTCCAGTGTCCTGTCCTGAAAGCCAAATTGTGAGTAAGAACTAGAAACTCACATCCTTCAGTTGGAAATGTTGTTAAATATCTGAACATGAGTTTCTTTATTCTATGTCTCCTCCAGCCTAAAATTCTAAAAGCTGTTGCAAGAAAGCTATAATTTCTACTCGACACTTCACAATTTGATTATGTAAAATAAAGAGTGTAATGAAGTTAATAGTACCTTACTCTTGCAGTCCATTATGAGAAATTATTCCCTGTGAAATCTGAAAGTGGGAATTACCTCTGGGTCTTCTCACACTCAAAAATATGGGTCATAATTATTATGGCAGTGGAATTTCAAGACAAGAATTTAATATTTCTCCTTCCTCCAGTCTGTTTTCCAAAAGGACATTTTCTCTTATTAGGGGTATTACACACATCCACACATAGTGAGACAGAGAACTGAAGTGACAGGTAGGAAATACCAGTTCTACTCTTGGTTCAATCCTGGTTATGCAACCCCAGCAAAAGCATTTAATTTTGTTGAGTGTGAACTACTCCTACAAAGTGAGGGAACTGGGTAAATCATTCCCAATTTAGTCATCTATGATTTTTAAAAAATAACAAACCAGAATAAAGTAAAAAATAAGCATGCCTTAGAAATAGTGAGTTACATGACACCAGGTATTTCTTTTTATTTTTTCTTGTATTTCCCAGCAACCCTTATCTAGAAACACTCCCATGTCCTTGCATAGTTATTTGTATGATTTCAGCATGGGGCCAAAAGGAGAGCCATGTCTTAGGTTCAAGTCCTTTACAGACCAGTCAGCTTTGATCTCATCCCCCTCCTTCATTTCTTCCCAAAAATTCATTCAAGGAATTTTCAATGGGTCTCATGCTCAAAGAACCACCAACTCAAAAAGAATACTCTTGCTGTCATTGTCCCAGCAGCAGTATCTTAGGAGGAAAGAACATAATACTAAAATAGAGGAAGAAATATAATCTCCCAGCCTAATAGTAGAACATTAGATAGCATGTAGGCACCCCCATACACTGGGTCATAGGTGAGCATGTTCTTTCTCAGGATTTTCCTGATATGCATATGCAGCTTTAACACCTAATCTGCCTACATGAAATGAGAAAGATATGTCTCTGGTGTATAAACTCTCCTAAGCATCAGTTAGGGAGATTGAACACAATTACGTTTCATAGTTGGGGCCAAGCAACAAGTTCTCAGTTTCACACTGTTCTTTCAGGCTGTAACCAAGACACATAGTCACAGTCCCCACTGACTCAGAGTAGCGCCACATGCCAATGGAAATGCAAGCTGGGTTTGGGGCTTCCAGCTACCACTGGTAACATGACAGGCTTTGATTTATGCTCACAGCCAAATGTATCACTAAGAGAAATATAAATGTGGGCAAAGATTTCATTTACACTGTTTCCTCTTCTGATTTTCAGGTCCCCAGTGCCTTCATACTAATCCACTTCACCTTCCCTACTTGCCCCAACCCAGCCCTGCATTCCAGCACTCCGTATTCTGTGTCCTTTAGCTTACCAATTCCCTCAGCAAAATTCTGCTCATCTCGATGACATCTGGGAGATATCCAAGATCTTTTATTAATGACTGCTACGATGAATTATTAAAAGGCAATAGCTTAACATGGTTGCTTTGATAGGGTCTTTGCATATTCTCCGGAACCAAAGAAAGAATTTGGGCTTTAGGGACTGATATTGAGGGTTAAGAGAATCTTTTCCGTGCTACTCATATAATGCTATATGAGCATCTCTGTCCCCTTTCTGGGTATAAGACAGGACCTGATCAGAGGCTGATAGGTAAGAAGGGTTTTCTTTGTCAAAGGAGACTGAGAAATCATCTTGTTATCCTAACTCCCCAGAAGTTGCAAAAGAATAGACACACACACACACACATGCACAAGCACACATACTTTCACTACATTCTATCTAGAGATAGAAAGATGTAAGAGATGAGAAGAGGACATAACCACTGGGAGGAGAACTTAAAATATTATTAGAGCTCTTTGTCTCTGAAGAAATGCTGCTCAGTGTGTAGCCCACAGAGAGACAAAGATGCCTCCAAGAAGAGAAACACTAGACCAAAAAGTATAATTCAAACCTTTCTCAATCCCCAGAAACTTGCACTTGTGAACAGTTTGTGATATGAAACTTAAGCAGTTATGGGGTAAATAGCTAATCTGTACATTACAGAGTAGTATCTACAGCAGCAGAGTTGGAAAAGTGCAAACTGATAAGTCAATTCAACAAATATTTTACTGGGCCCCTACTCTGATCCAGTGTCCAGGCCAGGAGCTGGGAGTACACAAATGAATAAAGCACACCCCCCCCTATACAACATGCAAACAAAGGAACTAAGCTCATTTCTATTTCAGTACATGAGCAAAAGGGAAAGGAGTGATTTGCTTGATTTGATTTGTTCCTATTTATAGGCATTATAGGATAGGTGACCTGCACATCTTAGCTCAGAGACTGTGAAAGAGTCACCAACCTTCAGAAATGAGTGACTCAGTCTATTTCCTTCAACTAATTAGATTCTCATACATAAAAGCAAACCCAACCAAGTGATTAAGAATGAGGCTCATCAGCATTAAAACATTTAGAAGAAAGCTTATGGACAAGTAAACTAATTTACATACCTAGGAAGATCTCAGTTTCTTTACTCTTCAATAATTGAAGCTCTGTTGAATTCTTGTTCAACTTATCCCCAAAGTTAAGATAAATGGGTGATGAAATAACTATATATAGGCTTGGCATCTGGCATCAGCTGTATAGTAGTGTTTTTGTATAGGTTAAAGTCTACTTCGGCTGGAATTAATGTAATTATATTTAATGTTGACAGATTATGACATTTGCCTATTAAGACACTACACAAACATTCCGATAATATACTGGCTTTTGACTCTGTCAAAAATAAATGAAACAAAATCCCAGGGGATACTGCTAATGGGTAACTGGAACAGAGGTTTCAAAAGCACAGGGTTCAGGAAATAACAGTCAAAGAATAATGCATTTTAAGCCAAAACATATCGAGTGGTAAATGAATATTTAGTACTTACCACAAGACTGCTGTCCAGAGACAGCCGTTTTCCAAAGTCCTTTTTCTCAAGCTGCCTTTTTCCCTCCATGGGTGAAGTTATTTATTTTCCTTTGTGATTCATAAGAATTCCCCTTCTGTTTTCAGGGTCACTGCAAAAAGTGAACATGTTTTTCACTATCCAAGTGAACAGTGTTTAGACCGTTGTTTTGAACTTTATAACCAGGAACAAGTGTTGAAGCCAAAAATACCCAGACCTAAATAATAAGTATAGAATGGGCTCTCTCAACTCTCAAAACCTCTACAGGTTGCAAATGTCAGAGTCGTCTTTATAGCGGCCCCTGTGATTTGATGGGTTTTGCTCATGGAATTGGGAAATTGGTTTGCAGGTTGAATCAGCAGACTGCAGAAAAAAGCAAACAGTCCATTTCATGCCACACTTGCTCCACACCCATCGTCTGTCTATCAGCCAGAATCATTCTGTTGTTTGCACAGAGATGCTGTCTGCAAATTCCCTGAGAGCAAACTGATAAAACCACGCTCCCTAACCAAGAATTGTTGAGCCCAAAACCCAATGATGGAAAACTGAAACATAAAGAATATTGTCAATATTTAATTTTAAAATGTTTAATTTAAACATATTTGAAGAACATTATAGGATACATTTCCTCTGAGGCAGGTTAACTCATAAAGAATGGTAGAAGACATACATCATTATTTTCAATGAGTATCTGAACAACCATTGCATTCTACCACACGAGATATATTTAATCCATGTACACCGCTGAAATTGCTTGTTCTTAAATTATTAAGAATTCTGGTTAGTAAGGATGCATCCATCATATGTATTAAGCACCAGCTCCCAGTTTTCACCAAGATGTAAAAGGCTCAAAGTAAAAGGAGTAGATTTGAGCACAGGTTTTCCTCCTCATTAGCTAAGTGACCTTGAACAAGTCACTGAGCCTCTATAAAATTTGTTTCTCAATCACAATCAACAGCAATCAAATAATGTATGCAAAAGTGGTTTAAAGGCCATGAATTATAACTACATGTATGTAAGTTATAATTACACAGAGATTACATTACAAACCAGTTAACCTTAAATACTAGTTGGCATAATTTAATGCCTTTGATGACTCAGAGGCACTGGGAGGTATAGAAAGGCTCACACTGCACAAAACGCACAGCCAATGTACTGCTGATATGAAAGAGCTGGACTCAGTAAAATTCTATACCAATCAGTTTTTAATAAAAATGAAAAGAAATATTGTTCACAGCTCTCTCAATTGCTTCATCACTGACGAGGATGCAACAGGCTCTACTTCATAGCCCACACACAACATGTGGCCTTTCTCCTGGTTTTCTCCACCAGGAAGAAAGTTGAGCCAGATGAGTCTCAGGCAGTCTGCCCAAATTACAGTTAATTGTAGGAAACTGATGGACCCTTTTCCAGCCATAGGCCCCCTTCTGCATCTGAGTCATTCCATCTCTCATTTTTCAGAAACAGTAATTTTAATTCATCACTAGTCCACTCAGAAACTCCTAGAAACCCATTCTGAATTCAGAATGAAATCTGCATTTTTCAACATCATATTCAAGGTCTACTTCCTGCCAACTGGTCTTTTACAATCCCAAACACACTAAGCACATTCCTGAGGCCACACGTTTCATCATACTTCTCACCTCCATCTGGTCTATTCCTCCCCTTGCCCCATCTCCTCCACAACACCTTTCTAGTCACTCCATTTGGCATCTTTTCCTCCCAAGTTTCATACAAGTCCATTAGGGAATGAACTTGTTAATCACCACCATCACCTAGAATAGTTCTTTAAATATACTAAGTTCTTAATATCTGCTTTCTAGCAGAGCGTAATTGTTAAAAACAAACTCTCAGAAGCATTTTTCAGAATTAAGTTAGCTCTGTACTTTTAATATAGGCAAAACTACCAGTCAACCAAAATTTGTTTCGGGCCTCATCTTTCCCACTTTCAACTGTTCCCACCCATTTTGCAGTCCCCTCCTTGTCTCAGTGCTTTGATATACTAGTAGCTAGGAATACTCTCTGTAATAATGAATCCAACTAAAGAGACTACTCATGCACTGAGATTTCCCCCCTTGATCAAAGACATGCCTCCTAAGTTTATTCCAAAGAGTCCTGGGGTTTGATAAGCCACAACAGATGATCTTTGGGCTTTAGCACATATTTATTAAGTGAGTCATATGGAGGATTCAGTACTTAGATGTTGATGGCACAGCCATGTATAACAGAGTCCTCATGAAACTGACATTCTAATAGGAAGATATAGAAAATAAATAAGCAAATGAACAACCCCAAATGATGACAGGTGCCCACTCTGAGGAAATAATTCCCAGTAGATGGTGTAACAGTGTCAAGTATGTGGAAAGAGAGAATATTTTACATAGAAGTGGTAATGGTGGGAGCCAGCCATGTGGATACAACATGGGTATAGAGTATATCAGGTAGACAAACCAGTCTTTCTGCTGAGAAGGAGCTGGAGAAGTTTTGTGTGTAACAGAATAGGAACCAGTTCCTTAGGAACAAAGCAAGCTAGGAGGAGAATGTGTGAGAAGAGCTCCAAGGTATAGGCAACAACTATGCGTTTAGGGTGTTGTAGGCCAAAAGAACTTGTTTGTTGTAAACACAATGCTTGCTTACTCCTCACTAGCTGATAACATTAAACAAATTATTTGACCTATTTAGGCTTCAGTTGATTCAGCTGTAAAATGACAGTAGTAAGACAATCTTCATAGTAAGATTGGTGTGGTGATTAATGAGATAGCCCATTTCAAGAGCAGTGCCGAATGCATAGTAGGTAAGCATTAAGTATTAGATATGTTGGTTATCCTTCCTGGTAAATATGATAAAACTCATTATGGAGCAACCCCGGTGACTGGATTTTATGCTCCGTGATAGGCTAATGAAGCTGTCATTTTGGGAAACAGGGATCCTTTTGACAGCTCTCAAATAGCCTACTCTGTTTTGTGGAAGGCTGATTGTATAGCTTTACCTGGTCAACTTCTTTTTGTACTTTATGGTGCTAATTATAGATGTGGAGATCGACACTTAAAACAATTAGGAACTGATATACACAGGTAGTGACCAATTAGAAGAGCACGGTCCATGACAACAAGCAGTATAATTGCAGCAGTGTGTCCTGGCCAACCTTCAGCCAAGGTGTATATGCTACCTCCCACCCCAAGACCCTGAAAATGTGTGTATTAAACATAAGACCATCATGGAAAAGGTCAAAGTAAAGTTACACAAAAGGATCAAAGCAACAAGCCCCAGCCCCCAAAAAGTGACAACCAGGATATATGAATATGAATAGGGGAGGGGTCCACAATGGAAAAGTTAGGAAGGCTGATGCACTCCACCTTCAGTACTATCAGGGAAAAAGTATGTCCACAATTACATATACCCTATAAGAACTGCAGGTCTAGAATGGAAACCAGGATGTCACATCCCAATGACACTTTAGTATTATATTGGCCATGTGTATAGTCCAGCAAACTCCCCTGTTCAGAGAACACCGTCATTAAGCAATCTTCTAATTTTGATTCCTCCTATGTAGGTTTACCTAGAGAAGAATGTACTGACCAGCAAATATAAGTAGGAAATCTTTTAGAAATGTACATTTTTAGTAAAAATGTGCAATTTGGCATCAGACTCTTTATACTCATTAGTTAGAGATTTGCTCAGTGTATTAGCTTGTACTGCCATAACAGAATACCACACACTAGTGGCTTAAATCACAGACATTTATTTTCTCACAGTTCTGGAGGCTGGCTGTTGAAAATCAAGGTGCCTGCAGGGCTGACTTCTGATGAGGCATCTCTGCTTCATTTCTATTTGGCTATCTTCTCTCCTTGTCCTGGAAGGGCCTTTTCCTTTGTGCACATGGTTCTGGTATCTCCCTTTTCTCATAAGGACACCAGTTCTATTGAATGAGGCCCTCACTCTTATGACTTTATTTAACCTTAATTACCTCCTAAAAGTCCCAATTGACAAATTTAATAACATTTCAGGTTAGAGCTTCAGCATATGAATTTTCAGGGATCCATTTCAGTACACAAAATTAGTTTCAGTCAGATTTCAAAGCCTGATCACAGCTCAATGTACTAATTATCACATTTCTGGGTCTGAACTACTGAGAGATAACTCTAGGTGTCACTGGTACTACCCCCATCCCTCTCTGCTGGTTATTTCACTACTGGATTTGACCATCACCACCACCACCACACTCTTCTCTGTTCTGCAGATCAAGAGGTGCAAACTACATTATCAAGATTTCTTAGTCAGCTGGTCAAGTCAAGGCAGTGAGAGATCAAAAGACAATAGGAAGACAGAAGCCATTCTGCTTCCAGGTGCTGGTGACCAGCATCAACAGCAGTGGACTATAGGCTCCAGGGACTTCCCTGATATCCACAGCAGCTCAGCATACAAAAATGTAGCCATGTGCTGGCTTTGGCAGCACATACACTAAAGTTGGAATGATAAGAGAAGATTACCATGGCCCCTGCGCAAGGATGACATGCAAATTCGTGATGAAAAGGCAACCACAGCTACTTGGGCTCAGTATCCACCACTTTATGCCTTTGCTCCCTCACCCCTTCTAAAAGCATCACAACAATTTTCATGCATTAAATCCCTATCTAGAGTAGTTTCCCATTTCTAGGCTTGACAAGACTGATGCTCACCCCATAGAGATACCTTTGGACATGCAGCCAGCTTTCCTTGCACAACTTCTTGCTTCCTTCTCGTGAGCCTTCTGACATAATAGCACAAACTTAAAAGTTCTCCAAGACTACATTCCAGGAGAGCAGAGACAGTATTTTGTGCCCCATGTTCTCCTAGATAGTATAATGCTTTATGCATACCAACATGGTGCACACTGAATGAGCATTTGTTGTTTGCATGAGTGAATAAATGAATGAATGTTTACAACTCTCTTCATGAAAATGTAAAAACAGGGCAGCAATATAACATTTGTAAAGTGAAGAAATGCTATAAACACTGAAATTAATTTTTAGCCAAATGTACAGACATACCCAAGCCTCAAAGAAAATAGCTTATCATGATTTTAAAACTATTATCAACCAAAAAATTATTGCCTAGGTCCTGCATGTACTTACAAAATACCATAACCCATTGTGTTCATGTCTTTTCTATAGCTTCTCATAATTCTGTCTATAAAGACACACATCTGCCCCTGAGTGATGGATTGAAAGCCTCTCTTTCCCTGCATGGGAAGAAAATGGTCAGAGTTGAAGGAAGACAGGATATTAAGCATCTATTTTTCACTAATGGTCATTGATACTAATCTCCCCTCCGCCCTCACGTACATTTCTCTCTGGCTGATGAAAATAATATTTTTGGTATCTGCAGAAATCTGAGCTAATCTTAATAATTCTCTTTAATATTCCTCACAGATACTAATGGCCTTTCTGTGGTCTGTCAGTGGTAGACAGACTCTTCAATACTCAGAGATGTCACTTTTTTTTTTTTGCTAGACTTTGTTAACAAACTGTACAATTTTCAATAACCATGTTTAGATTCAATATACTTTTTAGTCAGCTTCATTAAGCAACAAAGAGTGTAAAATACTACTCTCTGCAGCCTCAGTAGCATCCAGTGAGCAGAGACTGTGTCAATCTCATTGGCAAAATGTCCCCTGCCGCACCCCTCACACTGGCACCTACAAATCTTACAAGAATAACTTCAGAATTGAACATGCCAAAGACAAATCAAAAGGGTAGCAAGTTTCCTGTCCCTGACAGGATGGCTCAGCAGATAGCCACATCGACTGTTCCTTAGAATTATCTGGAAGCTTGTATACTACACCAATGAGTAGGTCCCATTGTAGATAATACAACCTTCAGGGACACGGGCCCCAAGCACCAGAGCATGGTGACAGCAGCCAGGGTTGGCTACTACTGCTTAGATCAGTGGTTCAGAAACTTTGCTGCATATTGCTGAGGTCTGTCCCCAGACCAAATAAATCAGGATGACTGGGAGTGGTCATTATTTTAAGATCCCAGAATGGCTCTATCGTGAAGCCCACTGAGCACCGGTTTGAGGGGAAGTATGCCCCCTTTCTTGACCTTTTCCCCTTGCTCCAGGGCTAAGGGACATGAAGTTGTTGGCAGCAGCAACTGCTTTTTTTAGCCACTATTTATAGTTCTTAATCTGCACACTCTGAGTCCAAAGAAGATAAATGTTAGATAAAATTAGGATCAGCACCTCCCTCTTACCCCATTCTCTCAGGCTCACTAACAGTCCTGCTGGTCTTTTGCTTTGTGCAAAAACTAATGTTGAATAAAGATAACAATCAAACCTAGATTCCAAATTAATGTGCAGGTATCTTAGAAACTCAGAATGAGGCCATAACTTGGAGAATGAGGGAAAGGATGTCCAATACCAAGGACAAGAGGGGCAGAAAGAAAATCATGACTCAAATGCGTCCAAATTCCACTCCCTCCCTCCTCCCCACTATTCTCCATTGTGAGCACCTTGCTCTCATTTCAAAGTACCAGTAGGAAGAGGGGAAAATAGAAATTTTAAATGTGTAAGATTTGCCTATAGCTACCAAATGGAATGTCTGAAACTCTTGTCAACCTTGTATTAAAATCTTTTTATCCACATCTATTAAGCCTATGTAAGGGACAGCAGAGAGCTTGGCTGACACTTTAAACACACACACACACACACACCTGTTTCCTTTTGGAAGATACACTGGCTCAGTAATCTGCAATTAAAACACCCATTCATGAGGTATACAGGTCAAGGTATATGTGTACATGTGTACATGTATGTGTATTTTGTGCATGTGTATGGGTGAGTGCATACATGTATCTATACGCATGCACTCTGGGTTAACAGAAAACTGACATCTCCATTCTAGACATAAGTATAAAAAAATACCAAATTATGTGATTTTCAACCATGTTTCTATTTAAATCCTAATCGCACCCTGACACTGAGAAGACTGAATGCTAACATACTCCCCAAATGCAGTGTCTATCCTTGCCAGATAAATTTATGGCTGGAGATACTCTCTCAAGGATGTGACAACAGCTCTTCTCTTTGAAGTAGAGAAAATGTTTGCATGATGATGAAAATGGTTTCAAAAATGGTGTCATGAGCTCATGTTTATTCAACTTCTCATCCGAGATGCTCTGCGATAGCTTAGAGTGGATGATTTAAAAACTGGACAGACACCTTAAAATCACTGTCCCATGGCCCCATCCAAATAAATGGCCTCTCCAACACTAAGAACTAGGGAATACAGCAAAGTCTGAGTGTGGAAATCTTGCCCATTTCTCAACATCCAGCTTTGGTGAACTAAAACAGTTATAAAATTGGTATTAGTTTGAAATATCTTTCTTAGGAATGGAGAACAGGGAAAACTCTTGAAAACTCTAAAATGTCCAAACTTTAGTTATTTCAAACTCTTATATTTGAAATCTTTTAAAAATTGAGGTATAATTCACATACTATGAAGTTCGCCTTTTTAAAAGAACGCAATTCAGTGTCTGCCCTAGTACTTACTTATTTGCCACAGAAACTGGAGCAGGTGTCTCTCTCTTGGCAAGGCACGGGAGGCTCCCTCACTACTGCTTGAGCTGCATCAAGGCTGACTAGCCCATGTCACCATCATTTTGGGTAGCAGCATTCTGGACACCCTAAGCTAACAACTTCAACTGAAAAGTTTCGTGACCTTGGAGCAATTTTAGTGACTTTATGCAATTTAACAGGTTGGCCTAAGTACCCTTATAGATAAAATGAAGATTATAAATCAGCAATCACCTTAACAAAATTTCTCTGAGGATTACAATGATGCCTGTTTTAAAATACTGGAATAGATGCTCAATGACTATTAGATATCACTCAACAGAATACTTTTCAATCAGGATTCAGTAATAGTTATTCCATATTTATTTTGTTCCACACCCTGTGTTAGGCTATACAAGAGGAAGTGAGGAGGGAGGGAAAAGAACAGGAGAAAAGGAGGAGAAAAAGAGGAAGGAGACAGGTTGCAAGCCAGGTCTCCAGCCAGCTCTGTAGCTGGAGGCAGGTGAAAGGCAACCATACATTGATGTCTCTCTCCTTCTCTGCCTCTCTCTCCTTTCCCCTCTCTCTAAAACATAATAAATAAAATCTTCAAAAAAAAAAAAAAAAAAGAGAGAGAGAGAAAGGAGAAGAAGAAACGGGAGGAAGAAAATGAAAAGAAAGAAGCTGTGAGATACATATCCTCAAATTTCAAGGAAGTTTAAAATCTAAGAGGGAGTAATGGTTTACATATTCATAGTAAAAAAATAAAAAATGAATGAATGATTTTAGCATAAAGGAGATACACTTTTCATCTGGATAATCTTGATAAACTTGCCTTTATTGTCATTTGATGTATTCCCACCTGATTTCCAGACACAAACTATTTCTACATTTTTACAGTTTATGAACTAAAAACTAAGAGATGGAATGGCAGGGGTTTGGACCAGGGTAAGCATTTCAGCTACAGCTGCTCTTCTTCAACCATCTGTTCTTTTTCTCCCAGTTTTTCTATGTAAAGATTTTCCCTGCAGTTTAGTTCCTCCTCTGCCTCTTCTCTATTTATCACTTTAGGAAAGTTTCTAGTTCATTACATGAAATGTCTACATGTTGCCCATAAACTCTTAAGGGAAGTTAGAATAGAAATGAAACAGATAAATAAATAACTTTTAAAAATAAATAAGTTGTGCACATAAGCGCAGTGGTTTGGAAGACTATTTAGATAAGTGAGTAGGGAAGAGAATTTTCACACTGTGTCATCTGCTTACCCTAATGAGTTAATTAAATTAGAAAAATCCCACAGCCATAAGCAAAGACATCTAAATACATGGGATGCAGAGGGAATTATAGGCCATGCTACTAAATGAATTCTGTTTAGGCTGTTTTTTTGTTGTTGTCTTTTTGGGTTTTTTTTTCTTTGAAAAGGCTATAGAGAGCTACACTTAAAAAACCATCCAATTTCAAGAGTGTATTTTCCATCTGGGGCCAGTTGGGTAGCGTATGCTCTAAACTCTGTAAATTCCACTGAGAGGCAACTTGACTTGTTATGAAAACAGTTTATGAAAAGCAATGTTTTGTAAAGAGGCTGCAAAAGGTTTAACTGCAATGTCCCCATATCTTGCTGAATTCATTATTTTCCATTAAATGCCTTTGCACACAGTGAAAAACCAAAATGATTCAGGAAATGAATATAGTAAAATAAATCTAAAGCCAATACATTTTTGTTAAGGCTTTAGTTGATAATTAAAATACTTTCAGCTACCTGGAAGCTTTTTCACTTTAAGAGGTTATTCACTCTTCTTTTTAATCACTTCCTTCAACAACTATCTTGCTCTAAATAATTCTGATGTGAGAAAAAAATGGCAAAAGCATAATACGTAAAGATTAAAGGATTAAACCTTAAAACCCATTTAAATATGATCAAAACAATAGAAATAATTCTTAATAAACCATAAAATGTAGATTATGACATTAAATATGTCCTGTGTAATACAAGCTGTTAAAATAAAATGTACAAGAAAAGTTTCAAAGCTGTTTATCTTCTTCAATTCAGTGTTTAATTAAACTGAGAATGCTAGTCCATTGTGGGGAGAGGGATAAGTTAAAATGTCTTTAAAAGGGAAAAATAGGAATTCCAGTCAAGATGATAGTAGTGTTGGTAAACATGGGATTTGATACTTCCCACAACCAGATCAAAATTACAACTAAACTACAGAACAACCATCATTCACAATCACCTGAAATCTAGTTGAGCATAAGTTCTATAACTAAGGATACAAAGCAGCTGCCAAATCAAGACTGGTTGGAAGGCCAGAGATGTGAAACAGGTTAGCTCCACACCCATGTGTGGTAGTTAAAAATTAGGAGGGCTACCTCAGCTCCAGAGGTACCCCCTAAGAGGTGACAGGTCCTGGCCCCACATTATAGCCCCCAGCCCAGGGTTCCAGCTGGAAGAGAAGTCCCCATACCTTCTTGCTGTTAAACAAGGACTGTGCCTGAGTGAGACAGAGGGCTCCTCCAGATTCATGTGTTCCTCTTAAAGGGACTGAGAGTAGATTCATTTGGACTCATTTGCTCTGAGCTCCAGCACAGGGGTAGCAGCTTGAGAGCTGCCAGGGACAGAAAGGAAAGAATTGAATTGTCTGACTTCAAAACTGATGGCAGAGGCCAACGTTCTTTGCTGAGCCCTCTGCCCCCACAGCCAGCAAGTGGATCCAATGTCTGAGTCGCTACCAACCTCACTCGCACTGTTCATCCTGCCCTGGTGATTTCCTGAGACCCTACCCCACCCAGCTTGCAGGCCTACCCAAACTGTTCCCAGTGGCTTCTTTGGCTCCTGTTTTGGACTTTCCTAAAAGCTCTCAAACAAGCAGTATCTGACCTCTGCATCCCCCATTCCTCTCGCTGAGCAGTCCCAGCCCCATCACTAGCAGCAGTCTGTCTTTGTTCACAACTTGGACTCTCCTGGGCACCTCCAAGCCCAACACAAGTAGCTGCCATTAGAAGACTGCTTTGTACCTCATGCTGGGTGGCCTTGTACATGGCATGGGCAGTGGCCTTGCACTGCCCAGGAGGCCCCAGAGCCAGTGCACCTGGTGGGCAGTTTCAGACACACTCGATTACAACCCTACACCTCCATGATTGACACATTCAAGGGGCAAACTTGGTGGTCACCAAAGCACCACTGAAGTGAGTCCTGCTCTATGGGGTTGGGCCCTGCATAGCAGTCCTTCTGTTGCAGTGGCAGTCAGTCTTCATAACCAACTGACCTGGGGGTTAATCTCTCCCTGCGATGTGCCAACAGTGGCCAAGGCTCAACTATAACAGGACATTGAACACAGCTCAAACAGGGCACACCTGCAGTGCCAGCTTAGGTGATTGGGGAGGCTGCACCACTGGTTCTGCAGGACACCTACTACACAAGGCCATTCCAGTATATCAAGAAGATGTAGCAGCTCTACCTAATACAGAGAAATAAAAATAGAGAAGAAGCCAAAATGAGGAGACAAAGAAACTGTCCCAAATAAAAGAACAGAGGAAATCTCCAGAAAAAGAACTAAATAAAATAAAGGCAAGCAAATTACCAGATACAGAGTTCAAAACAATGGTTATAAGGATGCTCAAGGAAGTTAGTGAGAATCTCAACACCATAAAAAAAGGACATGAAAACCGTAAAAAAGAATCAGTCAGAAATGAAGGGTACATGAACTGAAATGAAGAACAATTTACAGAGAATCAAAAATAGAGTACATGAAGCTAGAATCAAATCAGCAATTTGGAATATAAGGAAATAAAAAACACCCAACCAGAACAAGGGGGAAAAAATCATTAAAAAACGAGGATAGTGTAAGGAGCTTCTGGGACAACTTCAAGCACACTGACATTTGTATCACTTAAATTCATATCGAGTCAGAAACAACCCTGAATAGCTACAGCAATCCTGAGAAAGAAGAACGAAGAAGAAGGAATCACAATACCAGATAGTAAGCCATATTACAAAGCCATAGTAACCAAAAGAGTCTGGTACTGGCACAAGAACAGACAAATAGATCAATGGAACAGAACAGAGTCCAGAAATAAACCCAGGACTCTATGGGCAATTAATAAATACTCAACAAAGGGGGAAGGAACATACAATGGAGTGCAAATAGACTCTTCAACAAGTGGTTTTGGAAGAACTGGACAGGCACATGCAAAAAAAATGAAACTAGACCACCAATTTACCCCATACACCAGAGTAAACTCAAGATGGATAAAAGACTTAAACATAAGCAGTGCCACCATAAAAGCCCTAGAGGAAAACATAGGCAAAACACTTGCAGATATCTCATGCAGCAAAATTTTCACTGACATATCTTCAAAGGCAAGGAAAATAAAGGAACAAATAAACAAATGGGACTATATCAAACTGAAACGTTTCTGCTCAGCCAAAGAAAACATCGAGAAAATAAAAAGGGAACCAACCATATGGGAATACATATTCACCAATGACACCTAAGACAAGGGTTTTATCTCCAAAATATATAAAGAGATAATACAACTCAACACCAGAGAGACAAACAACCCAATTAAAAAATGGACAAAGGACCTGAACAGATACTTCTCCAAGGAAGACATACAAAGGACCCACCGGCACATGAAAGAATGGTCAACATCACTAGCCATCAGAGATGCAAATTGAAACTACAACCAGGTACCACCTCACACCTGTCAGAATGGCCATCATCAACAAATCAACTAACAACAAGTGCTGGCGAGAATGTGGAGAAAAGGGAATCCTGGTGCATTGCTGGTGGGAATGCAGACTGGTGCAGCCACTATGGAAGACAGTGTGGAATTTCCTCAAAAAACTAAGAACAGAACTGCCTTATGACCCAGTGATTCTACTGCTAGGATTATACCCAAAGAATCCTGAAACACCAATTCAGAAGAACCTATGAACCCCTAAGTTCATAGCAGCACTATTTACAATAGCCAAGTTCTGGAAACAACCTAAGTGCCCATCATTGAATGAATGGATCAAAAAACTTGGGTACGTTTACGCAATGGAGTTCTATGCAGCAGAAAGAGATCTCCCACCATTTCTGATAGCATGGATGGAACTGGAGAGCATCATGCCTAGTGAGATAAGCCAGGCAGCAAAACGTAAATACTACATGTTCTCACTTAATACAGGAGACTAGTGAACAAACAAACAAGCAAACAAAACAGAACCAGAATCATGAATATAGAGAGCACACTTTCAGTGTATAGAGCAGAAGGGTTGGGGGAGGGAGAGAAGGAGGCAAAGAAGGGGAACAGTCCAGTCAAGGAAGTAGCATCTATGACCCATGGACACAAACACATGGGACTGACTGTGGGTTGCGGGGATAAGAAGGGTGGGGAAGGGGAGAGCAGAGGGGGAAAATGAGATGAATGTAATATAACAATAATAACAAAATATATTTTAAAATGTACACGTGAAACCTTTATAATATTATTAATCAATGTCACTCCAATAAATTTAATTTAAAAATTGAATTTAAAAATTGAAGGACTGATTTTCCCAGACAAGAAAATGCAAAAGGAGTTCGTAACTGCTAAACTAATATTACAGGAAGTGTTAAAGGATCTTTAAGAAGAAGAAAATATCAAAATGTGACTAAAATGGCAATAAATACATATCTATCAACAATTACTTTAAATGCAAGTGGGTTAAATGCTCCAATCAAAAGAAATACAGTGACTGAATTTGTAACAAAACCAGACCCACATATGCTGTCCTCAAAAAACTCACTTTCAGATCACGTAGAGACTGAAAGTAAGTAGATAAAAAATACATTTCATGAAAATTAAACCAAAACAAAAAGGTGAGATAGCAATACTTATATCAGACAGATAGCCTTTAAAACAAAAGCTATATTACAAGAGACAAAGAAGGACCCAGCAACTCCACTTCTGGGTGTTTATCCAAAGAAATCTGAAACACTACATTGAAAAGACATATGCATATACATTTATTGCAGCATTACTTACAATAGCCATGATATGGAAGCAACCTAAGTATCCCATCAACAGATGAATGGATAAAGAAGAGGTGCATATATACATCAGAATATGACTTAGCCATAAAAGTAATAAAATCTTGCCATCTGCAACAACATGGATGGACCTAGAGGGTATTATGCTAGGTAAATGAGAGAAAGACAAATGCCAGATGATTTCAGTTATATGTGGAATCTAAAAAACAAAATAAACGAACAAGCAGAACAGAACCAAATTCAGATTCAGAGAACCTGACAGTTGCCATATAGGAGAGGTTGGAGGGATGTGTGAAAAAGGCAAAGGGATTTAGAAGTTCAAATTGATAGTTACAGGATAGTCATGCAGATGTAAAGTACAGCTTAAGTAATACAGTCCATAATATTATAATCACCATTTGGTATCAGATAGGTGCTAGATTTTAAAGGTGATCATTTTATAACTTACATGAATGTTTAATTGTGAGGTTGTACATCTGAAACTAATATAATATTTTAACTAATTTTATTTTATTTTTAATTTTTTAAAGATTTTATTTATTATATTTAGAGAGAGGGCAAGGGAGGAAGGCAGGGAGGGAGAGAAACATCAATGTATGGTTGCTTTTCACCTGCCTCCAGCTACAGACCTGGCTGGAGACCTGGCTTGCAACCTGGTTATGTGCCCTGGCTGGGGAATCGAACCAGCAACCTTTGGGTTCGCAGGCCAACACCTTTCCACTTAGCCACCAGCCAGGGCTTAACTGTAATTTTAAAATAATAAATATTAAACACACACTTAAAACTGAAAAAAAAAATTTTAAGTTTTGTACTCAGCTAATTTTTTTTTTAATTCTAGGTACTCATGTACACAAACAAAACTGCAAAAAGAGAGAAAGTAAAATGGTCAATGACCAGCCATTAAAACTGATAGCTAGAGTTAATTTTAGTTCTTTTGTGTGTACTGTCTGTATGTGTATGTGTATGTACTATGCATATGTATATAACCTATTCACAAACACACACACACACACACACACATATATACACACATATATATATGTGTGTGTTATATGGTCAGCTTCTCTCTTTTTATCATTTCTCCCTGGTTATGCTCAATAATAATAAAAACTTCTAATAATTTGGGCTTTTTTCTTTATGACATGGGTTGTTTCTTTGTATTTGGGCTTCAGAGGCTCAAGAATAAAAGTTTTATGAATAGTTGGATAAAGCAGTGCTTCTCAAATTCCTGAATAGGAATCATTTGTGGATTTCATTAAAATGCAGATTCTGATTCAGCAGGTCTGCAATGAAACATGAAGTTTTGTGTAAGTGGGTGCTTCTGGTATGTGAATTATACTTTGATAGTAAAGGATCTGAAACTTAAAACAGAAAATTCCCAGTCTACCTGTGAGAGTGAAATTTCAAAAATTTTCTCATAAAGTGATGCTCATCTAGCAGGATGTTATGACTTTGTTTGACATAATCTAAGATAACTCATGGTCTACAGCTTAAGCCATATGCAACAATTCTTGTGCTATCCTCTACACAGGACATTCTGGAGTCCCCGGTTCTGAAGTGTAAATGGTTTCTTGCAGTCCCCGTCTTCCCCTACCCACCAATGGTCATTGCCTCCAAAAGAAACCTAACACGGGCTGGCCCTCTCTCCACTTGATTCTACCAGTGAAAGAAGCTCACGCTGCCTTACACAGCAGTGCATTTCACATTTGAGAGTCTGTTTATTGAATCGTTTTTATTGTTACCCTATTACAGAGGAGTTGCCCTCCTCTACCCATCCCAGCCCTGCTTCCTGTCCCCGAAGTCAGATTATTATCGATTGTGAATTGGTCTTGAGTTCTCACCCACTGGTCATAGCTACCCTGGATCAAATGAAGTTTTCTCTTTCTCAATCAAAATATTCCAAGTTTCTTTACCATTTTCTCTTGTGTGAATGTTTGCATAGTCTTCATCTTCCTTGTCAGGGTCTAAGGAGCTTCTTAAAACTTGATGAAAATCTATGAGATAATAATGTATTTTATTCTGAATCTTTTTAAAAATTACATAAAATATATGCATTTATCCTTTGTCAATATATAAGCAGTAAAAATTTATATAGATTATAACATGAAAATTGCATACTTTCTCCCCTTTTACTTCCCTCCCCAGAGGTAATCACTTTAATAGTTTTTCTATTTGTTCACCTGCAAAAATATGTAGGTATATATTAATTTTTCCCTTTTATATAAATGTGATCCGCATCTATTGTCGTGACAATATTTTTTTCACCTGCTATTTAATACATATGGGCCTAATTCATTTTTCACAGCTTCATGTTATTATTCTATGGAACAAATTAGCAATGAATTATTTAGTAACTTAAAGATAGAAATTTCAATGTGTATGCTCTTTTCTGACTTGGGACAGTGCTGCCATGAGCACTGTGCAGGCTTCTTTTTGCCTATGTAAATTTCTCTGTTAAGCATAGGTTTCTGAAGGTAGAATGACAATGTAATTTTTTTTTTAATTTTGAAGAACTTTTCTAATAACCTTAAAAATATTTTTATATTTATTTTTATGATTGTTTATTATAGTTGACCCATTTGCCGCCCCCCCCCCCCACTGCTCTCCCCTGCTCTGCCCACCCAATCTCCTCTCCCACAGTCAGTCTCCATCCTTTTGACCATGTCCATAGGTCATTTACACTAGTTCCTTGACTAAACCCTTCCCCTTCCTTCCCTACTTCTCCTCCCCCCTCCCCTCTGGTCATTGTCACTCTGTTCCTTGTTTCCAATCCTCTGGTTCTATTTTGCTCATTTGTTTGTTTTGTTCATTAGGATCCTGTATTAGATAAGATACTATGTTGTTTGCCTGGCTTATTTCACTAAACATAATATTCTCCAGTTCCATCCATGCTGTTGCAAAAGGTAGGAGTTCCTTTATTCTTTCTGTTGCATAGTATTCCATTCTGTATATGTACCAAAGTTTTTTGATCCATTCATCCACTGATGGGTACTTAGGCTGTTTCCAGCACTTGGCTATTGTAAATAGTGCTGCTATGAACATAGTGGTACGTAGGTTCTTCTAAATTGGGTGTTTCAGAATTCTTTGGGTATAGTCCTAGCAGTGGAATCACTGGATCAAAAGGCAGGTCCTTTTTTTAGTTTTCTGAGGAAATTCCATAGCACCAGTCGGCATTCCCACCAACAGTGCACCAGGGTTCCCTTTTCTCCCCATCCTTGCCAGCATTTGGTTTGTTGATTTGTTGATGATTGCTGTTCTGATAGGTGTGTGGTGATATCTCATTGTGGTTTAATTTGCATCTCTCTGATGGCTAATGAGTTGAGCTTCCATATGCCTATGGGCCTTGTGTATGTCCTCCTTGTAGAAGTGTATGTTCAGGTCCTTTGCCCATGTGTTAACTGGGTTGTCATTCTGGTGTTGAGTTATATAAGTTCTTTATATACTTTGGGGATAAAATCCTTGTCCAAGGTATCATTGGCAAATATCTTTTCACATATGGTTAATTCCTTTTTCATTTTGCTGATGTTTTCTTTAGCTAAACAGAAACTTTTTAAGAATGCATACTAACAGTGCATAAGACTACCTAGTACATAGTAATTGCTGGATGGAGTCAAATCTTTTCCAAATTGGTCAGTAAAAAGAAAAAAAATCTCATCACTTTAATTGACATTACATGATTAGC
This sequence comes from Noctilio leporinus, assembly GCA_004026585.1. Taxonomy (NCBI): domain Eukaryota; kingdom Metazoa; phylum Chordata; class Mammalia; order Chiroptera; family Noctilionidae; genus Noctilio; species Noctilio leporinus. Next base: position 163,252 of record PVIW01000872.1, on the reverse strand, counting down.
GAGGTTGGGCATTTTTGTATGTATATTGGTCATTTCAATTATTTTTCTCTATATTGTCTGCTTAAATTATTTGTCCATTTTTCTGTTGCATCTTTTTTGACCTATAAAAACTGTTAACATGTTTTAAATAGTAATTCATTGTTGTAAGGTGTTTCAAATATTTTCCACCAGACTATCTCTTGGTTCTTAACTTTGCTCAGCGTTATATAGGATGTTTTCATCTATTTATGTAACTATATCAATCTTTTCCCTTACAGTAACTTCATAAATTAAAAGAACTTTCTCCATTATGTTCTCTTAATATTTTTATGGTACCATCTGAATGTACTTTTGTGCATTGTGCAAAGCATAGATTTAACTTGATTTTTTAAAAGAATATTCATTAATTCTGTGATTAAAATTTTCCTCCACTGATTTAAAATGCCCCCTAGTAGTAACAAAGTCCAATAAGTTCATGGTTCTTTTCCTTGACTCTTTCTTAAAAAATAAAAAGGAAACTGATATATTGGTCTATCTTTGCATCAATACCACAAGGCATTAATTATGAAGCTTTAGTAAATTTTAGTATCTTACGAGTCAAATTCCCCTTGTTTTTCTGCTTGGAATTTTTCTTGGCTTTTTGTGATTATCTTTCGTCTTCCAGTTGAATTATATGATCAACTTATTACATTTCACAAAGTGTACCATATAGATTTTTATCATGTTAGATTTAACTTCACAGATTATTTAAAAGAAAATTTATATCATTATATTCTTAAATCTTCCTGTTCAGTGATGTGAATTATAATTGCTCCCATCCCAGGACGCTCTCTCTCCCTTTAAAAACGTGTCTTTTGATGTTCTTTCCAGTCTAGGGGTGCTGTCCAGTTCTCCACCCCTTGAATCTGTAATGGCTTATGACTCTTTCAACCAATAGAACATGGCAAAATTATCCACTGTGCTAGACTAGGAACTGCTTGAACATGGCAAAATTATAATGAGTTCTGATGCTAGACCTGCAGAAGACCTGAAACCTCTGCCTTCTCTCTTGGAACCATGAGATTAGCATGCTGTGAAGAAGCAGCCCAGTCCAGCTCATTGAAGGAGGAGAACATAGATGACCTACTTGTCAGCTATGCAAACTGTTGGATAACTTAGTGAAGCCACCTTAAAACCTTCAGCTTCAGTCACACCCTAAAATAACCACAGCCGTATGAGTGATCTCAATGGAGACCAAAGGAAGAATCATACAAATTGCCAACTCACAGAATCATAAGAAAAAAAAAAATAACTCATTGATGTTTTAAGTAACCAAATATTAGAGTGGTTTGTTATACAACAATAGATCATTTAAATAGAATGTCTCTTCATTAATTTGGGTCGCTGGTCATGTCCTTTAGTAAAGTGTTACAACTTCCATTAAATAGTTCTTGGGCATATCTTTCTTAAATCCTAGGTGTTTATGTTTTTGATGCTCTTGGGATTGAATACCTTTTTCAAATTACACTTTCTAATCAGCTACACGTATGCAGAAAAAAAGCTACTAATAAACTTTAAATTTTTGTTCAGCTATTTTCCTGAGTACTCTTGCTAGTTCTAGATATGCTTATTTCATTCTATTATATTTTCTAGATAGAAATAGCAGCACTTTTGTTTTTCCTTTCCAATACTTATAATTTTTATTTCTTTCTTTAGTTAATATTGCATTGGCTAGGAGAGCAACTTGATAGTAGAAACTGTTGTTCCTTATTCTAGTGGAATTAGTTGTATATCTTCATCAGTGAGTATGAGATCGTTTTGTTTGTTTTTAGCTACCAATTACCAGGTTGGGAAAGTATCTCCATATTCCTAGACCCCTTTAAGTGCTCTAAAACATGTCATTTTGAATTTTTAATAAAAAATTTAACATACCAAAAAGCACATAAGTAACCAACATTTATATACCCGTTACCCATATTTAACAAAGTTAATCTTCTGCCACATTTAATTTCTGCACTCTTTCTTTCCTTCCCTTTCATTAAAAAGGAAACAGGGAGGCAGAGGCAAGGAAGGGGAGCAGCTTAGACAAGAACCTAGTATAAAGGAACCATGGACATGGACAACAGGTGGGACTGACTTTGGGAGGAATGGGTGGGTGGGGAGGGAGACAGAGGGGAGAAAAAAAGGGATGGATGTAATACAACAACAATAAAGTTAAAAAAAAAAGTAAAAAGAAACAAAGCATTATAAATACAATTACGACCCCACTGAAGGCTCCTGGAGATGCATGAATTATACTTTCACTATGCATGCATGTACCAAGAACAATAGACAGTATTGTTTAATGTGAATTTTTTTTAGATTTTTTATTATTTTTAGATGGAGGGGAAAGGAGAGAGGCAGACAGGGAGAGAGACATCAATGCATGGTTGCCTTTCACCTGCCTCCAGCCATGGACCTGGCTGGAGACCTGGATTGCAACCTCATTATGTGCCCTGGCTGGGGAATTGAACCAGCAACCTTTGGGTTGGCAGACCAGCACCTTATCCACTGTGCCATCAGCCAGGGCTGCTATTTAATGCGAATTTTTTAAGCTCATATATGTAACATGCTTTCTGTATATAGTTGTGGCATTTTATTTCACTTACTAGTACTGCATTTTTTTTTTCCATTTAACATTAGACATCATTTATCCATGTTAATAAAAGTTCCCATTCATTTAAAATATTTTAAGACTCCTATTCAATAGATTAATGACAGTTCCTCTATCCAATTCCCCAAAAATGGATCTTTAGGTTGTTTCTGATAATGTTTTGCCACTCTCAAATAATGCTGCTATGAACATTCTTGCTCATGCATCTTCCTGAATAAAGGTGGAAAAATTTTCTCAGAGGTCTCACTGGGTCATAGGCTATACACTACTCCCATCAGGCAATATCAAGTTGCTCTCCCAAAATGGTTATACTGTAGCAATTTATATCTATGTTTTATCCTGGCTTTTCTATCATGTGACCTAGCAATCCCACTTCTGGGTGTAACTATACCCAAACAAAATAAAATTACAATCTCAAAGAGATATCTGCACTCCCATGTTAACTGCAGTATGAGCATAATAGCCAAGACATGGAAACAAACTAAACCATCCATTGTCTGATGACTTATAATGGAATATTATTCAGCAATACAAAAGGATGAATTTTTGCCATTTGAAACAATATGGGTGGACCTTGAGGGAATTATGCTAAGTGAAATAAGCCAAAAAGAGAAAAGCAAATACTCTATGAGCACACTTATATGTGAAATCTAAAAAAGCTGGAACTCAGGCCCTGGCCCTTGGCTCAGCGGAATGGCACCAGCCTGCAAGCTAAAGGTCACTGGTTTGATCACCAGCCAGGGCACACAACCAGGTTGCAAGCCAGGTCTCCAGCCAGGTCCTTAGCTGGTGACAGGTGAAAGGCAACCATACATTGATGCTTCTCTCCCTTCCTTCCTCCCTCCCTGCCCTTCTTTCTAAAAATAATGAATAAAATCTTTTAAAAAACAATTTTTTAAAAAAGTTTTAACTCTTACCAAGTAGAATAGTGGTGGCCAAGGGCTGGGGGAAGGGTAAATGAGAACATGTTGATCAAAGGGTAAAAACTTCCAGTTATAAAATGAATAAATTCTGGGGATCTAATGCATAGTATCTGACTATGGTGAATAACATATACTTGAAGACTGTTAGAAAGTAAATATTAAGTGTTCTTATCACACAAATATAAAACAGTAATTATGTAAGGTGATGGAGGTGTTGATTAACCCTATTGTGGTAATAATTTTATAAAATATATGTGTATCCAATCATCATGTTATACAAATTAAACTTACACAATGCTATATGTCAATTATATCTCAATAAAGATGGTGAATACAAGACAAGAAATGCTTGGTTATTTTTACAATTGATTCAGCTAACATCTTCTGCAGTCAGACTGAGGGCAAATGCCTCCAATTTTGACTTGATTATTATACACGTGTACGTATGTACACATGTACATACATTCAGTGTTCTTTCCATCAGGAGCCACATATGACAGGAAAATACTGAGCCAGGAATTAGTTTTTTTAAGTCCTTAGTCCTCTGTCTACTTTAGTGTTTTTCAACTCTTTAAAAGTTTGTGTCACCCCTTCAAGTACCCTTTCATTTTTTTCCTAATTCTTTCACTTACCCCATGAAAGTTTAACCACAGATAGTATGTGTCTATTTAAGTATTGTAGTCATTTGTAAAACCATGAACCATTGTGATTTCCAAGTTTTTCATCCCCAGAACCAACTGACAATGGTTCTATCTAAACATTTACAATATTTTCAGGTTTTTGTTTTCTCTTTTGGGAAATTCAAGTGATTCTCTTATATAATCAGCAAGATTTAGGATGCTTTTAACCAACAGAAGACGGCCACAGTGATGAGTTCTCAATCACCTAACTAGGTGCACACTCATTTGATGAAATGCCTTATGTGGGAAAGAGGGAAAAATATATAATTGAGGCAAGTCAAATGCTACAAACCCAAAGGGCAAAGGAGTCAGGAAGGTGACAAAAATGGGAGAAGCTACCCGGAGGACATGTGTCTTTCTGAGAGCACATGTCCTGTCCCAGACGGGCAGCTGGCACCCAACCACAGCCAAAACCACCAGGCAGGCATGAAGATTCACCTTACCAAACCTTTGCATTTTTTTAAGAGAACGCAGAAGTCCCACTATTTATGTAAAATCTTTCCATTTTTAAAGATTTGTTAATTTTTTAATTTAATTTTATTGTTATTGTATTACATCCATCCCCTTTTTGCTCCCCTCTGTCCCCCTCCCCACCCACCCATTCCCCCCAAAGTCAATCCCACCTGTTGTCCATGTCCATGGTTCCTTTATACTAGGTTCTTGTCCAAACTGCTCCCCTTCCTTGCCTCTTCCTCCCCTCTTCCCCCAACACCCTTCACCCTGACCACTGGAGAAGATTTGTTAGATTTTTAAAATATATTTCAGAAGCCAAATAAAAATTATCTCAGAGACATAGGCAACCTGTTAGCTACAAATGTGCACATTTTAACTACATGAGTTCCTACAAATCCTCCTCCACCTCTAAAATTTGATAATTATTTTTTAAATTGTGAACTAATATAAAACTCCAAGAAGATTGTAGTCTTAAATATTAACCCCCAAAACGAAGAACAGCAATAGCAAGAAATGGTTACGATCCTATCACCTGCCTAGGCAAATGAAGAAAATCCAAATCCAAACTTTCTTTTTAAAGATGATTTACTTTTCTTTATGTGAAGCCAAAATATAGAAGCAACTATTGTAAGTTACAGAATACATTCTGAAAGCATAAAGATTTTTCTCCTTAGTCAAAATGAAAATTTTACTTGATTAAATAATTTTTAGATATTCATGTATGCCATGACAGCACAGAGATTTGAAAATAAAAGTCTCCTTCAAAGAAAATTTTATGTATTTCTTTAATAGATTCTCCAAGGAATGTAAGTATATACTTCTATAATCTTTTGGTTGTCTTTATATATTTACTTCCTTGTTAATTTTGGTATTTCTGTCTCATCCACACAACAAATAATTAAGGGCACATGTGGATATTTTGATAGCTCACTCTAATAAATTACCTCAATTATGATTACACCAACACTTCCTATTTAGCTGTGTAGATGGTTTCAGTGGGGTTTAGCAAATCTCGATACATTTTTAAAATGGAAGATTTGTATAAGTGGTTCCGTTACTAACTACCTATATATCTTCAAACACAATATTGAATGTTTTTAGTCTTCAGTTTTCTCATACACATAAAAAAGAGAATGAACTAAGTGATCTCTGAGGTCCATTTGTCCTGAAATATTGTGATCTACAGAACTACAAAACAAGTTAAAAGAATTAAAGTGTTTGGCTTTAAATTCATTGTCATTTTGTATTTAAGCTCTATTGAGATATAATTCATATATCATAATATGGGCTCATTTAAACTTCAGTGGATTTTAGTGAATGCAAGGATTGTGCAACCATCACAACAATCTAGAGTAATTTTAAAACACTTTCAACTCTCCAAAATTAAACCCCATACACATTAGTGGTCCTTCTCCAAGCTCCGCCACCGCCCAGTTGCAGGTAACCACTGTTCTACAGTGGTTTCTCCACAGATTTGTTTATTCTGGATATTTTACACGAATGGAACAATGATAAGTAGTCTTTGTGACTAACTTCATTTACTTAGCAAAATGTTTTCAAGAAGCATCCATGCTGTAGCATGTATCAGTACTTCATTCCTTTTTATGGTTGAATAACATTCCATTCTATGAAATACCGTATTTCATCTGTCCATTTATCAGTTACTAGACATTTGGATGGCTTTTACTATGAACACCATGTACAATTTTTCATAAGGACATACGTTTTCCTTTCTCTTGGGTATATATCTAAAAGTGGAATTGCTGGGTCAAATGTAATCTCTTAATTTAGCAGCTTGAGAAACTGCCAGTTTTCCAAAGTGGCTGCATCATTTTACATTCTTACCAGTAACATATTAGAATTCCAATTTTTCCACACCCTTACCACCATCTGTTTTTGTCCATCTATTTTATCACAGTCACTCTAGTGGATGTGAAATGATATCTCACTGTAGTTTTTATTTCAGTTTCCCTAGTGGAAATATTGAACTTCTTTTCATGTGATTATTGGCTATTTATACATCTTCTTCGAAGAAACAGCTATTCAGATGTTTGCCCCCTTTTTTTGATTTCTCTTTTTATTGTTCTTAATTGTAAGAAGAGTTCTTTATACATTCTAGATGCAAGTCCTTTTCCAGATTTACTATTTGCAAATATTTTCTTCCAGTCTCATTTTCCTTATAGTGTCCCTTCATGTAGAACTATATATTTTCTTATTTTACTGAAGTCCAAGTTATTTATTTTTGTTGTTGTAGATTATCCTTTTGCTTATCCCAAAGTAAAGAAGATTTTTTCTTATAGGAATTTTATAATTTTAGCTTTTACACTCAAGTCTTTGATTCATTTTTAATGAATTCTAGTGTGTATGTGAGGTTGGGGTCCCTATCTGTCCTTTTACACATGGATATCTGGATGTCCTAGGATTACTTATTGAAAAGTCTATTCCTTCCCCCATAAAATTATCTTGGCACCCTTGGCAATTGATCATAGTGTGAGAGTTTATTTCTTTACTCTCAATTTTATTAATTTGGTGTTTATGTATAGCTTTATGTCAGTACCACATTATCTTAATTACAACAGTTTTGAAATTAAGAGTATGTGTCTTACTTCATTCTTTACTTTCAAAATATTTTTGGTTTATTTTCCGTATAAAAATTACCATCCATTTTCATATGAATTTTATGATCAGCTTAGAATTTTTACAAAAATCCAACTGGGACTGAATTGAGTCTGCATATCATTTTGGGGAGTATTGCTACCCTAACAATGCTAAGTCTTCCAATTCATAAAAATGGGGTGTCTCTCCATTTATTTAAATCTTCCTTAATATCATTCAATGATGTTTGGTAGTTTTTGCTGTACAAATCTTGCACTTTATTTGCTAAATATCTTCCCAGGTGTTTTCTTCTTAATTACAGTTTTGAGTGGTTCTTTGCCTTGTCTTTTAAGCTTCAAGATGAAAAACTTACACTTCATCCATTCTAGAGGTTTTGTAATTTGCTTTAAATATTGTATTCATTTTTATTTTAATTACTTGACTTGTTTTTACATCTTTATTGAATTTATCAGGGTGACATTGGTTAATAAAATTGCATAGCTTTCAACAATAAAATTCTACAATATGCGTATATCATCTGTATATTTTATTGTGTTCTATTTTATTTCTAAGTAATATCTTTGTTTTATTTTTGAATTTTATTTTTAGTAAGTCATGAAAAGATGCATAAGAGTTGTATACAGTATATTTAATTTGAATTTAAGCTGGATGCCCAACCTAGTCAATTAAGTCACTTAGAGTAAACTGTAATAGACTGCCATTAACTTTTACTAGCACTCATTGAACATTTACTGAATGCACAACATAAGCACTGTCTTAGTCCCCATTTGCTGAAAATGCACCATCCCTGCCTAAAAAGCAAACTGCATTTAACTCCAATGACCTCAGAAAAAGTTAAACGATTAAAACATGAATATCCTCATCGTTTCAAGCCTGTTGCTCTGATTAAATGTTTGCATTTTTCCCATTAAAAGGAGCATTTCCTTTGACTGCCAAAAGAAAAATATTATTGTACCAAGAACCTGAATTTCAACTTTAAGGGGGCAACTCAAACCATTCCAAAACTGCCACAGTATCATTGACATTTATAGTCACGCTAATGTTATTGATGGTATAAAATGTAATTATATGTCTTGGAAGAGAAGTAAAATATATTCTCACTACTAAGTTTTTTCCTGGCAAACATAATATGTATTCAAATGGAAAGAGTCATGTTAGGTAAATGGCTTTTGGAAACTTTGAGGATCAGTAGACGTTAAATACCCAACAACCTGGAAAACAAACATTTAACATACCTACATTTTTATGCAGTTTTAAGGACCCAGGATTAATCTGTTCATTCATGGGTAAACAGACATTCAAGTAAGAACTTCCACTTAAATATTAGTTGAAAATAATGTGTAACTGTCACAAGTAAATTCCCTGGGATACATAAATAAGTAAACATCTCTATGAAAAAACTGAGTTCAGAGAAGGAAGAGGGTACTGAGGATCTTGGCCTTCTCAGTTCTGACTTTAGAGACTGTAACATTGGGAAGAAGTTTGAAACCTAGTATGTATTAGGCATTAAAAGCTTTCCATGAGTGTTTGAAGACAAAAGGCAGCAGGCTCTCTTTAAGAACACATAGTCAGGAAGCAGGGTCCCTTCATCTTGAAAAAAAGGCTGGTGAAAACTAACTTCTGCCTAGGGCTCCAGTTTGTATAAAATGCTGATCTGCTTGACAGAAGAAAAGTCTTGCCCACAGAATTTAAACCTGAGGCCATAGTTTATATAGGCCCCTGTGAAGTCTCAAAGGCAGAATGTGAGCCTGAGGCTAGTCTGTGTAGGATGCTAATCTGCTAGTTAAAAGGAAAGAAAGTCTCAAAGACAGAATTTAAGCCAAGTTATTGGTTAGCTCAGCTTCATCTGAGATGTGCCCAATTTTATGCTATAGAACAGATGCATCAAGTCACCAGACTAGATGTCTGCTAAACTTGCTGGAGGTACCCGCAAATCCCCTAGTTGGAGGGGAGGGTAAAGAGAGAAAGGGGGGAAAAATCCTTATGCAAGATGAAACGAAAAATACTACTAAAAAGAAAGCAAAAATTTAAAAGTGAAGAAAATTCTCTGTTGAAAATAGAAACAACTAAAGAAACAAAATAACATCAAAATAAGACCTACAAATGGCCAACAGAGGGGTGGACAAGTGCTCAACATTATTCCTCATCCGGGAAATGCAAATCAAGACCATGATGAACTATCACCTCACAACTGCTATAATAGCTATTACCCAAACAACAAAAGTGTTGGCAAGGATATGGAAAAAAGGGAACTTTTATGGCATGTTGGTGGGAATATAAATTGGTACACTCTTTAAATGAACAATATGGAGGTTCCTCAAAAAATTAAAAACAGTACTACATGACCTAGCAATTCTATTTCTGGGTATATATGCAAAGGAAATAAAATCAGTATGTTGAAGAAATAGTTGCACTTCCATGTTCATGCAGCATTATTCACAATGGATAAGAAAATCACCTAACTACATATGGATGAGTAAATTGGTAAAAATGTGTGCATCTGAGTGTGTGTACAGAAGAATATTATATAACCTTAAAAAAAAAAGAAAAAAAGAAATTCTACCAGTTGCAAAAACAGGCATAACCCTGGAGGAAAGGTTATGCTAAGTGAAATAAGCCAGACACAGAAAGACAAATATTTCATAATTTAGATGTAGAATCTAAAAAAGTCAAACTCACAGAAGCAAAGAGCAAGATAGTAGTTATCCAGGGACTAGGAGATGAAATAGAAACACGTTGGTTGAAGAGTATATAATTTGAGGAACATGTTTTAGAGATCTAATATACATCCTGGTGACCATAGTTAATACTGTATTGTGTATTTCAAGTTTACTAAGAGAGTTTATCTTACATTTTCTCACCACACACACACACACACACACACACATACACGCAGGAACAATATGAGGTGATGTATTTGTTAACTAGATTGATTGTGGTACTCATTTCACAATGTGTATGTAGATCAAAACATCACATTGTACACCTTAAAGACATACCATTTTTTATTTGTCAAGTAAGTATACATCAATAAAAATGGAGAGAAAAAGAATGGACAAAAAATTAAAACAAAAATTCAATAGCATTCATAAAAGGAATAAGAAATTGTGATCCAAGAATAGTAAATAAGCACAAAAAAGTGGGTGTGAAGAAGGTTTTATTACAAATAGATGGATGTAATACAACAACAATAAAATTAAATTAAAAAAAAAGAAAATCATGGTCTGATATAAAATGCTACAATCAAGATAAAGTTTAGACAAAGCAAAAAGAATTAATGGATTAAAAATTGTATTAATCAATGAAGCACAGAAAAAAAAAAAAAAAAAACTGGAGATAAGAAATACCAACTAAAAGACTCTAAAATGCACCCTGGCTGGTGTGGCTCAGTGGACTGGTACCAGCCTGCAAATCCAAGATTCACTGGTTTGATTCTCAGTCAGGGCAAATAACCAGGTTGTAAGCCAGGTCTCCAGCCAGATCTGTAGCTGGAGGCAGGTGAAAGACAACCATACATTGATGTTTCTCTCACTTTCTTCCTCCCCACCCCCAGCCCTCCTCTTTGAAAATAATGAATAAAATCTTTAAATAAAATAATAAAATAAAAGACCCTGAAATGCATCTAAGAAATTCCCCAAAAAGAGAAAAACATAGAAGAAATATCTCCTAAGAGACAATGACTAAAATGTTTTTCAAAACTAAACATGTGCTTTTATAAAAGTACAGTATAAATAAAAATAAATTCACATCAACATGTATAATGTAAAACTATAGAAACAACAAGCTAAAGAGAAAATCCTGAAACTGATTAGAGGTATCATCAAGTGACATATAAATGAAGCCTACTTGACAACTAGACAGCCAGCATAAAAATAAATGCCTGAGCACAAGAGAACAGTCTTCCAACCTGTTGAGGTCAAATCACTGTGAACCTAGAATTCCAAATGGAGCTAAAATACAAAGGAAGAATGAGAACAACATTTAAAATATTTTTAGACTTACTAACAAATGTTTACCTTCCCCAGACACTCACTAAGAAACTCTTGAAAGATGAGTTGGAAGTTCACAGTTGGTTTTTGTTTTTACAGTGTTTAATGAGAACAAATATGAGAGCAACACAGTGACAGAACGAATAGCTAACTTAGAAATATAAATTAATTCAAAGATGCTTATAATAAAAAATGTTAAATAAACTTTATATAAGACATGTTCATTCCACCATGGTCCTTCAATCTCTTAATATTCTCATGTATCCTTGAAAAAATCCTTGCCAAAATTATTGAAATAAACATTCATGACTATATAATATGTGGACTAGAGATAAAAAAAAGAATTGTGTCTTTACCTGTGGCACCCAACTTAGCACTCAACGAACAGTAGGTAGCTGATAATTTTCTGTTGAATGAGTATTTGTAAAAAATAAGAAAAAGCAGGAACAAAAGTCTAGTGTAAACATGTGTTGTAACTGATACTGACTAAATCTGAAGCAAAGAAGATTATTTATAAAAAGTATTGGGTAGCCCACAAAATGATTGGGAGGACTAGAAACTAGATTCAGGGCTCAGCTGCCAGAAGCAATCCTCCAAACCAGACTACAGAATTGAGCTGATGAGGAAACGAATTCTGCTGCCTCCATAATCCAGCTTCTTCTCTGCGGCCCCTAATAAAAGCTCAATACCCCTGCCATTACCCATGCCATAAAATGGAAGGCTTTGTAAAGGAGTTGTCTGCACTCAACTCACATCAGGAATGAATTCTCTCACAGAGTAACATCTGGTTGGTGAAGCTCAAGTCATATGTCTGCATCCCAGTTGGAAGGGAGGCTGGAAATCTGAGCTCCAGCTTCAATGTTGGGGAGGAGGTGGTCATAATGTAGGAATGTCCCCAAATATAGAAAAGCTGTTCATAAGATGACAAGCAGCCACAGACATGACAAATGTCTACAACAACATACTACGTACAAAAATAGGAATATGCACTACATAATTCTCCACCTACAGCTATTTAGTTAAGCACAATTTAATGCCATTAAGTATTCTTCCACTATATCATTTTTGAGGACTACACAACATCACATTGACTGGACTTGCTATAATGTGTTTTGGCCATACTTTACTGTTGAACATGTAGGTAGTTTCCAAACTTTCATAAAGTTTGCTTAACCTTGTGAACACCCACAACCAGTTGCTTCAGGTGAAGTTATCACTTTAAGAGATATTGTTACACATCCTCCACTAATACCCCTTTATTCCACTCTGCCCAGTTGTGCCACCTATGTACTACTGTGTCCAGGTAACCAGCCTCAGAACATGCCATCCTATCTGGGAACTCTGGATCCAGTTCACAGTTCTCCTGTCCTTCACATTCACTGCTATGGCTAGCGGTAGAGCCAACCTTCACCAACATTGCCTGGATATTTTTTACACTGTGATTTTCATTTCATCACTATTTTTACAGCCCATTTGTTACATTCTTGTCATCTCCTAAAAGGGCTCAACCTCTGAAAACTATGACTCCCAGCCATATCTTTTAGAGCAAGACCTCAAGGGGGTCTACTTATGGGTTCAGTACTGGAATAATGGTGAAAAGTAGGGGTTTGGGAGCTACTAAGGTCTGGAGTGGTAACATCACATAAATTAGCTTCTTTGAGTCTCAACTTTTCCCATTTATAAAAGGTAACTTTCCCGGCTGGTGGCTCAGTGGACTGGTGCTGGCCTGTGAACCCAAAGGTTGCTGGTTCAATTCCCAGTCACGGCACATAACCAGGTTGCAAACCAGGTTGCAAGCCAGGTCTCCAGCCAGGTTCCTAGCTGGAGGAAGGTAAAAGGCAACCATATGTTGGTGTTTCTCTCCCTTTTTTCCTCCCTCCCTGCCTTTCTATCTAAAAATAATGAATAAAAATCTTAAAAAAAAAAAAAAAAGTAACTCATAACGCTACTATACCATAGATAGGAACACACTATTTTTGTAGCTCCCTGGAAGTTCCACATCTAATATTATTTCAATACAATATTATCACTGTTAGCTTCCAGAAATGAACTGATACCAAAACCTCTACTCATTTTTTTTCTTTTTAATATTTTATTTATTATTATTTCCAGAGATAGAGAGGAAGGGAGAGAGGAAGAGAAAATCCATGTATGGTTGCCTTTCACCTGCCTCCAGCTACAGACTTGGCTAGAGACATGGCTTGCAACCTGGTTATGTGCCCTGGCTGAGAATCGCACCAGCAACCTTTGGGTTCTCAGGCTGGCGCCTTACCCACTGGGCCAACCAGCCAGGGCCAAAACCTCTACTCTTCTGAACATCATTATGCCCTCAGGCCATCAGCCCTTTCCCATCCTCATCTCCCCTGCATTCATCCTAGACTCCATATCTGCCTAACATGGTCCTTTGTGAAAACATATTTTCTATATCCTTCAAAAAATCAGTATTTATTTATTTTTCTTTGCATGTCCACAGCTTGTCTCCTCCCAAGTACTCTATTTAGCCTTTTAATGTAGTGAGGACTCATGAAGGATGAAAGATATTTACGTATCTGTCTTTCCAACTAGATTATTTACCTTGAAGTACAGAAGCCACAGGTCACTTACCTAGTTATCCCTAATCCCAGAACTATTTGTGGCAAGCTATGCTTAACTGAAATTAAATTAAACTCTTGTGCAATGGATTTCTTTACAAATAACTTCTGCTGCTGAACGCTTAATTGAAAATTAACAGTGATTTGTATTTTGAAAGCTTTGTACCTTAAATGAAACATTATCATAACTAGAAACTGTAACTCATGCAGAGAAAAGCTGAGATACTGCTCCTCCTGTATACTATCTTTGTTACCTAAGATTACTTACTTGGAAAAAATTAATTCCTTTCTCATAATCCTAGGAAATATTCCTTCAGAAAAATATTTTTATTAAAATATACCTAAATAACTATATATGTATATAAACATACATACATAGATCCTTTTCAAAAGCAATACATGAATATGTTCTCAAAGTAAAAAGTTGAAATAATATAGAAAACTCTACGGAAAACAAAACAACAAAAATTCCTCTACACACACTTCCAATTATATCCTAACTAGGAAAAACATATTCATAATTGGTTATATTTCTAGAATTCTTTCTGGATATATAGATCACAATACAGGTTTCTGAAACATAAATGGTACCCTATTCTACATATTTTTCCTTTTTACTGAATTTATTGGGATGATACTGGCTAACAAAATTATACAGGTTTCAGATGCACAATTCCACAACACATCATCTGTACACTGTACTGTGTGTGTTCACCACCCCAGCCAAGTCTCCATTCATCACCCTTCATCAGCCCTATACCTTTCTCCACCTTCCCACCCTCCTTTGCCCCCAGCAATCACCGCACTCTGTCCTTGAATTCTTTTTGACAACTGGAATTTTTTTCACTTAATCATATTTTAAGTTGGCTAAACATTTTGGTTTTTTCCATAAGATGGCTGTAGTAGTGCTTAGCCGTCTTCAACTTCACTGAAAATATCTTAAGAGTCAGAAGATATCAAAGGATTTCATGTTTCAAAATATTTTTTTAGAAAAATGGGATTCCCAAGAAAAAAAGCAAAAATACCAATAAACTTTAAAAGGTGCTTAATACCACTATTATTTAAATAAATGTGAAAAAAACCCTCAAAATAACCATTGGCAACTATTAAAATAATACCTTGTATTACAAAGAGTGAAGAAATGAACACTTTTACACAGTTCAATGATGCTATATATTGGTAAAAAATTTTTCTAGAGGGCAATTGGACAATATGTGGCTGTTCATACTCTTTGATTCTGTAATTTACCCTGCTAAGTATTTATCCTAAGGAAACAATTATAACTACATTGAAATTCACATGCAAGAGTATTCATTGCTGAAATGATAGGTTATGTATAAGAGCAAATACATAGAAACAATGTAAATGCATAAAAATTGATTCTTTTAAATAAGTTATATGTATATAATGAAATACTTTATTGTCATTAAAACAGTACTTTTGCAAACTATAAAAAAATAAATAACTTCATTCTAAATGATTTTGTTGGTTTGTATTATGACAGCCTATCATATCAATGTGCATTTAAGAAAACCAAAATTGGTGAATTTTTGTGTAGCCATTTTAATATTGAAGATGAAAGAAAATATGCAACATTTTTAGTATATTTTGCTTTATTATTTCAAGAGAGGTAAAAATATAAATGAAATGGAAAAAAGAAAAAGGTTTATGTAGTATATGGTGAAGGTGCTGTGACTAATCAAACATGTCAAAAGTGGTTTGCAAAGTTTCATGCTAGAGATTTCTTGTTGGATGATGCTCCATGGTCAGGGAGACCAGCTGAAGTTGATAGTAATCAAATTGAGACATTAATTGAGAAATATCAATGTTACACCACCTGGGAGATAGCTGACATATTCAAAATATCCAAATCAATAAAGTTATTAGTGAAAATGGACTTTTGGGCCAATCTAATATCAGGAGGTTTTTCTATATGAGAATAAAAATAGCTCTTCTTTGTTCTTTTGACGGCCACATGGGCACCACAGTGTGAATAGAGTATTATTTGTTTGTCTCTTCTTCTACTGATAAGACATTTAGATGCAGGTACTTATCACTATTACAAATGATACCACAATGTACATTCTGGTGCACGTATGAAAAAAACTGTTTTTAAGGACAAATAGTTAATGGTCCCCTCTACTTTTTAATATATTTCTACTAATCTAAACCCCTGACTCTTCCTGTTTTGTCCCTATGATTGCTTATATTTCAGAAAGGCAGAAAACAATACCCACAAGTTTCCAAAATTGTAATAATCAACTTTCAAAATCAAATTCAATCTCACTTAAAGTGTCCCCTGCCTATACAATTCACTTTCAAGTCACTCTGTCATTAACCCTGAACTTCATGCCCTCACTCTGTTAATAGCAATCTCACCGTAAGAGTAATTCTCAACCATTTAAACAGTTTGATGAAGGATACCTAGGAAGGCAAAACTCTTAAGGTTCCTGGGCAAAAGCTCATGAAAAGTCCTGGTCAGGTCTTGGGAAAGAGCCCACCCAACAGGACATAGAAAGGCATAGAACCAAGTATCAAAGGCAGCTGGTGTATAGAATTTGAGGCTACAATAAATTCTTTCTTTATCCAGTTTCCTTCATTATCTATTACAGAATGTTAAACTTCTTGCTCAGCTATTCTTGGCAAAACCTTCTGAAGTCAGTGTGTCAGGAGATGCAAAAATAATTGCAGTGGGTTGCCAAATTTGCAAGGTGGTTCCCTGGGAGGGACTCTGTATCCAGACCTGCTTTATCAAGGAAGCTGAGTTCTCCACTTCCTTCTGCCCATGGTCAACACCAATTTGATAAGCTGAAGCCAAGGCAAAAAGTAAAGGCAGTGATGGAAATTGTGAGGTACAAATGAACTCTAAAAATATATATCCTTGTTTCATAGGATCAGCATTATGGTGCAGCATTTGATGGTTGCATGGCTGTCTCTGGGCTCTGCTGTCCCACAAGGGCAGCCTCCAAGTCTGATGGCATCACAGACCACCACACTGACACCTGTGACGGCTCGATGCCAGCTCTGAGAATCTACACTGTGAAGTGCTTTCATTTACACCCACTAAGTAAACCACAGTGAAGGAACAAAACTGAAACATTTTTAAGTCATATGTGAGGTTTTATAGCCTTATGAAAATATGGGATAGGGTCACAGGGAAGGAAAAGGCAGATTTTAATGGTTCCAATGCTTATTTTTGTAAAGATTCATGACATTGCTTAAGCATAACCCCCAATGATACCAGAGAAAATGGCACAAAAACCTCTCAATTGGGCAGGAAATAGTTTTAATGTCAGTAAAAAAGATTAATGCCTTAAAATTCCCTGGAAATATTTTGGCTTGATACTGTGCTTTCTAAGTTTAATTAGTTAATTTATAAATCTGACAGTGTATGAAATAATAATCTGTTTTTGCCTAACTGAAATGGCAGAAATAGAAATCCTGAAACTCAGATGCAAGTACTCATAAAAAATAAGTTCAAACCCTGGCTGGTAGCACAGTGGATAAGGTGCCGGCCTGCAAACCCAAAGGTCACTGGTTCGATTCCCAGCCAGGGCACATAACCAGGTTGCAAGCCAGGTCTCCAGCCAGGTCTGTAGCTGGAGGCAGGTGAAAGGCAACCACACATTGATGTTTCTCTCCCTCTCTGCCTCTCTCCCTTCCCTCTCTCTAAAAATAATAAATAAAATATTAAAAAATAATAATCATAAAATCTTAAAAAAAAATACGTTCACACCCTGAATACGTGTGTACACACATACAGCACATCTTACCATGCTCACCTGGATCTTTAGATAGTCAAATACATTCAAAACAAAGCCAATAGGCAAAAATAAAAATACCCCACAAAAAAATCTAAATAAAAAGCAATTTGCAGAAAGGACAGAAATGCATTCTATGCATTCTATATGCATAGAATGACCCAGGAGACTCATCACTGCCCCACAGATTATGTATTTTCAAATAGCAGAATGAGCCTAAAGGAGTATTTAGAGGAGCACAATGTATCAAGTTGTCCACAATGACTGCATCTGTAGAATTTCCCTACAGGATTCTTCAAGTCTGTTTGATAATCCTGCTGGCCCACTCCATTATGTTCCGTTTACCAAGTATAGTTTGCACTATAACATTTCAAGTGATATCAGAGATGTATGCTTTGACCTAAGAGCATGACTGTCATCTGCATACACCACATTCATAGACTCTGAAAAGAGAAAAGGCAGTGCCTGATGATATAAGAGTCCTCTCCAGCCCTGCACGTAGAATGTACCTATCCACAGAACCAGGTAGAAAATAAAATACCCCTCAGTCAAAACCCAATTCAGGCAGATGAGACGCTCTGAAAGACACAAATACTCTTATTGACTTACTTCAAAAAATGGATATTTATTAACTTATATGATGAAGCAATTCGTCATCTCAATTATTAATAGCTCTAAAACCTTATCTGTGCATTGTATGAGCCTCTAATACTTGAATCCAGAAAACAGAGCAATTCTTTGTTCAATGTTTCAAAAGATAGGGAAAGGATGTCAGGAAGGAAATGAGAGGTGGGCAATGGAAGGATACAAAGAAACGCTGTACAAAGCTAGAACCTTTTTTTATCCGTACAACCATCAATCTTTAGTTTTCTGAACACTGTTCCTAAATGCTCAAATTGCATATGCTACAGTAAAGGCATGAAAACAAGTGTAAGTCAGAATCTGTGGTTTAGAAAGTTTTACTGTTGCCAAGGAAACAAGATTCACATACATTAGGAAAGAGTATTGTTTTTTTCTTTCTTTATTTCCAACTTCATTCCCCACCCCCAAGTATTTGTGATTACTTACAAAAATACACACAAAGCAAAATGGTAAAATAATTGAAGTAAAGCCAAAGGGAAGATACAAGGATGAAAATAATAAAACCAGGTTTAAAATTAAAAAGAAGTACATAATACACTGTCTAGGAAAGAGGTGACCTACAAATTTGGCTGAAAGCTCTGAGGGACTTAAGCACAGGCAGTAAATCGCACCAAACACTATCCACAGAGCCAACACATAAGAATCAGAAGGTAACCATTGCCAAACCTAGCTGCCCAGTGATTTTTCCTCAAAAGGTTTTCAAACATTCAGTAATGAAGCTGAATTCCTGAGGCAGAAAGAGAGGAAGGGAATGATGAGAATCTTCATTTTAAAATATCTCCCTAAAGGGACTGCGATGATGTCAGCCTTCATCCTGTGAAGCGCAGCTGTAAGGATTTAGAAATAGGAAGGAAAAAACTCCAAAATTCAAATTGCGAGAATTATGAAGGATCCAAAACTCAAGCTGGGCCTCTATGTTTAGATGGGATTTTTTAAAAGATTTTACTTATGATTTTTAGAGAGGGGGAAGGGAGAGAAGCAGAGAAGGAGAGAGGCATCAATGTATGGTTGCCTTTCACCTGCCTCCAGCTAAGGACCTGACTTGCAACCTGGTTATGTGCCCTGACTAGGGAATCGAACTAGAGACCTTGGGTTCATAGATGGAATTTTGACAGGTGAAAATAAGGATTGAGGACATGCCAAATACAGGTGAGGACACAGTCAAAACACAGAGATAGGAGGCAGCCTAACACCATGAAGGGAATTGCACTGTCCCTAGTCATTCTTGGGTGAATGTAAGGGACCCTGTGACACTATTTAACTTATTCCTTAACCTATTCCATTTTAAGTAAATCACAAAAAATAAAAGAGCTACAGATATAATAATAAAAGGGTAAAACTGAAATAGAGATGAGCAGAAATATGTAAGTAGATAATGTGCTACTTATCTACTTCGATATAACAAATTAGTACAAGTTGAGTGGTGTAAAATAATTCACATGCATTATCTCACAGCTGCCTTGGGGCAGGAACCTGATCACAGCTTAGCTCCTAAGCACTCTTCTAAGGCTAAAATCAAGATGTCTTCTGAGTTCATGTCGTTGTTGGGGGCATAAATTTTCTTGCACCTGTAGAACTCATAGAGAGTTGTTTTTTCAAGGTCTACAAGAAAATCTCTGCAGTTTCAATTTTTTGACCTCCAAACTCTCTTTAAGAGGCTTGACTGATAAAGTCAGGGCCACCCAAGAAGATCTCTTTTCTTCATTAACTCAAAGTCAACTGATTAGCGAGCATAATTAGATTTTTTAAATTCCCCCTTTGTTATATAACCTAATCACAAGAGTGACATCCATCATACTCTCAGGCCCTGCTCACACTCAGGAGGAAGGGAATTATATGTATACCAAGAGCATATAGAACAAGGGACTGGAATCTTGAAGTGCATCACAGAATTCTGTCTACCACAAAGTACAAAGATGAAAGAATGAATTGTAAATTAGCCAGTGGAATCAAGATCGCAGAGTAGGTAAATGCTGTGCATGCCTCTCCCATGACCACTTCAAAATTAACACTAAGTTACAGAACAATCCACCTGGAGAACTATCTGAAGACTGCTGAACAGAAGTCCTAAAACTAAGGATATAAAGAAGACAGGTCAAGACTGGTAGAAGAGAGATGGACCCACGAAACGGGCTGGCCCACACCCACATGTGGTGGTAGAGAATGGGAGGGATATCTCTGCTGAGAGGTCTCCCTGGGCAGCAAGGGGTCTCAGCCCCATACCAGGCCTTCCTGCCCAGAGCACCAGCACTGGGGAGAGGATTCCCCACAACATCTTGTTTGTGAAAATCAGAAGATTGCATCTGTCCAAGTGCTGAAAACCCAGACATTCTTTTAAGAATCCGATGCATTCACTCACTTGCACTCAGTGAGGAAAAGGTGGCTCAGAAGGCTCCCGAAACATACCAGGAGAACTGAGTTGTGCAGCTTCAAGGCAAGGGCTGGAGGGGACCACTGTCCTTGTGTTGAGTCTTCCTCCCTCACAGTCTAACCTGAATCTGCCTTAGCCTGGTGAACTCCACTTGCTCTGTCCTGAGGACTCCCTGAGACCTAGCTCTACCATTCCCCTACACCTAAAAAGGCTATTTTGAAGATAGAAAGCCAGCCTTGGCTCCTGTTGCAGCCTTTGTTAAAAAATTCTCTCAAGTCCACAGACCACAGGAGGGGTGGCTGTGGGCCTCAATGTGGCCTATGCCTTTTGCTGAATGGACCCATATTCAGCACTGGTGCCAAATCTGAATATGCATTAACCTGGTAAACACCACATACCCCACCTTAGTAATTCTGAGCCCATGCCTCACCCAGCTTGCATACTGCCTGGGTTTCTTTCAGAAGCTGAACATTATGAGCAGCTGGAAAATACAGGTTGGCCTTGAGGTGCCCTGTGCATTTCCCCAGGTCCAGCACAACAGGCAACAGGCCGTGGCTCACAGCAAGCCCTCTCCCACACATCTCAGTGTCCAGCACAGATAGGTACAAAATGCCATTTGCTTTGTATCTCCTACCAGGTACCCGCAGGCCAGTTACAGGCAGATGCTGGACTCTGCCTGCACCAGAGCCCTTCCAAAGACATCCCAAAACCAGCCAGCCTAGTGGCCAGCTTCAGACCACACAGAGCACCACCTGATTAGCTCTATGAAAAGAGCACCCAAAGGGTGGTCTCATGAGGCACCAGAGCCCACTGGGGCAAGTCTTGTTCTATGGGGTCAGTCTTGGCACAGCACCTTATATACACACTGTGGTCAGGGCCAGTCCTCATAACTATTCAACCTAAGGTTTAACCCTACCCACTAATATGCCAACAGTTATCAAGACTTAACTACAACAGGAAGACACACAACCCACACAAAGACCCTCCTGCAGCACCTAGCTCAGGTGATTAGGGAGAGTGCACCTCAGGGTACCACAAAACACCTACTATATAAGTTCACCCTGCAAAGACTGGGAGACAAAGCAGATACACCTAGGACATAGAAACAAACATAGAGATGCAGCCAAAATAAGGAGACAAAGACACATGTCCCAAATAAAAGAATAGCACAAAACTCCAGAAAAAGAGCTAAACAAAGTGGAAGTAAGCAATCTATCAGATACAGAGTTCAAAACATTGGCTGTGGATGCTCAAGAAACTTACTGACACTCTGACAAAGAGACAGTAAGCATAAAATGAAACATAGAAACCATAAAAAAGTCAAAAATAAACTAAATAACTGAAATTATGAATACACTAGAAGAAATCAATATCAGATTAGATGAAGCACAGGATTAAATAAGCAATTTGGAAGACAAGTAGCAAAAAATACCCAATTGAAACAGCAAAAAGAAAAAAGAAAATAATGAGGGTAGTTAAGGGACCTCTGAAACATCATCAAATGTACCAATATCTGCATCATAGAAGCACTAGAAGAAGAGGGAGAGCAAGGAATTGAGAACCTTTTTGAAGAAATAATGACTGAAAGCTTCCCAGCTGGCAAAGGAAATAGACATGAAAGTGCAGACATCAAGACATCACAGAGATTCCCAAACAGGATGAATCCAAAGAGGGCCACACCAAGACACATCTAATTAAAATGGGAAAGGCTAAAGACAAAGAGATAATCTTAAAAGCAGCAAGAGAAGAAAGTTAGTTGCCTGTCAGGGAGCTATGATAAGACTGTTTGCAGACTTCTCAATAGAAACTTTGCAAGCCAGAGAAATTGGCATGGACTATTCAGTGATGAAAAGCAAGAATCTATAACCAAGACTAATCTACCCAGCAGGGCTATCATTTAAAATTGCAGGAGAAATAGTTTCCCAGATGAGTAAAAACTAAAAGAATTAATCACCACCAAACCAGTATTACAAGAAATGTTAAAGGGACCTGTTTAAGGAGAAGAAAAAATATATAAATATTAATAATAAAATGGTAACAACACTGTACCTATCAATAATCACTTTAAATGTAAATACATTACATGCTCTAATCAAAAAACGTAAGGTAGCTGCACAAGAAACAAGATCCACACATATGCTGTCTACAAGACTCACTTCAAATCAAAAGACTCATACAGACTGAACGTAAATAAATAGAAAAGATATTTCATACAAATAAATTGTTTTAAGCTTGGGTAGTAATAGTTTGACAAAATAGACTTTAAAACAAAAGCTATAATAATCAATAAAGAGAAAAACTTCATAACAAGGCAATCAATCCAACAGAAGGATACAACCCTTGTAAACATTGATGCATCTAACACGGGAATATCTAAATATATAGGGCAAATACTGATAGACATAAAAGGAGAGATCGACAGTAATATAGTAACGGTTAGTGGACTTTATTAATACATTGAAAGGCACCGGCCTGCGAAACCAAAGGTCACTGGTTCAATTCCCCAGCCAGAGCAAATAACCAAGTTGCAAGCCAGGTCTCCAGCCAGATCCACAGCTGTAGGCAGGTGAAAGGCAACCATACATTGATGTTTCTCTCCCTTTCTTCCTCCCTCCCTTCCCCTCTTTCTAAAAATAATAAATAAAATCTTAAATATTTATTAAAAAATTAAAAAATAACCTATTAATATCAATGGCTAGATCTTCCAGGACAGCAAATTAACAAGAGAACAGTAGCCTTACACAACACACTAGACCAGATTGATTTAATTGATATTTTCAAATAATTTCATCCCACAAGTGCACATGGAACATTTCCCAAGATATACTGTATGTCAGTGTATAAAGTAAGTCTCAATAAATTTAAGAATATATAAAATCATATTAAACATCTTCTTCAACTACGATGGTGTGAAACTAGAAATCAATTATCAGAAAAAAAAATTGAAAATCACATGCTACTAAACAATGAGTGGCTTAATAATGAGATAAAGGTAGAAATCAAAAGCTACCTTGAGATAAATGAAAATAAAAACAACAACCCAGAATATGTGGGACACAGTGGAAGTGAGCCTAAGAGAGAAATTCATAGAATTAAGGCCTACCTCAAGCAATGAGAAAAATCTCAAGTAAAAGGTTCAACCTTACACACTAAGGAACTAGGGGGAAAAAAACCAAAAAACAAAAAACCTATCAGAACAGCTCAAAGTAAGTAGAATGGAGGAAATAACAAAGTCCACAGATAGAATACAGTCTTAAAAAATACAAAGAAAGTCAATGAAACAAGGTGCCCATTTTTGAAAAGAAAAAAAAAAAAAAAAAAAATGATAAACCTTCAAACAAATGCATCAAGAAAAAAGAGAGGGTCCAAATAAATAAAATCAGAAATGAAAGAGAAGTGACTACTGACAACAGAAAAATACAAAGAATTACAAGGAAACAATGCAAATTAGGTAATCTTGAAAAAATAAATAAATTTCTAGAAACATACACTCTCCCAAGTCTGAATCAAGAAGAAACAGAAAATCTGAACAGATTACTACCAATGAAATTGATTCAGTAATCAAACAATTCCCAACAATCAGCAAATTCCCAACATAGGTGAATTTTACCAAACATTCAAAGAATGAACAATTATCCTTCTCAAACTATTCCATAAGTTTAAGAGGAGGAAAGGCTCCCAGGCTCACTTTACAAGGCCAGCATTACCCTGATTTCTAAACCAGAAAAAAAAAATACAGCCCAATATCCCTGATAAACATCAATAAAAAAAACTCCTCAATAAAATATCAGCAAACCAAATTCGGTGATATATTAAAAAGCTCCTACACCATGATCAAATGGATTTATTCCTGCAATACAAGGTTGGTACAATATCTGCAAATCAGTTAATGTGATACACTACAGGAACAAAATGAATGATAAAAATCATATTAGTATATGTAGACAAATAAAGCATTTGACAAAATCCAGCATCCATTTATGATAAAAAATAGAAGTGGAAACTGAGAAAGCATATCTCAATATAATAAAGACCATATATGACAAACCTACAGCTGACATCGTACTCAATGACATAAAGCTGAAAGCTTTTCTTTAAAGATCAGGAACAAGATGAAGATGTTGGCTTTCACCACTTTTTTTCAATATAGTATTGAAAGTTATAGCCACAACAATGAAAAAAAACCTATCCAAATTGGACAGAAGTCAAACTGTTATTATTTGCAGATGGCACGATACTACGTAAAAAGAACCCTCATGATTCCACCAAAGAACTATGAGAATAAATGAATTCAGTAAGACACAAAGTTAATATTCAGAAAATCAATTGCATTTTTACACACCAATATCAGGAAAAAATGAGTAAAATAATCCAATTTATAACTGCAGCAATAAAACTGAAAATCACATGCTACTAAACAATGAGTGGCTTAATAATGAGATCAAGGTAGAAATCAAAAGCTACCTTGAGATAAATGATAAAGTTAAAAAAAATACCAAGGAACAAATTTAAACAAGGAAGTAAAGTACCTGCACTCATAAAATTATAAGACATTGAAGAAAGAAATAGAAGGTACAAATAAACAGGAACTTAGAGTGGGCTCATGGATAGAAAAGTTAACATAATTAAAATGTCCATATTACCAAAAGCAATCTATAAATGAAATGCAATTCCTTCAAAAATAGCAATGGCATTATTTTCAAGAACTAAAAAATAATTCTAAAATTTATATAAAACCACAAAAGACCCTGAGTAGTCAAAGCAATTATGAGAAAGAAGAACAAAGTTGGAGGCATCACACTATACTACAAGACTACAGTAATCAAAACAGCATAGTATTGCCATAAAAAGAAACACACAGTTCAATGGAATAAAACACAGAGCTTAGAAATAAACCCACACCTATATGGTCAATTAGTCTATGACAAAGGAGGCAAGAATATTTGATGGGGATAAAGACAAACTATTTAATAAATGATGGTGAAAAAACTGAACAAATACAAGCAAAAAATAAATAAATTAGTCCACTTTCTTACACCATATACAAAAATAAACTTAAGGGGAGAACCAAGATGGCAGAGGAGTAAGTGGAGCTACACCAATCTTCTCCCAGGACAAATCTGGAATTACAAGTTTACTGGGGAGAATCATCCAGAATAACCAACAGCACACCAGATGGAAAAAAGCCTTATAACCACAGACAGAACAGAAGAGGCTCCTTCATCAGTGACTGGTAGGAACTGACGACATGTGAAAGAGCTGGCTGGGCTCCAATGGGAGGCAGCTGAAGGGATTGGAGCCAGGGGTACCACCTGAGAAGGGTGGGTTCTAAACCCCTAGATAGCTTCCCAACCTACAGCTATGAGCGGAGAACAAAACAGCATCCAGCAAGAAGCCAGGGGTTTGCTAGCCTGAGACAGCTAGACAGAGAATTACAAAGCCTGAATAGACCAATACCAACTAGTGAAATTGAGCCAGTAATCAAAACACCCAGTGCACAAGAGACCTGGACTGGATGGTAACACAGGCAAATTTTATCAAACATTTAGGGAAGAAATAACTCCTATCTTTCTCAAACTATTCCAAAAAATCCAAAAAGAGGGAAGATCCCCAAACTCTTTCCAAAGGCTAGTATTGTTCATATTTCAAATCCAGGTCAAGACACAACAAAGAAAGAAAACTATAGGCCAATATCTCTGATGAACATAGAAGGTAAAATCCTCAACAAAAATTGACAAGCCAGATTCAGCAATTCATTAAAAATATCATACACCATGATCAAGTGGGATTCATCCCAAGGATGCAAGGATGGTACAACATTCGCAAATCAATAAACTAATACACCACATAAACAAAATGAAAGACAAAAACCATATGATCATATTAATAGATGCTGAAAAACTATTTGATAAAGTACAGCAACCTTTTTGATAAAAATGCTTAGCAAAGTGGGACTAGAGGGAGCATACCTCAACATAATAAAGTCTATATATGAGAAACCTGCAGTCAACATTATACTTAATGAGCAAAAACTGAAAGCCTTTTTCAAAAAAGAAAGATCTTGTTAGTTAAGACCACTAACAAGGCAAGGGTGTCCACTCTCTCCACTTCTATTCAACCTAGTTTTGGAAGTTATAGTCATATAGATCAGACAAGAAAAAGGAATGAAAGGCATCTAAAATGAAAAGGAGGAAGCAGAATTATCATTATTTGCAGCTGACATGATAGTGTACATAGAAAATTGCACAGACTCCACCATAAAACTACTCAACCTAATAGGCAAATTCAGCAAAATAGCTGGATATAAAGTTAATATCCAGAAATCAAAGGCATTTCTGTATACTATCAATGAAACATCAGTGAAATATCAGAGATAGAAGCTAGGAAACAAATCCCATTTACTATAGCAACAAGAACAATAAAGTACATAGGAATGACCTTAACCAAGGAGATAAAAGACCTCTACTTGGAAAACCACAGAACACTGAAGAAAGAAATTAAGGAAGATACAACTAAAGGTAAGCATAGATTATATTCATGGATGGGAAGAATCAACATAATTAGAATATCCATACTACCCAAAGCAATTTATAGATTCAGTGCAATCCCTATTAAAATACCAATGATGTATTTCACAGATCTAGAAAAAAATTTCAAAAATTTATTGGAAGCCAAAAATGACCAAAAATAATCACAGCAACCTTGAGAAAGAAGAGCAAAGTAGGAGGAATCACAATACCAGATATCAATCTATACTATAAGGTCACTATAATCAAAACAGTCTGGTACTGGCATAAGAAAAGACATATAGATCAATAGAACAGAATAGAGAGCCCAGAAATAAACCCAGGACTCTATGGTCAATTAATATTTGACAAAGGGGTAAGGAGCATAAAATGGACTGAAAATTGATTCTTCAATAAGTGGTATTGGGAGAACTGGACAGGGACATGCCAAAAAAAAAAAAAAAAAAAAAAAAAAAAAAAAAAAATGAAACTAGACCACCAACTTACACCACACACCAGAATAAACTCATGGTGGATATGCACAGGACTTAAACATAAGCTGTGCCACCATAAAAGTCCTAGAGGAAAACATAGGCAATAAAATTTCAGATATCCCACGCAGCAATATTTTCACTGATACTTCTCCAAGGGCAAGGGAAATAAAGGAAGAAATAAATGAGACTATACCAAACTGAAAAGTTTCTGCTCAGCTAAAGAAAACATCAGCAAAATTAAAAGGGAACCAACTATATGGGAAAACATATTTCCCAATGACACCTCAGACAGGGGTTTGATCTCCAAAATATATAAAGAACTTATACGACTCAATACCAAGGAGACAGACAGCCCAATTAAAAAATAGGCCAAGGACCTCAACAGACACTCCTCTGAAGAGGATATACAAAAAAACCCATTGGCATATGAAAGAATGTTCAATATCACCAGCCATCAGAGAGATGAAATTAAAACCACAATGAGATACCACATCACACCTGTCAGGATGACCATCATCAACAAATCAGCAAACAAGTGCTGATGAGGATGTGGAGAAAAGGGATAACAGTATACCACTGGTGGGAATGCAGATTTGTACAGCCACTATGGAAAACAGTATGGAATTCCCTCAAAAAACTAAAAATGGAACTGCCCTGTGATCCAGTGATTCCACTGCTAGGGTTAGACCCAAAGAATCCTGAAATACCAATTCAGAAGAAACTACATACCCCTATGTTCATAGCAGTGCTATTTACAATAGCCAAGTGCTGGAAAGAATCTAAGTACCCATCAGTGGATGAATGGATCAAAAACTTTGGTACATTTGCAGAATGGAATACCATGCAGCAGAAAGAAAAAAAAGGGAACTCCTACCTTTTGCAACAGCATAAATGGAACTGGAGAGTATTATGTTTAGTGAAATAAGCCAATCAGTGAAAAACAAGTATCATATGATCTCATCTAATACAGGAGACTAATAAAAAAACAAACAAACAAGCAAAATAGAACCAGAGGCATGGAAACAAGGAACAGACTTTCAGTGTGCCAAGGGATGGAGGAGGGGGAGAGGGGAGAGAAAGAGGCAAAGAAAGGGAACAATTTAGTCAAGGAACTAGTATAAATGACCCATAGACATGGGCAACATGTGGGATTGAGTATGGGAGAGGGGATAGAGAGGGTGAGGCATGAGATAAGTGTAATACAACAATAAATTAATTTTAAAAAATTAAGAAACTTAAACTTAAATGTTAAAAAAAAAAACATGAAACTACTGGAAGAAAACAGAGGCAATAAAATCTGACATTTCTTATAGCAATATTTTTTTGGATATATCTCTTCAGGCAATAGAAACAAAAAACAAAATAAACAAATGGGATTACATCAAACTAAAAAGTTTTTTCATAGCAAAGGAAATCGACAAAATAAAAAAACAACCTACTAAGTGAAAGAAGATATTTGTCAATGATACATCTGATTGAGGGTTAATATCCAAAATTTACAAAGAATTCATATATCTTAACACCAAAAATATCAAACAATAAAAAAAAAAGGACAGAGAACCTGAATAGACAATTCTCCAAGGAGGACATACAAATATCAAAAAGATATATGAAAAGATGCTCATCACTGATCATCAGAGAAATTAAATTAAAATCACAATGAAATACCACCTCACACTTGTCAGAATGGCTAGCATCAATAAATGAACTAATAAGTTTGGTGAGGATATGAAAAAAAGAGAACCCTTATGCACCACTGGTGTAAATGCAACTTGGTGCAGCTACTGTGGAAAACAGTATGGAAGTTCCCCATAATAATAAAAATAGAACTGCGCCCTGGCTGGTATCGCAGTGGATAAGGAGAAAGGCCTGAGAACCCAAAGGTCACTGGTTCAATTCCCAGCCAGGTTGCAAGCCAGGTCTCCAGTCAGGTCCATAGCTGGAGGCAGGTGAAAGACAACCATACATTGATGTCTCTCTCTCCCTCTCTGCCTCTCTTCCTTCCCCTTCCCCTAAAAATAATAAATAAAATCTTGTAAAAAAATGGAACTTCTGCTTACTTAGCCAAAGAAATGCAAAACACTAATTTGAGGAGATATATGCACCCCTAAGTTCGTTGCAGCATTATTTACAACAGCCAACATATGGAAGCAACCAACCTAAGTACCCATCAATAGACAATTAGAAAAAGAAGAGGTGGTACATATGTACAATAAAATATTACTTGGTCATAAAAAAGAATGACATTTTACTATTTGTGACAACATTGATGGAGGTCAAAGGTATTATATGCTAGATGAAAAACAGTCAAACAGAGAAAGATAAATACTGTAGGATTTCATTGATGTAGAATTTGAAGAAAAAAACAGACAAAAGAAAAAAACAAAACCAGAAACAGACTCAAAGATCCAGAGAATTGATGGCTGTCAGATGGTCACCTAGATGGTTCTGCGTGAAAAAAGGTGAAGGAATTAAGAAGTATAAATCAGTAGTCACAAAATTGTCATGGAGATGTAAAGTACAGCATAGGAAATATAGTCAATAATATTGTGTTAACTATGTATTGTGCTGGGTGGGTACTAGACTTATCAGGGGGAACACTTCAAAAATTATATAAATGTCTGGCCACTATGTTGTATACCTGAACTAAGATAAATTAATATTGAATGTTAAACATAATTGAAAAAAATTTAAATTGCCAATAGCATGATATATGAACTAATATAACACTTATAATTAAGCATGTAAATTTGGCTCTGAGCTTCCTGGAAGTTGGAATAAAAAGGAAACATGATCAAAGTTCTTAGCACTCTGATCATTCTCAGTACTAGCTTATGCAAGATATTTCCTCTGTCTTTACAAAGGAACCATAAAATGATACAGCATCAATATAGAAGAAATAAGATAGATTTAGGCAGTTTGATCTCAAATAACTCTGTGTCTAGGAGGAGATATGTTTGCCATCATATCTGCCAATTCCACCCCCTGGGAGAATTGGCAGATAGAACAGTATTCAATGGGGTGCTCGATCAATATCAGGCACCATGGATTTGTAAGTAGGGCACATATAATAGACATTAACCATGAAGAGACACCATGAGTAATTCCAGCCAAAGAAAGAATATTGACTGAAACATAAACTTATGTTAGAAATTAGAGACCAAATGTGTAGAAGAGACAGGAGCTGAAATGTTGTTTATTGTTGAGTGTCATCTGGCCATCTCCATGGGGAGCAGCCACCCTCCTGGGCATCTTAACAGCCATCACTTGATCTCTTCGCAGAGCTGATCAAATGCCCCTACTTTGCTTTTCTCAGGCCTTTTCAATCCATGTTCCTCTTGTACTCTAAAATAAACCTGTGGGTGCATGTAAACTAATCCTTCTTTGTTCCATCTTCTAATATAATATTTCTTCTTTTTATGACCACACTCAGTTCTATCACTTTCTTTTTGGGCTCAGGTAGCTGTGACCCTTCCTTGATTAGCCTTTGCCCTCATTCACAGAGACAGCATTGCCTGTGTAATCACTCCTGTTGACACACATCTGGTCCCAAAGTCGGACCACCTGGTCCATAGCAATGACCTCTTTCAACTTTTCTCATTTTTAATTTCTATAGAGATTGTTCATTTAAGTTTGCGAAGCCTATACACGGCAGAGGCCTTGAAATCCTTCAGCGCATCTTTCTTCTCAATGGAGATCATCACTGTCTGACCACTTCCAGGGAAAAGGTACTATTTCATAAGGTCCCAGATTCTTTTTGTGAATTTCCAGATGATCCAAAGTTCTGCCCAATAATAGGTCACACTGTTTCTCTTACATTTTCCTCCTTAGGTAGTAGTGGAAGTAGCGCTCTCTCAAGTAAATTATCACCTTACCTTCATATATTGTTAATGGGAATAGAAATTGGTACAATCCCTTTGGAAAACTGCCTGGCAATATTTCCTAGATATCTGTGATGCATTAATCACATACATACACATACTCACACTCAACAGATATGCATATGTTTGTTCATCAAGAGCCATGTACTAGAATATTCAAAGCAGCGCTATATGTAATGGTTCCAAACTGGAAATATCCAAATGCCTATCAACAATAGAAAGATTATATTATGATACATTCACACAACAGAATACTATACAATGATCATGAAAAATCTACAGCTAAACATAGAAATATGGGTGAATCAGATAAATACAATTTTGATAATAGACCCTTACACATACTGTGTTTCCATTTGTATAAAGTACAAAACCAGGTAAAATGAATCTGTGCTCTTAGAAGCCAGCATGCTGACTGACCTCCTTGCAGGTATGTCTGAAAGGCACTTGTTGAGGGTTTCTGAGGTGCTGCTGGCATTTCTTGGTCTGAAAGCGGGTAATGTAGCCATAACCAGTTTGTAAAAATTTATCAAGCCATATACTTATGTGCACTTACTTTTATGATACTTCAAAAAGTTTTAAAATCGCTTTCCCTCCTCTAAATAATCTGAATAAATAAAATGTCTTAAGCCACAGGTGGCAAACACAAGGCCCATGGACCAAATCCGACCCTCTACCTTGTTTTATCTGGCCCAGCACCTTCAGCCCAGCACCTTAACTTAAGAAGTAGTTACATTTATAAAGTCTTAAAATTACATTGAGCCCTTTGAATGCAACCACGAGGCTGATGTGGCCCCTGGTAAAAATGAGTTTGACACTCCTGTCTTAAGCCATCACTCATGGATATAGGTTCTAGAACCTCCCTCCTCTTCCTCAGCAAGTGCAGATAAAGGTCGAATTTACCTGAGGCCTCTTTAGTAAATCAACCCAAGGATTTTCCTCCTTATTTATTTATTTATTTATTTATTTAAAGACTTTATTATTTTTAGAGAGAGGGGAAGGGAGGAAGACAAAGAGGAAGAGAAACATCAATGTACAGTTGCCTCTCATCTGCCTCCAGATGGCTGGAGACCTGGCTTGCAACCTGGTTATGTGCCCTGGCTGGGGAATCGAACCACTGACCTTTGGGTTTGCAGGCCGGCACCTTTCCACTTAGCCACCAGCCAGGGACTTTTTTATTTTTTAATTAAATGTTTAATGCTAATTTATCTGGTGAAACCAAATTTTCTTGTCCTCTTATAACCTCAACCTGATCTAAAGACTGACCTTTGCCCTGATTTATGGACCGTTTTCAGATGCCTCGGTATGGAGAGGTGGAGACTTATTAAGCAGGCCCCTCTAAAAGATCTGATTCAGTATTCCTTACTTCTGTTCCTCTAGACTTCATCATACATAAACTGACCAAATGTCTAAACTCCTATCATTTCCTCAAGGAAAAAACATACTAATGTGGACAATGAGACAATGAGAAAGAAGTGTTCTTATTCATGTAGAGTTAGTGGCATCATCCTTACTGATGGGCTAAAAAGATGAGACACATGAGTAACAGAATAAAAAAAAAACACATCTCTAGTGAAAAGTAAGAATTCTGCATTCTAAAGAATAGAATAAAAATAATGTTCTTGATGTTGATAAGGTTTCTGGCCAATAACTTATCTTTCCAGAGCAAATATTGCCAGAGAAGTGAATGTTATTTTTCTCTTGGTTTGTACATTTACTTCCACTTGGAATCTGGCATGCTTGGTTGCTGCACAAAGTTTACTAAACTTTCCTCTCCCCATTTCACAATTTTTCCCCCTACAGAATATTGATGGGCATCAGCCACTTCAATGAACAAACAGTAAAAAGAGAGACCAGTTTCTTGACCACATTCATATTCCTGTCACCCAGCCACCTTTGTAACCAGTGATTCTCATTCTCATGTTCCCTCCCTCCCTCCCTCTCTCCCTGCTGTGTATACTGTATACACAGCAGGGAGAGAGGGAGGGGCAGGAAGAGATTTACATAGCGAAAGATATATTGAGACAGAGGTAGATACAACGGAAAGAGAGGGAATAAAAGTATAAATCTGAAGAGTCTTACCAAGTCCATTGAGAAACTATCTCCAGAAAATTGAAGACACGTGTCAGTTCTTTATAAAGATCATATAAAACAGAGAAGGAAAATCTAAGAAAGCTACTCATGCAGAAAGTATTTAATCAAAGAGGAAAGAAATTAAAACATCTGTTAATCTTCTGTGAGGGTTATAATTAAATGCTGTGGAGAAATACCCTTTCAAGGGTGTTTCTTTAACATCTGTTTTGAGGACACAACATTGCTCAGTGACAAATCACTTAGGCACTTTGTAAAAATGGGACTTCTGGAGATCACAGATAATGCAAAAGTCCCCATGCACGCAGCCCAGACCTGCACCCACTGTCTTACGGGTGGGGGGTTGCTCCTTGGTGCTTTCAGTTGTGAGTCAGGCTGCAAGCACTCAGTGTTAAGGAATAACAGGATCAGGGCCTGATTTCCCCCTCCACTTTGCAGATGGGGCCACTTGATCCCATGTTCTATAGGTGGTTTGTAGCATGCTTTTATAAGCAGGGTGTTTCAATTCTCTGCCCAGATTATACTCCACTCCACCATGCTGCTTGCTTCTTTAGTTTCTCTCTTAATTTGTTCTGTAACTTAGATGTGTTAACTGTTTAACAGGATCTGCATTGTAAGTTCATGAAGAGGTGGAAAACTGAAATGATTCCTTTTCTTCTTTACCTCCCTGTCCACTGAGAAATACTGACCATCATCACATTCTTCTGCTCTCCTTTCTGGGGAGGAAGATGAGAGGGAGAAGTAAATAAAAGTGAAGAAGAAGAGCATAGGGGATAAGAAACTAGAGAAATGAAGAGAGAGAAGATTGAGAAATAGAAGGAGAGAAATACTGCAAGGTAAGAGAGAAAAAGAGAGATGGCAAAGAGGAAGTGAGCAGGAGGACTTAGGGAAGGTGGTCCAAGGATGCAGAGAAAGTATATCAAGTTAAGACTAACTTGACCTGGACACTACTTATACCCACTCTACTCCATAACCTAATTCCACTGTACTTTGAATAAGCAGTTCTATACATACCAAATACCACAGGATTTCTCAGCTTTGCCAAACAAAATGCAGAGATGATAAAGCCAGGGCATCACATGAACAGATGTAATGTGTTGAGCAATGAAAAATGTGCACATATGGTGAGAACATAATATGGGCATTCACAGCCCAGGAGGGCATTAGAGATGGGCAGTCCCCTTGGTAATTCTTTTGGGCTGCAAATAATGGTATGTGCCAAAATGCTGAGTAAACAGAGCTCTTGACATGTGGTGTGGGGATTAAAGAAACCCTGATACCCAGGGTGCAATGTGTTATCATCAGCCCTCTCATTTCCATTCAGAAATCACCTACTTACAAGAGCCCACTATACCTCAAGAATAAGGAGCCAATCATGACTGTAATGGTCACCACGTAATGGGAGTCCATCCTTGTACTGGCATTCTGAGTACTTTTTCCCATTTAATCCTTACAAAGACCCTATAAAGAGGTAATATAATCTAAACATCTGGTTCAAAATCTTACTGTGCAATCTGGGACAAATTAACCTCTTGGTACCTTCATTTTCTCATCTATAAAATGGGATTATTAGTAATGTCTATCTCTGAGGACTACATTAAGATTAAATGAAACAATATATACAGAAAGCCCAAAGGGCCGGATACATTGTAAGCACTTCATCAAGAGTAGGTGAAATTGTTGATGTTACTATATTTTATTGACAAGGAAAATCAAGCTCAATGAAGTTAAATAACAAAATCAATGGAGATCAGAACAGAGATGGAAGTCAAGGTATATCCAATGATAAAGGCCATGTGGGCACAAGCTATGGCTATTTGTTTTCTGTTCCTCTGTCTGCGTTAACTGAGTCCAAAGATTCTGGTCTTTCTAGTGCAGGATGCAGCCTCCCAGGAAAAGAGCATCCAGAAAAATCTCTAGCCCAACCTGGGGAACATAAAAAGACACATCAGTGGAACATTTTGTTTCCACTCCCTTGTTAGAGAAAAAAAAATCTTTCTGTGCTCCCTTCTTCACATATTCTCATGCCTATTGAGCCCTCATTTAACAAATGCTATGAATATTGATGCAAACATCAGAAATAAATAGGTACTCACTCACTCTTTGAAAGTTAGGTAAAGAGCAATGTCATGCCTTCATGCCCTGAGTCCACAGACATTTTGAATGCTGTCAGATTTGAATGTCATCAGCTGAGTTATAAAAAGGAATTGTTTTCGTAAGTATAAAAATGGAGAGAAGAAAAGTACAAAATTACAGTCAGAAAACCTGCTTATAGCCATCCATTTAATGATTACCTGTTGGGCAGCCACCATTTGCCAGCCAATGCTCCAGGTGCTAAGGCTACACTATTAAACAAGATAGACACAGGCCCTGCCTTCATAGAACTTAGAGCCTAGATGGGAAGATGTTGTTGATCAAATGCATGACCATATACTGTACTTAATTATACTAATGGTAAGTGCTATAAAACAAGTACCTGAAACTAACATGATATACAAGAACTAGGGAAAGCTTTTCTGAGGAGTCATTTAGGCTGAGCAGGAGTTGTTCCAAAGAGGATGAAGGGACAGGGAGGGGAGCCTTCCTAAGAGAAAGAGATTTTTGTGAGTAGGAGGAACTGAAAACAGGCCAGTGAGCAGTAAGAAAATACCTCTGCACTAAACCATTGAATGAATTTAGAAAAGTCAACTCAAAAAAAAAAAAAGGTCCTGGCTGGTGGCACAGTGGATAAAGTGCCACCCCACCCTGCAAACCCAAAGGCTGCTGGTTCCATTCCCCACGAGGGCACATAACCAGGTTGCAAGCCAGGTCTCCAGCCAGGTCTGTAGCTGGAAGCAGGTGCAAGGCAACCATACACTGATGTTTCTCTCTCTCTCTTCCTCTCTTCCTTCCCTTATCTCTGAAAATAATAAATAAAATATTAAAAAAAAAAAAAGAAAAGTCAACTCAACTCCCCACAACTCTGTTTCCTTCACTGGACAAATGAATGTGATGGTTCTGAATCGATGACATTCCCCAGAGTAGAAGAATCTGGTGCAGGTACAAAAACTGAAAACCCATTTTTGTTGAGGGCGAGGCTCACTCAAAAGTAGGAAACAGCCCTGGCTGGTGGCACAGTGGATAAGCCGCTGGCCTGCGAACCCAAAGGTCCCTGGTACGATTCCCCAGCCAGGGCAACATAGTCAGGTTGCAAGCCAGGTCTCCAGCCAGGTCCATAGCTGGAGGCAGGTGAAAGGCAACTATACATTGATATCTCTTTCTCTCTCTGCCTCTCTCTCTACCACTCTCTCTAAAAATAATAAATATAATCTTTTTTAAAAATGAAAAATGTAGGAAGGAAACAAGTATACTGTCCCTAAGATAGGAGAAACATCATTTCTTTTCTTCATGTATTCAACAGCTAATGCTGGCTTCCCAAAAGACTGAGACAGTGCCCCTACTCCAAAAGAAATATCATGTATAGATTTTATGACTTGGTATTCAAAGTCTTGGCTTAGTTCATGGGCTATTAATTATTTATCTGAATTTTCCAATTTCCCCCTAAGAAACAATGAAAATGAAAAGCTAAGATTTCTAATTTCTCCAGCTAGAAAGAAATACAATGTACTTTAAAAATTACATAAGTAGTTTTAGGGCTATTAATCAGCTATCTTAAAAACAACGGCTTCTTAACTGGTGTAGTCTGTGAGTTTATTCAGTTTAATAAGGCCCTCTACTGGCACTCTGTAAAAATACAGCCTCTTTCAAATTAAATAAATTACTTTAACTATTCCTAGTAATAAAGTATCTCACAATCCTGATTATATAAATCTAGGCTGAAAGAACAAGTGAGGAAAAAAAATTAGTAATGGAAGAGATAGGTTTCAGTTTGCATGAAATATTCATTTACCTATTCATAAAATAACATTTTATTAAGTATCATTTTGTTTCCTCTACGTTATTCTAGATGTCAAAGGTGCTCATAAACAAAGAATATTTCTTACACTAAAATATATTGAGTATTCATGGAACCATAAAGCCAAATCATGAATGTTATTTACTAACTACAATAAACCATATCATTTCTGTCTCTTTATCCACATGTAAGTAACTGACTATAGTCAGAATAAAAGAAATATTGAAGGCAGGCCTTTTAAACTTCTTTTGATATACCACAACTAATAATTAACTTCTGCAGCTTGACAACTGACCAAGAGAAACAGTATATAGTGATTTGGAAATTTAATTATTAGTATAAGAACGTTTTAAAAATAAGTTACCTCCCTGGCTGGTGTGGCTCAGTGGACTGAGTGCAGGCCTGTGAACCAAAGGGTCTCTGATCCAATTCCTAGTCAAGGCACATGCCTGGGTTACAGGCCAGGTCCCCAGTTTGGGGCACATAAGAGGCAACCACACATTGATGTTCCTCTCCCTCTCTTTCCCCCTCCCTTCCCCATCTCTAAAGTAAATTTAAAAATAAATAAAATCTAAAAATTAAAATAAAATAAAAGTAAGTTACCATTGACACATTTATCAAGGACTGGTGAAACAGCTGTGAAAATTTATACATTCTTTAAAAAGGGAGTATATTTTTTAAAGAAGGCAATAACTTTAGGAAAAAATATTTTGAATAGTATAAAAATGTAATCAACAATAGATGATTTGACTCAACAGTAAACATTTCCAATCATGATAAAAGTAAACATTAAATATACATTTAATAAATAATATAACTCACTGGAGAACAGAAAAGGTGTGGGAGGTTTAAGAAATATATACTATAATTCATCATAGTAGAAAATAAACAAATTGATAACATGAATAGAGATAAAACTTATTTAGAAATATCACAGAAAAAGCAGCTAAAAGAGTAGAAAAGACTTTTGAGAAGTAGGACTGGGGAATGGGAAAGAAAGATCAAAGGACCTGAGCTACTTCAAAGTATATATGTAATATTTATATATATATATGTATATATATAAAATGATATATACATGTATGTATTTATGATATATAAAGGTATGTATTTCTTTTAAAGATTTTATTTATTATTTTTAGAGATAGGGTTAAGGAGAGAGACAGGGAGGGAGAGAGATATCATGTATGGTTGTCTTCCACCTGCCTCCAGCCACAGATCCGGCCGGAGACCCGGCCTACAACCTGGCTGGGGAATCGAACCAGCAACCCCTGTGTTCACAGGCAGGTGCCTTATTCACTGTGCCACCAGCCAGGGCTAAAGGTATGTATTTTTATAAACATTTTAGTACTATCTGGTTTTCTAAATTATGAGCATGTATTGTTAGGTTTTTTACAGTTTCTAAAAACAGTGACAATGGAAACCATTGGGAACATAACTTTTGGGCTGACCTGGATCAGTGCTCTGTTTCCAGATTCAATTGGAATTGAATTAAAATTCAATTGGGAATTCAATTAAAGCACTAAGCTTTAATGGAGCACTTTGTCAGACATGCATCTTAACAGTAACACTTGTTCCCACATTTCGGAACCATTCTTCTTTCAATACCATAATATTTATCTGCCATATTATTATTTGAGCTTATTTTCCAAAATGGGTTTGGGACTTTCCTCTTGAGCTTTGTCCACTAGGTTTTCATAGTGCAACAAAATTCTACTCAAAGGCATTACTAATCCAGAAAGTATATTTCTAAGAGAGGTGACTGTTTTCTTGCCCTGAAAATACCAAGATTAATTTATGTAACTACAGGGAAGTACCTTATGTAATTGAGACTTCCAAACTGACACGACCCACTTCATTAGACAAGTATGTACTGAGGCGTAGTAAACATTGTGGGTAATGTTCTATGAATCCAAGAGATTTATTACTTCATCTATAAAGGAAGTACAACTGGGAACCCAAAATTCCAAAGGCATTAAACTTTGTAGAATTAGAGAAGTAGAGAAAAATAAGGCTGTGGGATGCCTTGTGTTTAACTGGTTCTATAACTCTCCAGTGTTCAGCCTCGACCATTCTATTTAAATCCATTATCACAATAATACTACAATTTTTCTTGGTAAAATTTCTGGGGACCAATCAAATGGCCAACCGTTATTTCTTTTCCTTTTTTTTTTTTTTTTTTTTACCCTAAAGTCCCTGGATTAAGCTCCTGACGAAGTTGAAGCCATACCAGGAATGCAAATAATCTTGATGTTCAGCCATACGCTTCAGCTAGCCTACAAGAGGATTCATATCTGAGACCAAAAGAAATACAAAAATACCAAAGAACTGGGCATACGGTTTGTCTAACAATTCTGAAAGACTAGAAAATGTGAATCATCAATTCAACTGGTTGATACCTGGGAGTATTCATTTAATTTGTTACTCTGACAGTACAATCCATTCAGGCAATGACAAGAAAAGTCAAAGTTCCATCATGAGCAAAGCTCATCAGCGAAACCACCTTCTACATCCAGAGATCAGTGTAATGAAAGGTCATGAGTATGGGATCAGGGTTCAAATCCTGCCTCTCCCTCCTACCACCCATGTGACCTTTGAACATGACTTTACCTTGCTGAACCTCAGTATCTTTGCCTGGAAAATGAGTGTCATGAGATAGCATATGCAAAGAACTTAGAAGTGTGCCTGATATACAGCAATTATTCAATAGTGATTATGGCAAAGAAAACAGTTTAAATTTTCTTTTTCAGTGTGTATCAAGCATGCATTCATACTTTTTCTTTTATTTATTGGGAACTCATTCTGTGCCAGGTGCTTAGCCATGCATGAGATTACAAATTTGGCAAGAGCCTGGAGGATAAATTGGGTGGAGAGAGAGGTGCCGCAGGCAGAAGAATAAAAGTGCAGCGGGTGCTAAAGAGCACAGATGCCCAGCATGTTCAAGTTACAGAAAGCATCCCTGGTAGCTCAGGCAACAATTCCCATCCAAATCATCTGAGAAATTTTTCAACTGTTCCTGAATCTCACCTTGTAGATGCTGATTCATTAAGCCTGGGTTGGGACACAAGCTTCTTCTGTAAGGTAAATAATAATGACAAGAGCTAATACTTAATTATACTAACGTATGCCTGGTATTGTGCTAAGTGTTTTAGCCAGAATTTATTTAATTCTCCACCAGGCCCCATTAAATGGGCACTCTTTTGATCCACATTCTAAAAATGAAAACCAGAAACAGACAAGTGCATTAATGAAGACCATAAAGGCAGCAAGTGGTGGAGGTAGGGCTTGAGCCATTGCCACCTGGTTCCAGTCCAAATCCTCCCTCACTCTGCCATGGTGCCCTGCAGCCCTCCGTGGGAGACTGCTGCACCATCAGACTGGGAACCTCCAGAACAGACGTACAAGCACAAGTGGGGAAGTGAACAGAGATGAGCCAGGGTCAGTTGACAGGCATCACATCAGGCATAGCCTTGTTTGCGTTTTGAAGTTTGGCCATCAAGGGCCTTCAACCAGAGCTAAGAATTTAAAGCCATTCAGCATATTTATGTGATATTTTTGTCAGCAAAATGCAAAGGCCTGAGTGTTTGGTGCAGCAAAGGGGTATTTAAGATTAACAATTGGGCCGTTCATTTATTATTATATATTGAACAACTACTCTGTACCAGGTGC
The DNA here is from genome assembly GCA_004026585.1 of Noctilio leporinus. NCBI lineage: Eukaryota > Metazoa > Chordata > Mammalia > Chiroptera > Noctilionidae > Noctilio > Noctilio leporinus. The sequence goes on along the minus strand of PVIW01000872.1, from coordinate 122,079 downwards.
TGTGAATATTGGGAGTTACTAAAACACAGCCCGTTTTCAATGGAAAGAGATAACTATGTGGGAAAGAGCTCGAGCTCCCACAGCAAAAGTCTGCACAAGATGCCAGGAGGGTCCAATGAAAGAAATCATCTCTGTGACCTGAAGAACCCCCAGGGGCATCCCACACCCACGGGTGTCAGGGGCAGGGCAGGTTCCAGAGAGAAAAGGAATGTAGGGTGTGAGTGGAACTAAGCTGACTGCTAGATTCTAAGGTCTAGGGCTGTAGTGAGAGAATGAAGGAGGAGGAAGAATAAATGAAAGTGAAAAGAAGGTTCTGCCTACAAAAGGGACCCCAGAGAAGTCCAAAAAATAAAGGGAGATCTTAATAAAAGTAAGTTTGAGACATAAAAGTAAAGCAGAAACAGGAAAATGTCAGAGCTGGGAACCACCTGAGATCTATCCACCTGTATCTGATACAAAATGCCTTCCGCATTTTTCAGCTTCCAGAATCACCTTGCTTCCATTTTCATCCACCAGTTCTTTGGTTCTCTAGTGAAAATAATGAGCAACAGAGACATTAAAAAAAAGCATATTCAGAGCCAAAGACAAAACAGAAATACTCTCTCTTTGCCAGACCACCTTCATCTAGACACCTTCACACCACACTGCTCCTACAAGAAGGCCTATTAACCACGTGTGGGTCCTATTTCTTTTATAATCTGTGAGAACTGAAATATGGAATGCATGCCGGCATGAGCACAAGGATTTAGTTTCTAGTTGTAGCTCTGCCACTGTCTTGCTGGGTGACTTTGGACAAATTATTTCCCTTCCTTGTGCCTGAGGTTTTCTTCTGTAAAAGGATAAGCTTTGGGTAATATTTTGAAAACTGCTTTAGCAGCAAATCCCTTATTTTAAATGATAATTCACAGAAAGCACTAAGCTTTAATCCATGAAACATATACAAGGAGAGTATGTGCTGATGGAAGAATTTTGAGCTGACAAACACACAGGAAGTTGCACAACTTAGTATCCCATGGAAAACAGTCAAATATTTTTGGATCATCTTGGTACTGAGTTCTTAAAACTTTCTGAGACCAGAAAAAAAGGGAAAGGCAGTGAGGGCTATCACAGCTCTCCTGGGCTGGGGACAGGGCAGTTGAACTGAGGAGCAGGCTAGGTCTCCAGGAGTGACTCATGAGGTTCCCATGCAGGAGGTAACAGTCTAACAGCCACTTCTTGCCAATCTGCACAGCAGGCTGACAGTTCTAAAAGGCAGGACTCAGGCCGATTTGCTACTGGCTGCAAAGGGCTGAACGGCAGGCACTGCAGAGCAAAGCCCAGTATCTTCAAGCAGGCAACAGAGGGACAAACTCTCAGGACTTTTGAGCAGAACTTCCAAGTGACCAGGTGGCCCTGCACAGCTGCGTTAAGACTGGCACACACACAGCATGCTCCTCCTACCCACCCCCCAAGAGAATATTTGAAGAGTTTTAAAGATTCAGAAGTAAAGTAAAAGAGAATGGGGATCTTGAATCCTGACCTCACTGCATGTCAAAGTTTGACTTTTTCAGTGGTACGTTATTTCAGGTTTCTAACTCAAAAGACAAGTCAGAACAGTGACTACTTCTCCAGGTACTCAAAGAAAAAAAAAATCTATATAGAAATGGTTTCGATTTTAAAAAATTTTCCTATCTTTTAAATTCCCCAAGAATGAATGAGCTTTTGGAGGGAGCTATTTGGGGAGAGGGTGTAGGCAGGAAGAAAGAAGATAGTGTAAACAAAAAATCACATATTATATAAATCTATAAACCACAGAAAGGATCAGAGGCAAAAAGTGGGTTTCCCCTTCAGCACGTCAGTTAATTAAGAATTAAATCTATATCGTTTTCTATTAAAATTCCTAGGTCAATCTAATAATTTTTTTTGTATGGTTGGTAGCTTTTTATTAAAAATTGTTTTTCAACCTCCTTGCAAAGGCAAGTAATTAGGAGCTCAGTACTATCTTGTTATCACCTCTGTCTGGGCGCCTGGTCTCAGAGACCAGGAGCCCTCTCTACACCTAACAGGCAACTTCAGCGCACTATAATTACTCGGAAAAAATGCATACTTGTGGTGGCAGCCCAGAGAGCCTGTAGAAATGCGTAAACATCATTATCTCATTTTAAAAGGAAAGCAAGCTGTATAAAATAAGAAAAACTGTTACAAGAGTTAAAAAAGAATCTCAATAGTCTTACTTGCAGTTTAGCGCTTCAGTCAACACATATCACAGTCCTGGAGACAGACACAGGAACTGCAACAACTCTCTCCAGCTAAAACTTTCCTCCCGAGTTTATCCTCTGTTTAATTTTGAAGCACTGAAAGGCTGCGCTAAGAGGACATACTCAGTTTTCCTGAATATCCAAAGCAGCAGCAGAGTCCTGCAGAGAATTCAGAGCAAGTTTGCGGAGCCTGGCTCCCTCCGCTGTGGCTCCGTGGCTGCTCCGAGCTTGTAAATACAAGCTCCGTGGACAAAGTCCCAAATGACATCACTGGCAGCTGCTTATTGTTGAGTCTTTATTAACTGACTGTCAAAAAAAAAAAAAAAGGAGGGGGTGGGGAGCAAGAGTATCTTTTCTGCAGCAAAAGCGGCATCTTGGAGTGGATTCCTGTTATACATGCATTAATAATCCCATTGATTCAAATTTTCAAGAGCTCGGTTTCTCTCAGGTCAGATCCTTTCTCCTGAACAACACTGAGAATTTCCTCCTGTAATTTACACTGGATCAACTGAAGACAGGAGGAAAAGTCTGAAATGCCAGCACAGCCCTAGCAAGTTGTTTACCCACCTGTTTCCAGTCGGCGTCAGTGTTTGATGGTTCATTCACATACGAATATTATGCTGCCAAACAACTTTTACTGGGATATGCATACCCAGCTCACATTTTCTCTAGGTGGATGGTCCTGGGTCACAACTCTATTTGGATATACTCTTAAGTTTACCTTGGAATAAAAGGAAAGGCTCCCTGAAATCATAGACAAAATTTTGTGTGTGTGTGCAAGAAGGCATGCAGTTTCTTGAGAAAAGTGCTGGATGTTTTCTTCACATTCTCAACATTTTAATGGCCTACTTGTACCAGCCCCATCACATCTCCCCAAAATCTCAAACCAAAACAAACAAAAAAAAACCTCTGCCAAATATCTAATGATCTCAAAGGCTACTGTAAACCCCACCACATCCAACTCCAAGTTAAAAGTGGGCACTTTCACCCGTTTTCCACTTTCTCATAGAATCTCTTTTCTACTGTCAGCTGACTCTTACTTGCATTTTTAAAAAAGATTTTATTCATTATTGTTAGGGAGAGAAGGGCAGGGAGGGAGGAAGAGAGGGAGAGAAGCATGAATGTAAGGTCGGCTTTCACCTGCCTGCAGCTATGGACCTGGCTGGAGACCTCGCTTGCAACCTGGTTATGTGCCCTGCCTGGGAAGGGAACCCGCGACCTTTGAGTTCCCAGGAAGGCAGCGCCAATCCACTGAGCCACCAGCCAGGGATGCATTTTTTTTTTCCCCTCATCCTCACTGGAGGACATGCTTGTTGATTTTGGAGAGGGGAAAAGGAGAAAGAGAGGGAGAGAACCATAGATTCTCTGCCTTTCATATGTACCCCAACAGGGACCAAATCTGCAACCTAAGCATGTACCCTGACTGGGAATCAAACCTGCGACCTTTTGGTTTTTGGGATGACGCTCAGCCCACTGAGCCAGGTCTCTTACTTGCATTTTATAATTATCTCTCCATGCACCTTCAACTCCCACCTAGAGAAATCCACAAATTCCACACTATCTCAGTCTGAAGCTCCAACACTGAAGTCCACTGTTACCCTTCCTTCCTCTGAACTTCATAATGATACGACTATTTATATTTGCTGCTTTTTATATACTGACTTGTATTTTTAGCTTGTTTTTAAGCCATCTGTGTTTGTATCCACAATTCAATTTGAAGGGTCTTTGAGGGCAGATCTTGTGTTGTGTTATTTGTTTATAACCAAATTGCCTCCTATAGTGAATCTTAAGCGGCCATAGGGAAAAAGAACCTAAAGGGTGAAGGCAGGGACAAGGTTAGCAGAGTTCATGGAATGAAGTGTCTATTTAGGTTAAGCACTCTCCCTGCTCTTGGAAAACACAATGACCTTACATCTTATTACAGTGGAGGTTCACTGCATATTCCAAAATTATTTTCTCAAAAGCAGTGACTGATTTTTAATTTGGGAGAGTATCAAGACCCGCATATCTGCCACTTTCATGGAGGAATCAGTTGACGGCATATATCCTGGGTCACTAATGGGTCTTAATTCAATATTTGTGAAAAGCAAATTAGAAATTCCTAAATATTTTATAAGTACCAACCCTTAGACACAGAAATTCCACTAATCCAAAGTGATCCCACAAATATGCTCACAAAAAGATCCTAAGGGTATAAACTCAAGAATGCTTTTTGCAGCATTACTTGTAAACTAATAGAGGCAACTTAAATATTCATCAATATAAGCAAATGTAAATTACACAAGTTGTGATACATGTATGTTATATAAAACTTAGGAGTTGAAAATGTTGATACAGTAACATAGAAAGAAGTAGGCAAGCCCTGGCTGGTGGCACAGTGGATAAGGTGCTGGCCTGCGAACCTAAAGGCCACTGGCTCAATTCCCCAGCCAGGGAACATAACCAGGTTGCAAGCCAGGTCTCCAGCCAGGTCTGTAGCTGGAGGCAGGTGAAAGACAACCACACGTTGATGTCTCTCTCCCTCTCTGCCTCTCTCCTTTTTCCTCTCTAAAAATAATACAATCTTAAAAAGAAAAAAGGATTAGGCAGTTGCTTGTTGAATGAATAAAGCAAACTGCAGTAGAGTACAGCATATGATGGGAGAAATTACACAAGTTATTTACAGTGGTTGTCCTCGAGGAATGGGATGGGGGGAATTTTAAATTCTGCATGCTTCTGTGTAGCTTGACTTTATTAAAAATAACTATAAAAGCACATGATTGCACACTTTTCATAATAACCTACAAGGAGAATCCTAGCTATTCTTTCAACAAATGCCTGACATATAGTAGGTGGTCAATAAAGATCTTCTGATTGAATTAATATTTGTAGTTTCTACTAACAGACAGTAAGTAGTGCATGGCATGTGATGGGATAAAAAAGGCTGGGAACCAGGCACTGGATTTTCATTTCCGACTGAAAGACCTCCACAATCCCCTTGCCAGTACATTTGAGGACTGATTTGAAAACTCCCTAGACTGTCCATCTTAAGAAGTTCAAGTTAAGTGCTCAGAACATAAACTGCTGACCTTTTCTTTGTGCAACTGCTGTTTGACAAGTGGAGCTTTAAGGTAAGACAAGCATGAGCCGCTTTGGTTCAGTTCTCTGGTTGCTAGCAAGTGCTGGACAGGAAGTCAGAAGTCTGTAAGGGCACAGGTTTACCCAGCTCTGTGTCATGACTGGTCTAACATTAAGGAACACTCCTGGGGGAGGGGAGCGAACTCGAATCCACAAAGAGTCTTCAGAGCTTTATTAAGGAAGGGCTGAGGCTTTGGAAGTCAGTGGCCTGGAATGATGGCACAAAACAATGGTCAGTCTCCTGTCTCCTCTACATACCTACATATGATTAACCTACAGGTGGAAACTCCCAAACATAAGCCATGCATAAGATACTACATTTTCCTTTCCTAAAGAAAATTAAAAATCCAAGAAAAAGAATGAAAATGTCCACAAAGGTAAAAGAAGGTTTTCAAAGTACTATTTTCAGTCCTCTAGAAAAAATATACTGGAGTCACATACTCCCTAGTGAGAAGATCTCTTATGTCTGTAATAATTCCTGCATGTTTTTATATTGCTATGATTCATATATAATAGGAACCTGAGCCAGACTGATTCTGTTTAAATGCACATTTGAAGTCCCTTGGGTGTCATAAAGTCACACTTCCCCAAGTCAGAGTTAAATGTAAGTATTTAACTTGATTTGCAACTTTGTGTAGAAACAAGAGAAAGGTGAGATGAGGGTGGGAGGGGTATCTTTCCCGCCCCTACCAGGTGATCACTAATGCTGCAGCCAAAATTACCTACACATGCGGAGATGCTTGATCCACCTCTTTCAGTGTCTTTATGCAGGCAATTTCCTCTCCCCAAGTGACTGGCCTTGGCCCCACTAATGTAGGACTGCCAGGCAGTGTTATAACGTGAATATATGTGTCTTCGTATTTACCTGTTCGTTTTTTAAAATGTTCTATGATGTGTTCTTCATATTAAAGTGTTTCCTGTTTTAAAATGGAAAATCCCTAAAGTCAGAGACCAGATCTGCAAGGTGAGAACCACAGCTAAAAGGTCTTTCCTTACAGGTACTGCTGGATCTTTGGGTCTAACTATGGACCTATCAAGACTATTATCACAGGGACTGTTTCTACCACCCAAGTCTGATTTCCTCTTTACTGCCCCTTCTTATCCTGATAAATAAGCATAACTACTACCATTCATCAAGCATTTGTATGCATCATTTGCTTTAAATGCATCATCTAGTTTACCTTTAAAATGACACAGTGAGTTAGATACTATTTTCACATCCCTTGTGCTACTGAGGAAATTGAAGCCCAGAGAGCCATGTCCCTTATGTAATTTGACTCTGATCATACAGGTAAGAGGTAGATTTGCCATTTCAATTCTGCCTGACCTTCCACTATCCTGGAGAGACTTAAACCCCTCTGAGGATAACAAATATAAATAATAGCAAGTTGGAATTAGAAGCATATAGCTAGCCATCATTAAAATACTCAGTTCTGACTTCAAGCTCAAACCAGTGTGACTTCTGCACCTTTCCATAATGTAGCCAGCCCCTCTGCTTAGCTCTCTCGGAGATGTTCCCATAGGCCTCAAAGACAGGGAGGTGCAAAGATATGAGAATCAGCTTTATAGGAATTAGTCTCAGAGCATCAGTATGGAGTAAATTCTCCACGCCCTTGGAGATGGGCAAGATTCAATAATGGGAAGGAAAAAATATTGCATAGCAAGCATTTAAAAGTGTTACCACCTGTTTCTCTTTATACTGAGAGCCTTCAGTGACTTGTATTCTTTTCCTATTTTTTCTTGTGGAGCTAATGTTTCCACTAGAACTAAAAAGCTATCCTGTTGACAGCTAGTCTGGCTTGTAAGAGTTAATATCTTCAAAAATAGGAAGAAGAGATTTTAGGAGAAACACAGGAACACCTCTGCATTCCCTGACCAATTAGCATGGCTTTACAAGTGGAGTTTCTCTGGGCCCTGAGACTCTGCAAGTTTAGAAAGTGGCCCACATCATTCTCATGCAGATGGTATTCAGACATATTTGAAGACATACTAGTGATAATAAGAGAAGTAAATATATGGCCCTCTTGACTGCAATCAGACATTAATAAAGATCATATAGCTTTGTCCACATCCCTTAGGAAAGAACACTGTGATCAATTAGAAAACTCCTGGTAACCATTACCTACAATAGGTCACATCTGATGCAAAGTTGGTGCCCAGAGTACAACCTGGAAAAGGCAAAATGGATGCCACATTGACGGTCCTGAACATAGTGTTGGATAAAAACATTTATGAGCATTCATTGCTGCAGATGTTACAGTAGTCCTACGCACAAATCAAACAAAAACAAGAGTAAACCATAAAGTGTAAACTGTGTAAACTCCAGCGAAGTTCAGATTACCCCCATAATGACTGCTTTGATGCATGGCATGATATATCAAATTTCAAGCTTACACATGCTTTTTCTTCAGCTCAGGAGGGAGGGTTGCTTGCTGGGGCTCTCAACACACAAGGTATCCACTGAGCTGTTGACACCTTTGGGACACCAGGAGCCTTAGCAGTGGGGGCTGATATGACAGATGTCTGTTGAAAGAGGTGAAAGAATAGATGTAAATCCAACTGATGGTGCAAATTTGCCTGGGACCTGTCCAGAAATGGAGTACTATGCCCCACACGTTTGCCTTCTCCACAGCTGGGGCTCCAGGGCCAGCCCAGGGAGGTACAGCGAGGGTTAATGTTCCTAAGGCAGTGGAAGCTTGGATGAAAGGCCCTATGTAAGTATAAAGTATCACCATGAAGCTGGAGGATTTTATTTCAGCCTCCTCATTGTGCTGTTGACAGTGCATACTGTGAGTTTGACATTTTTAACTACTTTGCTTGCCCCAAATAAAAAGGGCTGGGCAAGAGGAGGTGGGAAAAGGGGAGGGGCGGGGGAGCCATATTCTTCCCCTAACTTTGATTTTACACAACTCTAAGGCACAGCATTAAAGTCCAGTTTTCAAGCTGGGTCCAACAATGCTACTTCAGAGATTTATGTAAATTCATTAAACAAGATACAAGTTGCATTCCTTTTAACCTGAGAACAGAGTCCTGAAACCAGAACCTGAGGGAGGTCTCCAGGGACCCCGCTGTCTGTAAACTGAGAAAGCAACTCATTTTGTGACCTGTAATGATTGTCTAAATAAAAAGACCCTGAGTTCGATTTCCACCAGATACCGAGAAACCATTAAAATCAAAGATAGCAAGCACTAAGCGGAGGAAGGAGATTGGGACAGCCGCTGACTTTCCCAGTGTGTGAGACCCAGATTGTCATGAGATTAGGGACTTCAGTGAAGCCTGTCCTAAGTGGCATGACAGCTCTCTGGGCTTCCTGAAACACACTGGGGCTCCAGCACTTGAACTTGCCCTACAATACCCCGGGAATGCAACAAAGTGAAAGCTGGTAACACTGCTAGGGTACGGGGTGTAGGGCGCGGGGGCAGGGGGTGCTGCCGAGCTGGGTCCCCAGGGGACAGACTCCCAGGCTCTGGAGCGCCTACCAGTCGCATTTGGCCAATGGCCAGCAGCGCCCTGGGCTTCCTGGGGAGTCCTCAGGCAGTTACCAGGAATCCCCTTTCTACGCTGACAAAAATTCTTAAGTTAAAAAGACAAAAGTAGGGATGCTGAGGGAAGGCAGGTCAGGGGTCCGTTGAAACTGTTTTCCCCCTTATGTTTGTGGCAAACAGTCCTCAAGAGCCCTATAGCAAGGCTTCCTTACAGACCAGAGAAAGCGGGAAGTCAACAGAAGTGGCAGGAAGCTGAAGGGGGTGGTGAGAGCTGCAGCTCAGGTGCAGAAAGCATCTGTGGAAACCAGGCTGAGGCTCCAGGAGACAGGGGCTTGGGCTTTGTTCCAGGAGGCTTCTCTCGCCCCCCCAGTCCCCATGCCAGCACGGTGATGCAGTTAGCTTTTCTCCCATGAATAGAAGCAACCATGCCTTCCTCACATTGCCAGACAGAGCTCACTATGGTGTGGAGAAATGGTCCTTCGTCCAGAAAGCCCAGTGAGAGAATCCTCCGTGATTCCCCGGAGGAGTCAGAATACCTGAGGCACCCACCTGTGACTATCTAATACCTTTTGAATAAATATAAAAGTGATAAATTCCTTATTTTATTAAAAAAATGTAGTTAGTATAATAAGGAGGTTTTGGAGTGTTATTTCAGCAACAGAATACTTTTGAAATGAAGTCTTGGGTAGACTTTGATTACATAAAATAGTTCATAGGTAGGATCAGTGGGTGAGATCCTAAACTACCAGCCCTACTACCCCCACTCCCGCCCCCACTTCCACCTGCCAAAAACAGCAGAGAAAGGACATACAGTTATAGGCAGGGCTGGATGAATTGAACTAAATGACATCATTCTTTCCCTGTCTACTTCATCTCCTAGTGACCCCTGTCCTCAGCCCTTTTGACTTATACGTTCTGCACCACCCACTTTAGCACTTAATTATGCACAGCAAGAACTTGTGTGCTCATATTTGCTTTTGGTAGGTAACTTCTACCTCCCAAGCAGACTATAGTCATCTTGAAACAGAGACCATATTCTATGTTTCAGTAGTTCCTCTGTGCCAACGTGGTGCTAGGCATATACACGCTGTTTGACTAAACAGGGATGTATTCCAACTGACAAGGAGAGTTAAAAGTTATAGGAGACCTAAAAAGTAAGGAAGAGCAAGTAGATCTAATCCAACTTGAGATGCCAGTCACAGGCTTGTAGGAGCAGGGGGCAGGGGGAAGAGAAGGCAAGACATCGGGGCCTAAGCTAAGGAAGCTTGGCTGCCTTTCATCTTTTTATTCTTTTTGTTTTTGAAAGATTTTATTATTTTTAGAGAGAGGGGAAAAGAGAGAGGCAGAGAGGGAGACAGACATCAACGTATGCTTGCTTTTCACCCGCCTCCAGGTACGGATCTGGCTAGAGACCTGGCTTGCAACCTGGTTATGTGCCCTGGCTGGGAATCGATCCAGCGACCTCTGAGTTCGCAGGCCAGCACCTTATTCACTGTGCCACCAGCCAAAGCCATCTTTTTATTCTTTTCCTTCTTCAGCCACCCATCTTCCAAGCCACATGTCAGGTATAGAGGATCATATCTGCCTACTCCTCCAAGATGCAATCAGCACTACTTAAAAATGGTGAAAAATATGTTGAGTGTCCAGAGAAAATCATGTATTATTGTTTAACAGGTGTTATGTGATTTGAAGGGTACAGTAATACATTCATCTTTGAAATCATTATTTTTTCATTATTAATTTTGCTCAGGCATTCACTGAGTCACTCACCAAACATATAAGGAGCAGTTTACAACTTAGACAACAAATCCTCATTGAGCACCTTCCGTATTCCAGGCTCTATGCATATTTTAGAATCCGAGCAGCTATGAGTACTAATGGGATGCTCTGTGGGTATCTGCTCATTGGGAAACGCAATGGAAAAATACATTGAAAAATATTTTTTCACCCCTGATAAAAATAAAATGCAAGTGTAAAGGCTATTAGTCTAAGGGTGAGAGAAAGGAGGCAACTGAGATTGTGTGTTAGAACAGAAAAATTAAGGAAACCTCACAATAAAGTGCATCTAATTTTATGCGCAAGTTTCTTGGATAAAAAGAATTCAATTCTTAGTAGGAAGCCCATTAATCAATTGAAATGTAATTGTTGACAAAGTGTGAGTTTATATGAGGTCAGAAAGTTGAGTGATCACTGTGAAACTTATCACCTGGTCATAGCAGCTATTTTCTATGACACATTCCATACTTTGACAACAGAGTAAGCAGATCTTACCCTCATTTCAATAGAGGCAAGACCAGTTTCCATCAAGCCCTTTGGCCTCTGACTTGGACTATGCAACCCCCAGTAATGGGCTCCCAGAGGCAGGCGACCTCCCCACCCGCACACCAACTTCCACACCAGCACTGAATTATGTCTAGTTCCCAGGGAGACTCATCGACTCTAGAAGGGGAGAGGGTATATACCAGGGGTCAGTTTTGGGGTGAAAGTGTGACTATCACTAACTTTCAAACGTTTATCATTCCTCTGGTGAGAGGGAGGGAAGGAAAGAAGGTAAGAATGTTCCAGAATCAATAAGGTGAGGGCACGTGCACAGAGAAGGCTCCAGGGTTGTTCTGTAATGCACATAGGTTGCAGAAGCGCCCCTGTCCACACTGAAGACACTAGCTGGGGACCGGGCCTGACCCCTGTGGCATTCTAAGTTTTCAGTGCATTATAGCATTTAGCTCTGGTTTGCATTCTAGATTTATTGCCTATTTGACCATTCTTTCTCTGTCCTCATTAGTTTGTTCCAAATAATTTTCCCTTCCAATTCATTGCCCTCATGTTCAATTTCCTTTTGATCTGTATTAATTAGCTGCCACATACATGTGGAACATTGCAGGAACTATCACTAATGTCTCTGTTCTCTGTCTCTCTTGACTACACAGAAAAACATCTGTCCACAGTTCCTAACCCTCCACCCATCCCTTATTCCATAGCTTCGGCTGTGACTCCAGGAGGTGGCTTGGAAAAGGCTTCATATCAACCCACCTAGGACTCAGGTTTAACACTAAAAGTCAGGCATCCTAGGTAGCCCCTTAGTCCAGGTAAACCCACCTCCATTGCTATCAGCAACTTCCCTTGCGCCCGCCCCCCCCCCGCCCCCCCACAACACACACAGTGTGTTTCTATACAAGGCTTCTAACACCCTCAAATTGTTCCCAAGGGCCCCTTCTATCTGAAGATTCTGCTTGGCTTCCTCTACTTCCTGTTCACCCCCGTAACATAAACCTCCCGTTCCAGTCCTTTGTTTCTAATTTCCCTGCCATCCTTCCTTCTTTCAGCAACCTCCTTGTCTTCACCCACCCAGCCCTATAAAAAACATTTGGACAAGCAGTGAAGGCCTTAAAAGAGATGTTGCAATGTGCCTTCCTGACCTCATCTTTTAGTCTGGAACTTGACCTATGAGGGACATGGACTTGACCATGCAGGTTCCTCTTCAAGCAGCACAGAGCCTGCAGCTACTAGCATTTCCAGGATCTGCTATGCCCAGGGCTCATCCTTTCCCAAGTGGTGCATATCCATGTAGTAACATAAAGGCCAGGAAATTCTGAGTTGATTCAGGTCACTCCAATAGGTCATGCGCAGTTCACAGCAGCCTGCAGGTTGGTGGAGGCTCTGTGCTGTCCACAGTTCACTTCTCCCCTTCACAGCTGTCTCCCTCCCATCAACCTCTCACAATATGCTAACCCAGTCAATGCACGGACTGCAGACAGTTTCTGCTTCTAAAAAACCCAACCTATATCATGACCACAAACCTTGAGAACTTTAAGTACAAAAGAGGAACATATCTCCAGAGTCCTTAGGAAAACCTGTTTTCTTAGTGAGGTTAGAAGGACACGGGTTGGGGTGGGAAATGGCAATCTGGAGAGCCACAGTTTGTGCTCCAGTACACAGCAACTCAGCAGATGATCTGAAGGCAGAGAGGAGCAGCAGCTCCAATAATTAAGTTACAGAATAATAACAGTCAAATAATAACAGTAACTGAACTGACAATAAATGCTCATATAGCACCTGGTATGTGCCAACTGTCTTTCGCAGCACTTTAAACGTCTTAGCTCACGTAAGCTTCACCATAATTGTGTGAATTAGGTCCTTCCAAGATCTTCGTTTTACGTTGAGGAAACTGAGGCATAAATAGGTTGAGTAACTTGCTCAAAGATGCAATGTGGGCAGGGCTGGGATTTTAACTAAGCAACTGGCTCCAAAGTCTCTACGAAACTGTCACTATACAATGTGAAGGGAAACAAGTGATAAGATTAATGCCTTCATCCCATCCATGGCAATAAATATCACCCTCCATCATCAATAAGCTACATCAACATTTTGACAACAGTCCTTTTTTCCCTAGACAAGGAAATCCTCTGTGTCAAATTGTAGTACCCGGTCCCAGTTCAAACTTCCATGCCAATGTCCCTGTGTCATATTTGTACCTTTCTCTCCCCACCCTTACGGTTTCACTGTTAAACCTAATTCCCTTAATTCCCAGCAAATACGATAAAGAACACCGTAAGTATTTTTGGCTTCTGTGCATGTCAGCACAAAAATAGAGATGAAATTTGTTTTCTTTTCCTTTTATTTGCTGTGGTGCTATGGAGAAGCCAGACAAACCAGTGAGCCCCCAGCCAACACATCAATGAAAAGGCTCAGGGCAAACCATCCCTGACACTCAGGAGGCCAAAGTTTCTTGGCCTCCCCTTGTGAATTGTTTGCTCACACAAGCTACTGCTAAGGTGGTATAACCAGATCTCTGCTGCTCTTGGGAGATGAATTTATAAACCATATTCTACCTCTTGCCTCTCTACAGGAGAAAATAAAAAAAGCTAAAGATGAATAACATTTTTTAAAAATCCTACGTTGCAAATTATTCATACTCTACATCTTTGGTCAAGCAGGATCTAAATTCCTGTACCTCTGTTTCTCTGAGCCCTGTGTATTATTCAGATGTATGTAGGAATTGAACCCCAGGCTGCAGGCATAGAAGGGAAAACACTATTTTCTCCTTTACCATGAAAACCCCGTGCACCATGAGGCACTAAGGAGAAATGAACAGCTTTAATAACTTGAGGGGCTGCCGCCTCTACCTTAGCCAGCATAATGGAGTTATGGTGCAGTATAAATCACGGTGCCTAATGCTAGATGTCTCTTGAAGGCTCAGGGAAGCACTATACACTGGAACAAATAAGCATGGTTTGTCCCCAAGACAGAGAAGCATTTCCCCACAAGCTTTAATCACCTCTTGGTTCAGTGTGCTCAAGAAGTAAGGAAACACTGTACGAACTTTGGTGTTGCCCTGTGACATTTCTATCCTGACATCCTGCATATACAATCACACCATCAAAAATATCAATCATTACTTTTCTTCAGACCATGTCTCAGGCACAGGTCCAAATATATGAATATATAACCCACTCAGAATGTGTAATTAGTATAAAGGCTCTCTGTCTCTCTCTCTTTCTCTCTCTCTCTCTCTCTCTCTCTCTCACACACACACACACAGAGTTTTGGAAATAAATTGCTCCAAACTTAATAGCTTTTGCAATCAGCTGTTAAAAAGCTAACTGACAAATTATTTCATCCCTTGTCTTCCAACCTTCTTCCTCTTTCCCTTTCCTATTGACCATCCTTCTTACATAATTTAAGTCAAGAAGAACTTAATATTGACATTAGTCCTAACACTCTTTTCAGAACTGTTTCACATGGAAAAACCTCATCACAAGTTAATCCTCCATTGCTGCTAAAATAAATCTGTACTGAATGAGGACAGTTGTTTCTCTCTCTTCAATGTGAGTTTAAAACATTTAAAATTTAAACTCAGGAAGGAAATGTCTCAGATGTATCCGGGTTCCTGGTAGATATAGCATCAAACTGCTGCATGCTTGAAAGTCATGGCTGGGCATGGTTCCTAACTGGGCATCAACACCTCTTACCTTTTCACTTTTTATCGTGCAGGATTCCTCCTGTGGAGAGTGAGCCTTTATAACTGGAACACACGGGCTAATTTAGGCCCCTCTCTCCTGTTTGGTGGTTCTCATTGGCTATCACAAGGCCCAGGTAGCAATTAGGGAATGCATTCTCTCAAGGCAGGCATCTGGAGCTGGATCCTTGGCAAACCAACTCTAACAAGTTCCTCTAATGGCAGCAGTGGCAGGCTGAGCTTCCAGGTGATTAAATAATCCTGTTCTCTGGCCTGTTCATGTGTTTACATTGGAACCATTTTCCTGGAATGAGGCTGAACCAAACATGGCGATCTGCTCACTGACCATAGCTGTGGTTCCCTCTGAAATGATGAAACATCCCCTTATCTTTCCCAGGCTGCTTAAACCTGAAGTCCCTTGAAAATATGAGATCCTCTATTTGCCTGACATTGGGGCTAAAATTTCACTTTTTACTATAAATAGCTGTTAAATTTGATAGCTCTGCTTTAAAAAGCAAATACTCATTCTAACACTGGATAGAAAATATTCCTGTCTTATGATACTGGGAATGCAAATGAAATGTACTTGTGATACAAATGAAATATACATTTGACTACATGGATATATCAGATGAAGATATGGATCAAGGAAAGATATACTAAATGCATTTATATTTTCCAATAATACCATAACATGTCCTGGACAAATAATTAAGACTTTTTTTTTTGGTTCATGAAGCTTAATGCTCTTAATATGCAAATACCAGTGGCCTCTCATTGAATAAAAACACAAATCCACAGCAGGTGGTGGTTTAATTTAATGATAACTAAACTGCTGCAACAGAATCCTATAGACTTTTGGTTTTTCAAGTGTGGGCACTGCACCACAATATCAGTGTCACCTGAGAGCCTATTAGAAATGCAGAGAATCAGGCCCAACCCAACCTACTGAATTAGAACTCTGTAGGTGGGCCCCCACAATGGTTTAATACTGCCCCCCAGTTGTTTCTGATGTGTGAGAAGATTGAGAACTACCATTCTAGGTGAAGCTAGGGCCTGATCAGATCTCACTGAAGGAGTGCGGAAGTTGCTCTAGAGGAACCAGCATGCATTTTCCTCATCACGATCCACTCATACTTCAGCTAGATCTAATTTGTGTTGCTACTACTCTCTCCTAAGAGCTGTTCTTACCAGCTAGTCCCCTGCACCCACACAATTATGCACCTCCAGACACATACTAGTAATTAGCTCGTGATTTGGTATAATGCATGCAGCTCTGAAAACATCCAGATCTATCAACACACCAATTCAATTCTACTCAAAATCCCTCCAAGGGACAGATATAAATGTCCTCATTTTACAGATGATAAAAATCTATGCTGCCAATGGTCTTTTGATTAAAACAACATAGAAATAGCTCTTTATTCAAGTTCTGTTATAGTGATTGGCCTATTTCCAGTGTCCTGACTCAGTCAACCTGGTATGAAATCTGAAATCCTAAGACCCTTCTCTAAGCTTTACTCAGTTTCTACCAAAGAAGAAGTTAGAATAGAGAGATAATATTATTTGTTCAAGATGTTTGCAATTAGCCACTAAAAATTTGTCACAAACTCATGTTGTAGTACAGAATTTGGTATGAGACCCACTGTTAATGAGGCCATGGGAAAATAGGTATTTTCATACAATGCTAACAGAAGTTGTAAACTGGTATAGCCTTTCTCAGAAGCAATTTGGCATTATCATTTGTCTTAGTAATGACACCTCTTGGAATTGATCAAAGGTAAGCTGTCCAGGGGTGGTAAAAATGATTAAAATATAATAAATTTCCCTGTAATACTATTTTAAAAAATTACGGCCCTGACTGGTATGGCTCAAACCCCAAGGTCTGCTGTTCAATTCCGCAGTCAGGGCACATGACCAGGTCTCCAGCCAGGTACTTAGCTGAAGGCAGGTGAAAAGCAACCATACAACAAGCTTCCCTCCCTTTTTTCCTCCCTCCCTGCCCTACTCTCTGAAAATGATAAATAAAATCTTTAAAAAATAAAATAAAAAAGGAACAATCTACATTTCATTAATACATGGTTAAATAAACTGTAGTTCTTCCACAAGATATATTATAAAGCAGCCATTTATAAGCAGATTCTTGAGCACAAGTTCTTAAATAATAGTTGCAAAATAAAGTAAAAATAGCAGGGTACAAAATTTTATAAACAGTAAGTTTCCATTTTTTTAAATTGATGGGTTAGCACACAATATATTCACAATATACACATCCATGGGAACACAGAGATATACATTGGCAATGACTAAATAGAAGCCACTGATATATTATGATTGGTCATAGTTTTCTATTACACCAACCTGGAAAAAAATGCTATGCCCATTTTACAGATGAGGGAAGAGAAGTCACTAAGAACCAGTCAGACTAACCAAAATCACTTAATAAATACAGATCAAGTTCATGCTTATCTGAAGCAAAGTCCATGTTTCTTATATTCTGCTGTGGATTCCAACAGTTTATGTGAAGTGACACAAGGTAGCAGAGTTAAAAGTGCAAACCAGGTTTCTTACTTTTGTTTACTGTTCTATCACAACAAACATACAAAACATCATTTTGTCCTAGGTCATAGACAACCCCTATCTAGATTTTCTCCAAGTATTTCAAGCAACAATGATAATAAAAATTAGAATTATTGAATGCATAATATGCATTAGGTCTGAGCTAATCATTTTACATGTTATTTGATTTAATAATTTTATGACAACTCTAAGTTATTATAAACACTATCTGCCTTATTTTACAAATGAGGAAACTGACATGTGAGGGTTTAGGTACCTTCCCTGTATACACATGCAGACAGTATGGAAATCAAATTCAAACCATCTGTTAAGAGTACAAAGTCTGTGCTCTTAATTTCTCCATTCTGAAATATTTCTAGAGAAAAAGATTCCTCCAGTTCATTCCATGTCTTACTCTGGCATCAAGCTTATGTGTTTTGGCATAAATATTATCTTGGCATAGCACTGATCATTTTTTAAAAAGTGAGAACAAGCACTGCTGGCCCTGTAAGAGCCTGACTTAAGTTTGAGCAGATATTACAGATAATGAGCAGATCTGGCATTTTCTCCTCAACATCTTCAGCATGGAGTTCATTAAGAACCAAAGCTCTTAATAGTAAAAGCTCATTCAGTTACAATTAACTCAGATCCTTAGTAGAGCCAAAGTCAAACATTCTCTAAGTATCTAAATGCCTGTGCTTCAGAAATGTCCAGCAAGTGCTATGTGACTGACAGGCCAATAATACCATCATTGAATTCTCAATCACTTCCTTGCCTTCTGCTTCCAATTCCTGGCCAGTTTCTGAACCTCTATGTGCTCAGCTGTGAGGAGCTTACCCCCTTGCCTTTAGTCACTCTTCGGACCTGATACCGTATGTGGGTAATTTACCATCACTTTGACATCTTCCCTCAACATTCACACTCACTTATGACTGGATCACATACTATCATGTCAGTTTCAGGAAAAGAGATAACAGATTATTCCTCAAGGTCTGGCGCTCCCAGTGGGTTCTCCTCCAACACATGGGAACCGTACATTTTCACTTAGATGTGAAGCACTATGAGAAGACTACTATCTAGTCTATGTCCTGTTTGCCTTCTTTTAATCCTCATAATGGTGGTATGAGCAGATGATGACTCTTGGTAAGAGGTCTAGTGTAAAGTCAGTTGACATTTGATCCTGTTTTAAGACAGTGATTACCACACATGTGCAAACTGCCTTCAGGGAGTAAGCAGGTAGCATATGAAGAACAGAGTGGAAATACAGTAGGGAACTGAGGAACTGTGATGCACTGGAAAGAACATGGGCAGTAAAAGGTATTAAGATCTACAGTTTTTAAATACTTAGCAAGCCAAACAGAAAAGGTCTGAATCCAGTTTACGATCTCTGGACAATCAATCTCTTGGCTTTGACTAACTGCACCTCTAACAAAAGTGTAATTCAGATAAATATTGCATAAAGGGTGTGCCCTGGCTCTGATCTACCAGGCTACTATCCATACCCCTAAAGTGTTCCTCATATCCCTTCATAAAGCAACATGCTGGCACCAATCTCCCTACAACATCAGCCAGAGTATTTTTCATGAACAAAAAGCAGGTAAGGATAAGAACTCAACGGAGTGCTTGGGTTCAAATCTCAGCTCTGGCATTTACTAGCAAGGTAACCTGGGGCAACTAACTTAATAAAGCTCATATCTGTGAAATGTAATGAATAAATGGTACCACTACTTCACAGAATTCATGTAAATTACTTAGAACAATGCCTGGCACATAATGAAGGCACAGAGTCAGATAATAATCATTGTGTGAGCAACTGAAATGCCTTAAGTCTGCTTCTGAGAAGATGGCCTGAATACAACATACTTACCTATCTCTCAGTTTGGCAGAGAACAAAGGGATGGAAAAATCTATAACTAATTACCTCATCCTGGGAGAGGCACTGATGCGGATGATGGAAGAGTGGGGAAGCTTTGTACACACAGTCTTCTTCTAAAGGGAAGGATGGGAAAAGCCCTCAAGGTGGCAGAGGAGAGATGGGAAGAGTTTAAAACTGGGTTTGCCGCAATATGAAATGTGGACAATGTGGGGAAAGAGCATGGCCCTCATTGACTCTCGTACACTAGGAGGATGTTTGCCCAATATCTCCCTCCCCTGCTTCATGTCATCTTAATTTTAAAACACTTTGCCATCAGCATTCAACTCAGGCCTGTTGCTCCTCAAAGTACCCATTCTAGACAACTGCCTTTTCCTCCCTGATTCAAACCAAAATGCCAAACTTTTATAAGGAAAGCAGTGTCCATTATAAGGAAATTTGCAGGACAGTATACAGACTGCTCACTTCATTTGCACTTTAACCTTTATTCCCTAGCAAGACTTTCCAGTTTCTCTACTATAGTACTTTTCAAACCATGATTCATAACCCGTAGGTAAAGTCAGTTTAGTGAGTCCAGGCCAGTATTTCATTATGGAAATAAAATAGAAAATATTAAAATACAATGAAAAGAAATATAAATTAGAGTGCATACCATCTAGTAAATACAGCTATATCCATATCAACTATCTTGTAATGTAAAATATATTACTTACTACATGTCCATAATCAAAAGAACTTTAAAAATACTGCTCTAATGACAAGTCCCATAGTCTGATGTACTTGGGTTCTGACCTAATTGAATTCATGATTCCCTTTTCCTTTCCTCCTTTCCTTCCTTACTTCTTTATTTTCTTCCTTCTTTATTCATCAGAAATTTATTGAGAGCCAACTGCAAACCAGGTATTGTTCCAGGAACTAGAGGTAAAGAAAAGAACAAATGCATAAAGTCCATACTCTCCAAGAGCTTACATTCTAGAAGGAGTTATGTCATTGGGCAATAAACACATAAACAAAAATAGGCAAAGTTGGGATATGTGTTATTGAGAATGGAGGTGTTGTGGTTGGTCAGAAAATGTCTAACACAGGGGCACTGAAGCAGATTTAAAATAAGTGAGGGAGCAAACTATAAGAACATTTAGGAATAAACGTTCTAGGCAAAAGGTCCAGCAGAGCAAAGACCCTGAGATGATAATCTGCTTGGTGGTGGGGAAGAACAGTAAGAAGCCAGCATGATTTGGCAGAGGGAATGAGGGGAGGAGTAAGGAAAATGAGATGGGGTGGTGAGGTGGAAACCATGCAGCCATTGTAGACAAGGTGAGAACTCTGGTGGACTTGAAGCAAGTTGCCAGCCTAATAGTGGTTTGGAAACAGAGGCTGGCATTCTGCTTACATTTCTGGAAAAACACTAGAGCTTCTGGGGGAAGATGAAATGCAGACAGTAAGGGACAACACTGGGATACAAGACAGGAGAATTTTTGTAATCCAGAGGGTGACATGGGGGATGGCTCTGGCCCAAAGGGCAGCAGTGGAAGCGTTAGGATGTGCTCAGATTTGAGGTATATTTTAAATGTAAATCTGACACACTGATGAAGGGAATATTCATGTAAAAGAAATGAAAAAGACAAGAGTAAATTTAAGCACTTTACCTGACGAAACAAAAAGATGGGATTGCCAGTGTCAAGGGGAAATCAGGAGTCATTCTGAATACATTAAGGATGGATGCCTGTGAAGCATCTAATTGGAGATGTCCAGCAGGCCAATAGATATACAAGCCTGGGATTCAGGGCAGAGATTCAGGATGGAGATATAGATTTGGGAGTTGTCCGTATATAACTACTATTTAAAGCCATGAGGCTGGATGAGATCACTGAGGAAGTGCACATAAATAAAGAAGAAAAAGATATTCAGACAGTGAGGTAATGTTCAGGCACATCATAATCTTCTTCATGCCCACCAGATGGCCAAAGCCCCTTTATATGTTCCAAAATATCTGGACCACTGCTTCAAGAAGGCTGCCATCCTTCCATTCAATAAGTAGTTATTGACTGCCTGATGGCGCCAGGCACTGACAGTCTCGAAAAGAAAAAAATAAATAAATAAAAGATCCAAAACATTAGGTCTTGAAGGAAAAAGACTGATGTACATGTATCTCAAACTGATGTTGGTAAAAAATTTTATCAGGTCTTTCATGCCTGAAAGCAACTGGGCCAGGTGGCTGTGGAGAGAAAAGAGCAGCAGTGGGCTGGAGCTCATCCCCACAGATGGCCCACTATGGGTCCCCTTCCTGCCTCCTTCTTTGTTGACCATCCCTCAGCCTTGTCCTGCCTCACATCCCTCAACCCCAGGCCAATGACGCAGGGAGTGTCGGCTTGACTGGACTTGATAATGGGGCAGCTGTCCCATTTCTCCATCCTGAGCATCCTCTTTTCCACACTGTCAGCACAAAGTGGTGTGATTCACTGTGGGCAGGGAAGA
Source organism: Noctilio leporinus (assembly GCA_004026585.1). Classification (NCBI taxonomy): domain Eukaryota; kingdom Metazoa; phylum Chordata; class Mammalia; order Chiroptera; family Noctilionidae; genus Noctilio; species Noctilio leporinus. The sequence goes on along the minus strand of PVIW01000872.1, from coordinate 100,377 downwards.
CAGAAAATGATCCTAACTACTACAATACATCACAAAATGCAACGTAAGGACAATAACAACCCTAAATGGGGAGTAACTGGTAAATTCTCATTTCAGTGAGTTGTCATGTATCTTTAAATACCATCACCTGAGGCATTACTATTGTTCACAGTTGCTCTTTATAGATATCCAGAGGAAAAACTATTGTTGTTGTTTTTTTTGCCAAGCCCCTGACTTACGAAAGCAGAGGGCTCTTGTTTTTTAATAAGTAGTTTCCTTGATGTCTTCTCATATTTCTGAGTTTGTTCACAATGTGTGAGGTCTGTCCTGAAAATATCGGTCACGCAAACTGTTTTAGTTATATTGACATTGGCTCCATATTTTCAGGACAGACTTCATATATGCCATGGTGAACATGTGCTATGTGTGTGTGTATATATGTTTTTAATGCAAGTAGCATGTACTGTATATGAATGTGTGAGTGTGTAGAGATGTATGTGAATGGTATATATGTATGAATATGTAAGCAGTGTATGTGTGTGCCAGTGTTTGCATTGGAGAGGCACATGTGTGGAAGTGTGTGGAAGTCTGTATGTGAGTACAGTGTGTTTGCGAATTGTGTGTTATGTGTGAATTAGTGTTGTGTGATCAGTGTATATGTGTAAATGTGCATGTTAGTATGAGGGATGTACATGAGTGTGTAGTGTGAATGTATGTGTAAATGTGTGTATGCATGCAGTATGTGTAAGTGAATGTGTGCAAAGCCAGATACACATTTCAGCGCTCCAGTGTGTGAGTGCATCTCTCCCTGCTGCCATTAGAGGATGTGAATCTGTGCCACTCCCTTGTTGGGCCCAGACTGCAGACAAGGAGTAATAAAGCCAGGACCCACTTGGTAGGAAACTTCCTCTCCCACTTGGAAATAAAAATAGGGCTGCATGTCAGGTGGGGCAATGACTCATTAATGAGATTCCAATGATCAGCACTGAACTAAGAGCCCAAATAAACAGAGTGAACTAAGTTGGGGCCTCATAAAGCATTTGGATTGCCGGGTTTCCTGTCCTGATGAGGCAGTGTATTTGCCAACCGAGCAAGGTTTCATGAAGTCACATGTCTCAGAAGACAGCTGCCCCATTCTGTTGCCAGAGACGCTGCCGCTGTCTTCTGCCCGGTGCAGCGGGGGATAACGTCAGCATCCTCCACTGCACCAGGAACACAGGCTCATGTGTTTCCAGCAAGGAGGAGGAGGGCACTTCGGGTCCAGGCAGTGTCAGAGGCAGCAGAGAAAGTATCATCTGAAAATCTGGCCCTCTGTAATAGTTTAGAGAACATTTTAGCAACAACTGTCATTGTTAGCACCTGGCTCCATCACATTCAAATGGAGGGCTCCTTGGGCTAGACTTTAAAAAAATAAAATAGAAAAGGAGAGGTGAACACAAACACCTGGATTTTACATGCATCATGCCTTTGTTCCTCTACTCAACCCTGAAAAATAAACTGAAGCTCAGAAATTTAGTGTCACAAAGCAGTCTCAGAAATGGCACTGAAGCCCAGGTCTTCGATTCTTTCCCTAACGTTTATCATAAAAATAATGCATGCTTATGATAATACTTTTTTCAAACTGTACAGGAGATAAAACAAAAGTTTTTATAAATTACTAAAATGAATCAGTCCTCAAGGATAATTACATGTTGATAAAAATATCTTCTATGTCCTTCCAAAAAGGGTCAAACATTTGCATATAAATATGTTCACTTACTAAATATAAATGTTATTTTATGCACATATGATTATAAAATATTTTTCATTTGACAATATACCTTGTGTAATTTTTATATCAGTATATACTATCTATATACAATTCTTTTTTTCTAAGATTCATTTTTAGAGACAGGGAAAGAAACACTGATGTAAGAGACAGACATCTATTGGTTGCCTCTCATAAGCACCCTGAACAGAACCCAAACCCACCATCCAAGCACATGCCCTGACTAGGAATCAAACCCCCAGCCTTTCACTCCGCAGGACAACATTGAGCCAACTGAGCCACTCCAATCAGGTCTACAAACAATTCTCTGGAACCAATGTACCCTAATTTATTTAACCATTTACTTGCTGATGAGTGTTTAGATGCCTTCAAAACCAAATTTCTCAATTGTACATAGAAGGCTGGCTTTTCTGGTAACAAACAATATTGCTCTACTCAGGAAACGAGAATTCAGGTCAGCCTCAGGCAAAAAATACGTTACTTATCATGTATGTGTTTATTTATTCAACACCTAATATCAGATAAGGCTTAAGGCCTTCACATTCAACTCTCCTTTCTGACTGAATCCCTTTCTTGTTGCCATGCCCTTCAACCCTCTCCATTCCCTTATTATAAACCCTTTAACTGCTAGCAATAAACTAGAAAACAATTTCATGACTTCATGTATACCTTTGAGTTTATCTTCATTCTCATGAAGCTGGGAACTACTCATTAGAATACCATGATGATTTGATATCACAAAGACCAAACTGCCCGCTGAATTTTCAGTTTCAATCATTAATTTAATGTCATGTATATACAATTACAGGGATGTTCTGGTTAACATCTGTTTATTTTTATAAAAGACATCTATCTGTGGTTTTCATGATATGGTTTGCCTCCCATGACCCTTTACAAAAGAGATACTTTAACTATTTGTTTGTTTGAAATAAGATTTGTATTCAGGTTTGATGAAAAATAGTTTTTATTTTTCTATTTTGTCCAAAGTGCAAACATTTACACACTTTAAACTAGTTTTATGAGCATACACAGCTTCATCAGGGCCTGAAAAGGGACTTGTTTCGGTAAAGCCTTGTCCTCAACCTCAGTCTAGGCCCCAGGGAACAAAATACACAGTATCTCTGAGGGAGACAGCAGCTGAATGAATCAGTCTGATTAAAATTCAGTTCCAACACTATCTATGAACTGTGGGCAGTTGGGTACAGACTGTCTTTCCTGAGGATGATTTGATAGTTCACAGCAGTTCTAAGATAAAGCTGTTACTACCACAGTTTTAAGTAGATTACCTCTCAAAGCTGAAACAGAATCACAAGGGAAGCCTGGAATTGCCTCTTTAAAATGTACTGATGTTGCACATCACTGCACAGATATGTGTACATAAATATACCTATGTGTAGGTACGTACACAATGGGGGTATAATTCTCTTGACCATCATCAGAAAATAGGAAGGAAGAAGGAACCTTAGTCAGCTGTTTAATTCAGATGAGAGTATCCTGCCCTGTGGAACTTCATGACAAAATGTAATAAAAACTACAGCATACACCTTTGGACCAATAGTGTCTTCTATTATCATTACCTACCCCCAACACACACACACACACACCACAAGAATATTTTAATGCCAAAAAGAACATCTCAAAAAGTTTTAAATGGATTTCAATTCTTTCAAATGAATACTAAAAACTTATTTGAAAAAGCTTCCTGAATTATTTTTATTATTCTCTTTTGGCCAAAAGCTGGGAAAACCAGACACACATTTGGGTGTTCTGGTGTGCAGTCTAACAGTCATCGGCTTTGCAATCTTGCCCATTACTTCATCTTACCTGGAATCAGTTTCCTCTTCTGTGAAATAGAGATGATAGGACTTTTCTTACAGAGATGTTGTGGGGATTAAATGACATATCATGCATAGAGGGTGGTCAAGGAATTTGCCCCTGGAAAACCACTTAGCTCTGTCTTAGGTGAGCTCTTGAGTTACCTTTCGCTGTGCCATTGCAAAGCATGTTCATAAACACCAGGCATAACCTCTCCTGGGAATTCAGCCAAGAGCCCACTTCCATGTGAAGTATACAGGCTGTACTTTCTTCTTGCCAAAATCTTCTGTAATCCATAATTAGTAAATATATTCTTCTCCCTCAGAAATTGCCCTTAGGGCTGAGTACAATCACTTCACATGTAGCCACTCCTTCTTTGAGGCATCGATGAGGGTGATGGATTCAGCAGAGGCTGTGATTTCCACAGTGGTGCTGTTGGGCAGGACTGCTGGATATTTAGGTGCTGGATTGCCACCTTCATCACAGGGAGGGTCTGATTCTAGATTTCTGAAGGCTGGAGAGAGGTCTCCCACCTAAATGACATGTTCCCTCTTCCTCTCTCCCATTTTACTTCACACTCAGGCTCACCAAGGTCCCTCTCATCTCTGCTCTCAGGAACCCCTGGCCTGCTGCCATTAGAGGATGGAAAGCTTGTGCCCTAAGTAAACTGTGACCTCCTAGAACCTAAGATCATGCCTTGTTCATTTTTGGATCTTCAGAGACTAGTACAGTTAGTGACTGATATCAAGTAGGTAATCAATACATATTTGATGAGATGAAAATGAATAGAAAGAGCCATGCAGCCTTGTGTAAATGGAATGAACTTCTAGCTATCAAATTCCTCTGATATCACCTGAAGTACATTCCACTACCCCTGTTTTCTCATCTACAAGATGTATATGATTCTTCCCACCAGCCTTTTCTCATAGGGTGTTATAAAGACAGAACTAACTGGACCAATTCAAAAAAACATTGGTAAAGCTTAAACTGGATGAAAAATAATTATTTTAGATATAAAGAGGATAAGTTGTATCACTTCATTCTTATATGAGAATTATAGGATAAAGCTTCAGTCACTCAGTTTATTCATTTCCTTATTCACTTATTCATTTTATAAATACACACTAAGCATAAAAGTTGAATGAGACAATATTCTGCCCTCACAGAACCAAGGGTCTAATGGTGGGAACCAATGAGTAAACATCTGTAAGACACTGAATTCACATTGTGGTAGTCACATCACAGATGCCAGGGGGGCACTTAACACAAATCTCTATACAAGATGACCATGAGAAAGAACAGGAGTTAAACAGATGAAGTTGGAAAGAAGGGCATTTTTAGCTGATGGAAAGCAAGGTCAAAAATAAAGAGGCAAGACACATCATGGTACAAACCAACTGATGCCCTGTTGTTGACATTGTTTTCTTGTGTTTTATTTTTATTTGTTTTTAGAGAGAGAGGAAGGGAGGGCAAAAGAAAGGGACAGAAACATCAATGTGTGGTTGCCTCTCATGTTTCCCCAACTGGGGACCTGGCCTATAACCCAGGCATGTGCCCTGACTGGGAATCAAACCAGCAACCCATTGGTTCACAGGCTGCCACCCAATCCACTGAGCCACATCAGCCAGGGCTCCTTCTGTTTTATTTTACTGAATGTACAGCATGGCATGCATGCTTCAGTTCAACAGTGGCCTTAGCATAACTCCATTATCTTAGCCTTACTTGTTGCTTGTTTATTTCTAACATTGCCAACCTGGCCCTTGATAACTTATAAGTTGACAAAGCCAGAAGCTAAAGCATGTGAGGCTGAAGATGCAGGCAGAGGATGGACCACAGAGGTATTTGTGGGCCATGTTAAGGAATGTGAAGTGCCTCATAGGGTTTCAGGCACAGAAATGACTTGTCAGACACAAAACCTTTCCTGTAAAGGGCCAGGTGGTAAATACTTCAGTCTTTATAAGCCATACAGACTCAATTGCGGCCACACAGTTCTAGCATAAAAGCAGACACAGACACTCTGTAAAGAAATGAGCGTAACTGTGTCCTATAAAACTACAGGCATTAACGTTTGAGTTGTATATAGTTTTCAAATATCACAAAATATCATTATTTTCTTTTTTAACCATTTAAAATGTACAAACTAAACATATGAGGTCTGCCCCAAAAGTATCGGCTATGCAAACTGCTTTAATTATATTGTCACTGGCTTGATACTTTCTGGACAGACCTCATACTTTCAGTCAAGACGGTGGAGTAAGTAAACTCTGAACCTACCTCCTCCCATAACCACACCAATTACAACTAAATTATAGAACAATTATCACTAAGAACCACCTGAAGACTAACTGAAAAGAAGTCCTATAAGTAAGGATACAAAGAAGCAGCCACTTTGAGATTGGTAGGGGGGCGGCGGAGAAATCTGGAATAGATAAATCCTATACCCATTTTGGGGAGATTAAGAAATGGGAGAGAGATCGCAGTTGCAGAGGTCCCCCTAAAGAGAAAGAGATCACAGTCCCACTTCAAGCTCTCCAAACTGGGGTACCAGTGTGGGAAAGAGTCCCTCATAGTTTCTGGCTATAAAAACCCGAGGGGATGGTCCCTGAGAAGGACAAAGGGCCACAGGAGAGGGAGACAAGCTGCTCTTAAAGAGCTGGCACACAAACTCAGTCACTCACAAACTCACTCTCTCTGAGCTCCAGCCCAGGGACAACAGCTTGAAAAGCACCAGGGACATACAGGGAGGAACTCAATTAACTAACTTCAGGACAAGGGTTGGAGAGACAGGAGATGAAGGCACTCTCTCCAGGAAAAGAAGCATGGACAGTTGCCACTATTCCCTTGTGGAGCCTAACCTCCCACACAGCTGGCCTGACGCAGGCGGGCACCAAATCTGTGCTCTTCATTAACTTAATACCCTTCACCTTGCCCTGGTGATTCCCAGACAAATTACCTCACCCAAATGGCCCACCCAGACTAAGCCTCTTTTGTAGCTCTACCATAGAAGTGACCTGTCTCAGTTAACACTATCAACTTTCCCAGAACCTCTCAAAGGTCCACCAATCCCAAACCAGCAGTGACCAGCCTTAATATACCTCGAAGCTCTTGCTAAGTAGTCCTAACTAAGCCCAGTACAAGCAGGAACCAGTCTCAACTTGCTTTGTGTTTATTGAATGTATTGGTTGTGACATTAACAAAAATTATATAGATTTCAGGTATACAATTCTATAAAACATCATCCTTATATTGCATTGTGTATTCATCACCCCAAGTCAAGTTTCCTTCCATCACCATTTATCTTGCTTTTACCTTGTTCTACCTTTCCCCAATCCCCTTTCCCTTTGGTAATCACCATAATATTTTCTAACTCCCATTAGGTGGTCCTAAGCCCAACATCAGTAGCAGGCAGTCTTAGCTTAGGACATAGCTCCAGCTAAGATGCCACAGCCTGGTACAAGTGGTAGCTGGCCTCGACTCCCACTGTCATGCTCACCAAGGCACTCAAGCCTCGCAGAGGTGGCAGCCAGCCATAGTTTGTAGCGTAGCCTCAGCTCAGCACAAGCAGCACCAAACTACAGGTCACTCTGTAGCTGCTACCGAGTGGTCCTAAGCTCCACACAAGTGGCAGCTGACCTTAGCCTGTACCATAGCACCTTTTAAGAGTCCCCAGACACAACACACCAAGCAGCCAGCTTCAAAATACACCAGAACCCCACCCAACAAGCACCAAAACAGACATATCTGAAGGATGGACTCATTTGGCACCAGGGCCCTGCTAAACTGACTTCTATTCTGTGGGGTCGGCCCCTGCACAACAGCTTATTGGCTGTAGCAGCAAGTTCTCACAATCAGTCACACTGAAAGTAAACATGACCCACTGACATGCCAACCAGAACAAGGATGACCTACAATAGGAGGGTATACACAACCTACATGAGGGACACCTCTCCAGCACCTGGCCAAGGTGACCAGGGAAATTGTGTCACTGGGTCACACAAAACATCTTACATAATGCTACTCTATCAAAACTGGGAGACATGTATCTACCTAATACATAGAAGCAAATGCAAGGAGGAGCCAAAATGAGGAAATAAACAAGTTCTGAATAAAATAACAGGACAAAAGTCCAAGAAAAGAACTAAATAAAATGGAGACAAGAAACGTACCAGATGCAAAGTGCAAACCGCTGGTTTTAAGGATGCACAATGAACTTGGGAGAAAATAAATCAATTATAAGAAGAAATCAGAAAAATGCACAAACATGTGGGGGTTAAATAACATGCTGCTGAACAACAAATGATTTAACAAAAAGTTCAAGGGGCAAATCAAAATACACCTTGAGACAAATAAAAATAAAAGAACAATGACCCTCCCCCCGCCAAAAAAAAAAAAAAAAATCTGTGGGAAACAGCCAAAGCAGTTCTAAGAGTGAAATTCACAGTACTACAGGCCTACCTCAAACACAAGAAAAATCTCAAGCAAACAATTGAATTTTATATCTAGAGATATTAGAAAGAGAAGAACAGAGCATAAAATGAGAAGAAAGGATAATGAAGATCAGAGTTGAAATAAATAAAATAGAGACAAAAAACAGAAGATACTAAATAAAAACAAGAACTTCAAAAAATTAACAAAATCAATAATCTTTTAGCCAGACTCATCAAGAAAAAAAAAAGGGTCCAAATAAATAAGAAATGAAAGAGCAATAACAACAAACACCAAAGAAATATAAAAGATTATAATCAATTATATGTCAACAAATTGGACAACCTGAATAAATTCTTGGAACCGTACAATCTTCCAAGACTGAAACAGGAAGAAAGAGAATATATGAAAGAAAAAAGAAAAAACAAAAACAAAAACATAACTACTAGTGAAAGTGAATTAGTAATGAAAAATTGTCCAACAAACAAGTCATCCAGATGGCTTCACAGATGAATTTACCAAACCTTCAAAGAACATCTAATGCCTATCCTCTCAAGTGATTTCAAAATATTGAAGGGGAGGAAAGTCCCCCAAACTAATTTTACAAGGCCAACATTACTCTGATACCAAAACCAGAAATGACACTACAAAAAAACTAAATAAATAAAGATAGGTAAGATAAAATTATAGGCCAATATCCCTGATGAACACTGATGCAGAAATCCTCAACAATACAAAATATTAGCACACCAAATTCAGCAATACATTAAAAAGATCATACACCATGGTAAAGTTGGCTTTATTCCAAGGATGCATACTTAGTTAAATACCAACAAATCAATTAACATATATACCACATACACAAAATGAGGGCTAAAATCATCTGATCATATCAATAGATACAGGAAAAAGCATTTGTCAAAATGCAACATCCATTTATAAGAAAAACTCTCAGCAGAGGGCAGATAAGAAAACATACACAACAAAATAAAGACCATATATGACAAATCCAAGGCTAACATCATACTTGATGACAAAAGCTAAAAGCTGGGGGTTTTTTAGCTCAGGAACAAGATAATGATGTCTACCTTCACTTTTACCACTTTTACACAACACCATACTATAAGTCCTAGCCACAGCAATTAGAAAAGAAGAAGAAATGAAAAGCATCCAGATTGGAAACACTTAAGTCAAACTCTCATTATCTGCAGATGACATGACACTATATATTGAGAACCCTAACAATTCCACAAAAGAATTAGAGCTATACATGAATTCAGTAAAAGCAGAATACAAAATTAATGTTCAAAAATCAGCTGCATTTTATATACAAATGCAGAACTATCAGAAGAAGTAATTTAAAAACAATTCCACTTACAATTGCATCAAAAAATAAAACACCTGGGAATAATTTTAACTAAGGAGGTAAAAGACCTGTACTTAGAAAACTGTAAGACATTGAAAAAAGAAAATGAAGAAGACAAATGGAAGTATATACTATGCTCATGTATTGGAACAATTTATATTGTTAAAATGTCCATACTATCCAAAGCAGTCTATAGATTCAATGCAATCCTTATGAAAAATGTCAATGGCATATTCACAAAAAAAGAAGAAATAATCCTAAAATTTACATAAGTCCACAAAAGATTTCAAATAGCCAAATCAATCTTGAAAAGAATAAAGCTAGAGGTATAACACTACCTGATGTAAAACTATACTACTATTCAAAGCTCTAGTAATCAAAACACAATAGTTTTGGCATAAAAATAGACACATGTGTCAATGGAAGAGAATAGATAGCCTAGACATAAACTCACAACTAAATGGTCAACTAATTTATGACAAATGAGGCAAGAATATAAATGAGGTAAAAACAGTTTCCTCAATAAATAATGATCAGAAAACTAGATTGACATATGCAAAAATTAAATTAATTAAACTTGACCACTTTCTTATACCACATACAAAAAAAATTAAACTCAAAATGCATGAAAGATTTAAGTGTGAGATCTGAATCACAAAACTCCTGGAAGAAAAGATAGGCAGTAAACTCTTTGCTACAACTCTTAGTAATATTTATTTTTGATATGTCTCCCCAGGCAAGAGAAACAAAAGAAAAAAATAATAATAAACAAAGGGCACTACATCAAACTAAAAGGTTTTCTACAGCAAAAGAAACCACACACAAAATGAAAAATATCCTTCTGAATGGGAAAACATATTCACCAATGAGATATCCCATAAGGGGTTAATATCCAAAATATATAATGAACTCATAAAACTTAACACCAAAGAAAATCCAACAAAATATGGGCAGGTGATCTGAACAGATATTTCTACAAAGAGAACATACAGATGCCCAAAAGACATGAAAAGATGACAACATCACTAATCATCAGGAAAATGCAAATTAAAGCCACAAAATATCACCTCACACCTGTCAGAATGGCTACCATCAATAAATCAACAAACTATTGGAAAGGATGTAGAGAAAAAGGAACTTTCACACACTGGTAGAAGTATAAACTGGTACAACCACTATGAAAAACAGTATGAAGTGCCTAAAAAAATTAAAATATAACTAAAAATAGACCCAGCAATTTAACTCTGGGTATTTTTCTGAAGAAACCCAAAACATTATTTGAAAAGATACATGCACCTTTATGTTTACTGCAGCATTATTTATAATAGCCAACATTGTGGAATCACCCTACATGTCTATTAATGGATAAATAGATAAAAAAGGTTTGGTTCATAAACAATGCAATATTACTAAACCATAAAAAGATTGATACAGTGCCCTTTGTGACAGCATGGAAGGATCCAGAGGGTGTTATGCTAAGGAAAATAAGTGAAAAAGACAAAATTTCACTTTTATGTGGAATCTAAAGAACAAAATAAATGAACAAATAATAATCACAGGAATTAAATTACAGTATGGAGAATAGTCAATAATATTGTAGTAACTATGTATGATGTCAGGTGGGTACTATGCTTATCGGAATGATCACTTTGTAAAGTATATAAATGTCTAATCAGTATGTTTTACTGGGTTGGCCAAAATGTCATTTCATTTTTTCTGTACAATGACGCTAGTAGTGTTTAGTCATTTTAGCTTCATTGTAAATGATTTTTTAGTTTGTATTGTGACAGTTGTCATATCAGCATGCATTTTAAAAAATATATCCAAATGGTGAATTTTTGTTTGCAGTCATTTTAATGTTGAAGGTGGAAGAAATCAACATTTTTGGTGTAGTCTGCTTTATTATTTCAAGAATGTTAAAATGCAACTGAAATGCACAATAAAAATTTTTGCAGTGTATGGAGAAGATGCTATGACTGAGTGAACATGTCAAAAGTCGTTTGTTAAGTTTCTTAGTACTACTGACATTTTGACCAAAGAGTTCTTTGCTGTGGAACTGTCTTATGCACTGGAAGATGCTTAGCAGCACTCCTGGCCTCTACCACTAGCAGCTAATAGTGGGAGATAGCCAACACACTAAAATATTCAAACCAATAGTTATTGGTGAAAATAAAAAATGTCTTTTGTTTTACAGAAAAACTAAAGGGACTTTTTGGCCAACTCAAAACATCTGAAACTAATATAATATTGTATATCAACTTTAATTATTGAGAAATAAAAAATAAAATAACATGAGCATAATAAAATTTCCACTGCCCAAAATAAATAGCTAGCTAGCTAGCTAGCTAAAATGTACAAATCCTTCTTGGCTCTGGTCAACCAGCCCATTTAGTTTGACAGCCCATTTTGGATGGATCATTCAAGAGCCATGATGAGGCTGAAGTTAAGACTGCATCGCTGAAGGCAGGGCACCATGTAGAGGGCAACTGCAACTGCCTAGGTAAGACTTGACAGAGATGTAAAACTGACCCTTGGGATGGAAAAGGGGAAAAAAGTCAGGCTGGAGAAACTATGATAACTGGATGTGGGTAATATAGGGAGAGGCAAAAGCAGGTTTACAATTGGTTGTATGGCAAATCATACAATAATAAATAATGCAAGAGTAAATTGTGTTTCACATACTCACAACTATAAACCTACTTACACCCCACCCTGCATGGTCAAGAATAACCCAGAGGTTTCCAGCATGAATAAATGAACACAATGTTGCCACTAATGTAGAGCAACATGGTTCACAAGTGGAACAGGAACAAAAACTTCTCCTTTAGAGATTGGGATCACTTTGGGTAGTTTTTGGGAGATATGTATATATAAAAATGCATAAGGGGAGCAGCTTAGACAAGAACCTAGTATAAAGGAACCATGGACATGGACAACAGGTGGGATTGACTTTGGGGGGAAAGGGTGGGTGGGGAGGGGGACAGAGGGGAGAAAAAAAGGGATGGATGTAATACAACAACAATAAAATTAAAAAAAAAAAAAATGCATAACGCAATGGCACCAACTGAAACTGTTATAAAAAACAAAAACAGACACTCAGCTAGCCAGACAGAAGGACCTACCAAAGAGCAACACAACAACCAAAACCCAAGAACAATCACACAGCCCAAATAAGTGGCATAAAGGGCATCCCAAGAGCATCAAGTTAGGAAAATGAAGGAGACTATACCACTGAATCAGACAGGTATCCTGCCACAGAAGACAGGATGTCAAAGTAGACCAATCTAAGAGGCAGAAACAAACAACAAGAGTCACCTAAAAGGGGCAGACAAAGAAACAGCCCATCATCAAAAGGAAAAGAGGAATCCTCAGAAAAATTCCCAAATGAAATAGAGGCAAGTAAACTATTAGATATGAAATTCAAAATAATGATGATAGAGAAGGTCAGTAAGTTCAGTGAGCTCAAAGAAAACTGCAAACAACTCCAGGGGAACTACAAAGAACTCCAGGGAAGCTACAAGGAACTTACTGAGAACAACACCAGCATTTAAAAGGACAGAAAAACTATCAATAAGAGTCAGAAAGAAATAATACAGTTTCTGAATAGAAGAACTCAGTAGAAAAAATCAAAAGCAAGCTAGAGAAAACAGAGAATCAGATCAGAAAGCTGGAGGACAACATAGAACAAAGTTCCCAGACAGTACAAAAAATAAAAAAAGATGAAAAAACAATTAAAAGGTTTTAAGAGAGCTGCAGGACAACATGAAACATAACAATATCCATATCATAGGGATATCAGAAGGAGAAGAGGGGGAGCAAGGGTTAGAAAACCATTTGGAAAAGTAATGACAGAAAACTGCCCTAACTTGATGAGTGAAAATGTCACTCAAGTGCAGGAAGTACAGAGGGTCCCAATGAAGATGAAACCAAAGAGACCCACTCCAAGACACATCATATTTAAAATGGCAAATTTTAAAGACAAGGAGAGAATCCTAAAAGTAGCCAGAGAGAAACAGCTAATAACATACAAGTGGGGTTCCAATAAGGTTATCAGCTAATTTCTCAACAGAAACACTGTAAGCCAGAGGGAATGGCAAAAAATATTCCAAGCAAAGAAAAACAAAGGCCTGCAACCAAGACTACTCTACCCAGTAAGGCTCTCATTCAAAATGGAAGGTGAAATAAGGAGTTTCCCAGACAAAAGAAGGCTAAAAGAATACATCTTCACCATACCAGCATTGCAAGAGATGCTAAAGGGTCTGCTTTAAGAAGGTGAAGAAACAGAGAGACAGAGAGGAGCACACACAAAGGTGAAAATGACAATGAATAAGTACCTATCAATAATAACCTTAAATGAAAATGGATTAAATGCACCAATCAAAAGACATAGAGTGCCTGGATGGATGAGAAAACATGACAAGAAAGGGAACAGTTTAGTCAAGGAACTAGCATGGATGACCCATGGACATGGACAACATGTGGGATTGACTGTTGGGGAGGGATAGGGAGGATGGGGAAGGGGAGAGCAGGAGGGTGGAAATTAGATGACTATAACATAACAATAATAAAATTAAATTAAAAAAACAGAAAATATGACCCACATTAAAAAAAAAAAAAAAAAAAAAAAAACATAGCTTACATTGTCACTGATTTTAGGGAAGGAGGAGTATGAAGGAGAAATCTTGTCAATCTCTCTGACACAAGAGAAAATTAGCCCATGATCCATGTGGCTCAGTTGGTTGGACAATGTCCACAAACCAAAAGGTCACAGTTCAATTCCCAGTTGGGGCACTTGCAGGTTCAGTCCCCAACCAGGGCAAGTGCGAGAGGCAACCGATCAATGCTCCTCTCTCACACCAATGTTTCTCACCCTCCCTTTCCCATGCTCTTCCTCTCTCTCTAAAAATAAATATCGTCTTTAAAAAAAGAGGAAGATAATTAGATTGAAATCATCTCAGACCAGTAAGAATCCCTCCTCTGCAGGAGGTTTAACAACATATAAGCTGGTTTCCTCCTGGAGAGTTGGAGGCTCTTTAACTGAGAACCATATAAAGCACTTAAGTTTACCCATCTTCATGAAAATGCCTAAATGGCTACTTGGAAAATTTGCTCTCCTAAACCAGTTGCCAACAGAACACTTGGGAAACACTCTGTCAAAAATCCTAGCATAGGATGATCTCTATGACTGTCTAAGGAGCTAACCACAGCTTCCACCAAAGCAGAGAGCAGCAATTCTCAGGCTAACAGCATCAACATCACCCATAAACTTGAGAAAACCCCAGGCTGACTGAACCAGAAACTCTGTGGGTCAACCCAGCAATCTAGTTTAATAAGCCCTCCAGATGATTCTGCTGGACACTCAAGTTTGAGAACCAATGGCCCAAAAGAGGTGACTGCTGCTATCACCCTATCCCACCCACTCTGACTGCTGCTTTATTATGAATAGTTGGAAGTCAGCCCTTCCAGTCTAAGTACCATAGCCAAGTGGGCACACCATGAGTCTCTTCTTTGGAATAAAAATCTATTCTTCCTGTTCTTCCTTACCTGTGCCCACTACATTTACCATTCAGCAATACTCACATCCCTGGATGCACAGAATGCACAGAATGCTAGTGGACAAGGAAGGTCTGGGCCCAATGACACAAAAACTAGCATGCATATGAATCGACCTGGGTAAACTGGAAGAAATAAGACCATTAAGTATACAAACTCAGGAGACAGATTTTAAGTGTCTATCACTTACAATGCTGGGTAACCTCAGGCAAGTTATTAAATTTCTCTGTACCTAGTTTCCACACTTCTATAAGGACAATTAGAATACCTCACTCATCAAAACATTGTGAGGATTACATGAGTTATTTGAAAAGCACATCAAATAGTATCTAGCACATGATGCCACATGAGCACTATTTATTATTTTTTTGCTGGAAACTCCCCATCTTCAATTAGCCACATAACACACTGCAGGTTTATGGGGCAACCATGCTCCTAAGATCACCCAGAAAACTTAACCTTCTTCATGGCAAATGTAGACTTATCTCCAAAACCCCCTATGATGCCCAAAATTGATGAACTTGGCAAGGCCACACATCTCTGAGACTTTTCCTTTTCTTCTCAAACGCAAAGGGTTAAATCTGAAGCAGGGACAGTGGCCCTTTCTTCAAGATTCATAGCCAGACCTAAGTTCTTACAACTCCAATAATGCAATGATGGACAGGAAGTGAATCCATTGAAAGAGTTTTCCCCTGGCAACAAGGGCCCAGTTGCTTTCAGCTACACAGTGTGGGTGGGTCTCCCTTCCTTTGCCCTTGATCAGCACTGCTCCTCCCAGAGTGATGAGGTGAGGACTCCCAGAGCAGCTGGCTAGCCCACTGTACCAGGTGCATTAGAATCTGGCAAAGGTGGAAACGCAAAAAACACAGATAGTTTCCTAGGGCTACTAGGACAAATTATCATAAATTGGGTGCCATAAAATAGAAATTTATTCTCTCACAGTTCAGGAAACTAGAAGTCCAAAATCAAGGTGTCAGCAGGGCCACACTCCTTCTGAAGGCTCTCAAGAAGAAGCTTTCTCTGGCTCTCCCTAACTCCTGCTGCTTGCTGGCAATTCTGACATTCCTTGGCTTATGTAGCTACATTGCTCCAATTTTTGCCTCTTTCTGCCAATTTCTCTCTCTGTGTTAGTGTCTCCAAATTTCCTTCTCTTTATAAGGTTACCAGTCATTTGACTTAGTGTCACACTAATCCAGTACGACTTCATCTTCACTTGATGACATATGCAAAGATCCTATTTCCAAATAATGTCACGTTCACAGGTACTTGGGGTTAGGACTTCAACATGTGTTTTGGGGAAAGACATAATTCAAGCCACAACAGATGACAGATGTTTCACCTCAAGTGCAGACTCGAAGCTGTTGAAGGTGGCATGTATGACAGGCTGCGTGAGAAGAACTGGAAGCCCTCAGAGGCCCAGCTGAAAGGAGCATGGGGATCAGCTGCGGACACCTGCCACTGCAGGTGTGGTGGGGAGGGCTCCTGTGCTCTCCTGCCAGGTGTATGCCTCACTGATGCAAACAATGGGGAAGCACAGGAGCGCAAAAAGCCCAAATGCCGTGTTGAGGTAGGGAATCTGGGAATTTGGCTTGACAGCCAGGGAGTGCCACCAGACTTCTGGCAGAAGAGAAGCACTGAACGGGGCACTTCCTGAGTGCCAGGCAAGCTGAATCACTGGGTGAAGGATGTGAGACACACTTCATCTGACTGCAGGCAGGCCCAGCCTTAACTGCGATGACTGATGGTAAGACACTGCTAAGAGAGAGAGAGAAGGCAGGCAGAGGTGGCTGTGGGAATGTGGGAAGCACAAGCGGCACCTCTTGCCCTGCACGTCTGGAACCCTGGGTGACATGCTGAGAGTCAAGAGCATCTCCACATGCATCTGCATGAAAACCCTGTCTACTGACCCAAAGGGCATGAAATCAGGAATACGGAGGGGATAGGGGGCTTTCCCAGTGCCTTTTGGGAAGAATCCAATCTGCTTATCCATGCCTAGCAACAATTTTAAAGCCCATCAGTCACATACCCCATGGTGAGGTGAGGAAATGTCAAGCGGTTTTGTGAAGAGATGGAGTAGAAGCCGCCTTCTGTCAGGCCCACTGGCTCACTACGTTTGCCTGCCATCCAGTCTACACAATGGCCTTCTGCTTATTCACCCATCTAAGGAGGCAGGGAGCTCTTAGGGCACCATTTGAGGCTATGTCTGGAAACATGGTCCTGAAGAGAATAAATTCATCACAAAAGATAGCACAGAGCAAGCACACAAAGTCCAACTTGGAAAAGAGTATGTTTTGTTTTTCCATAACTTAATAGCAGACCTTACAGAAGCTTAATTTGGTTCAAGAAATCAATTGTTCTCTTATATATCCAATTGGCCTGAATCTTCTGATGAAATGGATTTGAGTCCATGAGCATTTGCCTAATAGAAGACTTTTCCTTGTAGTTTCTCAAGACCAGAGCTCAAAATCAAAATGAGGGAGAGAGGAGAGAGGAGAGAGGAGAGAGAGAAAGAGAGAGAGAGAGGAGAGAGGAGAGAAAGAGAGAGAGAGAGAAAGAGAGAGAGCGAGCGAGAGAGAGAGAGAGAGAGAGAGAGAGAGAGGGAGGGAGAGAGGGATTGGCCTCTAGGGAAACAGAGAAACACTTGGGTCCTGGCACACACTGTAGCAAGCACACAAAACCCTTTTTGTTCCAAGGCCGGGCCCTGAACAATAAGTTGTCGAGGCGCCTTTGAGAAGCACTCACGTGCCCACTGAAGCAGAGCTGACCACGTTACAAGAAAAGGGCCCGGGAGTTGTCTGTAAATTGGTAGAAAATCGAGTTTTTCTATAAATCCCCTTAAGAGAGGTGCCATTGGCACCCTCCCTCTTGATCTGTGGCACTTATGACTCTTAATGTGAAGAAAAGTCCCTTTCCTAGGAAGCAGCAGAAAAAGGTCTTTACAAGTGAATCCTTCCTGACAGACAGACCCCTGACAGTGGCAGTCAAGGCAGTGGACCTCTGCACATACGCTCAAGGCTGTGGTGGGATGGGGACAGCAGGCTCCATTCTGAAGGGGTCACTGAGGCGTGTCTGCCCCACATGCAGGCTGCTTCCCTGTGGGTTGGGCCCCCAGCCCTGCAGCACCAAGTTGAAAGCAGACTCTGGCCCCTTCCTAGAGACACAGTTGAGCTGATTTTTCACACCTGGTCTGCATATGCATCCTGCTGCACTCCTGATTTCCACCTCTGACTTCAAGCTTGTTTTCTCACATCAAGTTCCATGTCACCTCTCACCTGGAGACCTCCTTTCCAACAGTCACTACAGCTCTTCTTCCTGAGGATGATGCATCTCCTTCCCACCATTCAGCCTCAGCCTGCCTGGGGTTTGCAGATGTACTCATAGAAAGAAATTCAGTCCTTTGAAATAAAAGGCAGCCAGCCAGCCTTGCCTACCAGCCTTTGAAAGAATGATTTGTGAAATGTAAGTTTTTCAAAAACCATTGCTAGATTTGGGGGGCCAGGAAGATTCATCCAATCATTCATTCAACAAGTATTTATTAGGCACCAGCAATGTTCCAGGCATGGTTCTAGGCACTTGGAACACAGTAGGAAACAAGGTTGGTTTGTTTTGTAAATCTCTACCTTGAAGGGTTTATAAAATGATTTTTGCAAGTGCAATAGTCCTAAAATAGAAACAAGCTTGACATGTTTGGGAACAGAAAGAAAAAAATGTAGCCAATATAGAGATAAACAGTAGCCAGTGGGAGGGGAAGAAGCTACACAGAGCTAAGATCACAGACTCCAGAGCCCAGAGTAGGTTTGATTTTATTCTAAGAACAATTAGCAGGAAGGTAAAGTCATATGAATAATGTTTTTAAAATACCTATATATCTGCTGTGGAGAACAGACTGATTACAAGGGAGTACAAGTGGATGGGGGACACCAATGAGGGGCCCGTTGTAGAACCATCTATGCCACATACACAAGCAGGACGGGCCTTACAAAAGCTGGTGGGGGTGCCAAAAAGAGAATGCTGGGAACTGTATTTCCAAGTGGAAGCAACAGAGAAGGTGGCATTTGAGACCAGCCTTGGAGATTTGGGCACAGGGAAAAAGAGAGGAATTATAAGAGTCGTGATTCTTAGGGTTGGGGTATCGACAGGGATGCTGAAGAAGCTGAGGTTGGTACGGCCAGGGGGTACCCATGAAGGCCTGAATGCCAGGCTGGGGCACTTGCCTCCTTTATTTTGGGGGGTAAGAAAGAGCCAGGGACTGTTCAGGAGGGAAGAACAGAGCTGTTTCTTGTAGCATGTGGAAGACAGTCCCCAGAAGTAGTTAGAGCAGAGGTCTGCAAAGCTTTTCTCTAAACAGTCAAATAGTGATGATTTTAGGCTTTTCAGACTGTAAGTTTTCCTCTGTAATTATTTGACTTTGCTGCCAGAAACAAATACATAAACAAATAACTGTGGCTGTGTTACAATCAACCATTTCTTATGAAAATGGTCCTTAAGCCAGATTTGGGCTGCTGGCTATTAGGTGTCAGTTCCTGGATTAGAGGAAGGAGAAAAAGTTAGCCAGCCTTGCAGAGGACACAGAAGGGTAGGTCTGACAAGTAACAAAATGGAAAGGACACAGATTTGAGGGGCACTGTTCAGATGATCAGGGGAGGTGGGTGAGGGGTGGGAGTTGAGTTTGACTCTAGAATTTCTAGTAATAGGCAGAAGAGATTTCATTCGTTAGTTGAGATGAAAAGCAAGCAATGGGTGGGAGATGATTTAAGTTGTAGAAGTAAAGGAACCACCTCCTTCCCAGAGAGAGGGCAGGGAGTGAAAGACAGAGAGAGACAGACAGAGAGAGAGAGAGAGAGAGAGAGAGAGAGAGAGAGAGAGAGAGAGAGAGAAACAGAGAGAGACAGAGAGAGACAGAGAGAGAGAGGCAGGAGAATGGAGGAAGGGAGGGAGGGGAAAATGAAGAAGGAACGTTATGTTTATTGGGCAGCCAAAAATTACAAACCATGGAGTCGGCCAAGAAAGAATGATCAGAGAGGCAAAAGGTGAACTTGAGAAAGACAGCCTCCCAAGAGTGTTTCTCCCATGGAAATGGCTGTTGACATTGATGGCTTCAGAGATTTAATCCACTGCCTGGCTTTTCCTATATCTTATTCTGATCCCCTAGCAACTAGCCCTCTTTCCTCAGTATCTACCAACTCTATCTAACCTTGAACTAGAGGCCAAGAAAGATTATGTGGTACAGCTTTTACTATAAGTCATGGGAAAGGCAAGAGCTACCGAAAGGGCCATGGGCAGCCCAGGTCATTGCAGTATTTGGGAAAGCCTTCTGGGGAGGGGTGGGGGCCTGGAAAGGCAGTTAAGGCAGGTGAAAGGTATCCAAGTGGGGAAATAACTATGCAGAACAGATAATGACAGTAATAATCAGACCTTATCAAGAAGTAAGGATAGGCAAGTCTTCCAAAATGTTACATAACTAACATTGGAATAAATGGAAGAATTTTTGTCTTTCATTTCCCTAGTCTTGCTGTACTATCACTGAGAAGCCACAGAATGCAGCAACAAAGAACAGGGACTCCAGAGACAGCAACTGGGGTTGAATTCATGCTCTCTTGATTGAGTGGCTCCCACCTCGCCAGCCCTCAGCTTTCTCCTTCTGCAAGGGAGTGAGTTATCTGCACTGCCGCACCCGGCAGACGGGGCAACACGTGGTCACAGTACACATGCAGAGCTCAGACCGGACTTGGTAAAGGATGTGCTATGTCAGGGCTCACCCCTGCATTTCCCTGTCCTGCCTCTCCTTGGAGCTAAGTAACAGAGAAGCAGGAGAAGTGGTGAGAGGTCTAAGGAGCAACTCCCCTGCCCCTGCTCTGCTGTCACACTGAGAGCTGGCCCCTTCTGTTTCCTCACCACGTGTCAGGTGACGGAGACAAATGTGCCAACCTCCAGCCATCCTTTCCTTCCCTGTCCCCATTCCTTTCTGGGTAAGATATTTTCTTTCTCAAGATTGAAACTAGGCAGGTAGAGAACATTTTGCAGTTGTAATTAACACAGATTTATCCATGTCCCAGGGCTGTTTGCAGTATTAATTGCTACCTTGTCCCTTAAGCTCCTTGCAGATAGGCACTGTGTTCTAACTAAGCTGGGCTCTGTGTCTTCCAGCCCTGTTCTCACAGCCACAGCCCTTCCCTCCTGTAGCAGCCCTCTTGCTCTCCTGAAAAAGGCTGGTTGATCCCTGTGAATTTGAGTTTATCTTTTGCCTGGTGCCAATTAACTGTAAAAATCCTTGATCCTTGCCTCAGGCTAAGGGAGAAGGTAGGGGCATTGGGGTGGTTTGAGCTCCAGTTCAATCCTGAAATGAGTCTGACAGCCTGAGAGCTGATGCTGCAGTCTCTGACCTCCTGGATAGGGTTCTAAGCAACTTGTGGAGGGAGTGATACCAGGGGAGGGGGTGATACCAGGAGAGGGGGTGATACCAGGAGAGGGGTGCCAATGGGCAGAATGAACAGGGCTAGAGGATATAGATGGATTTGATAACTTGGTGGAATAGCCTGAAATGGTGGTCCCTGAATTAGTTATAGAGTCCTATTTACAACCTGTCACAAGAAATAACTCTGCTCATCGATTTGTAAAAACTTGTTATATGTAGGATATTTCAATATAAATAATTTGCATTGGGGGCTTTGCCTGGCTCAATGCTTTCTTTTGTTCATTTGATTTGTTCCTATATGGACATCTTATTTCTGAGAAAATCCAAAAGAACAAAGTATTGCAAATGTATCTTGGCTCTTTGGGCATATTTAACATTTTATTCCTGGCTACTTTAGCACATCTCTTATAGAGCTGCAATGACCTGAGTAAATCAAGTAGAAAAAGATAGAACCAGGCCTCCTTTGAGGCTCCATGAGCCAAAGAACCATCATAAAATGTGTTAAAATACTAAAGAATAAACTCAGTAAAACTGAAGCAAACATCTCTTTGCATACACCATTATTACATCAGCAGATTACTGCGGGGAAAAGAACAAAAACAAACAAAATGCTGCTTTTCACATGAGTTAACACCAGTGGAAAAGGCCATAGTCCCTCATGCTGGCCTTTCTAATATTGAGCAAACATAACATGAATCAGATTCTAACATAGCTTCCAAAAACCTTTATAGAATTCCTTAAAGAAGGAACTGTGCAACATCATAAATCTAAAATATGCTCTATGAAGAAAATAATTCCATGCCCTATCAATCTAATAAATATCCCATGTTATAACATATCTTGGAAATTCACAATGAGAATAAGCATATTAAAGGTTCTAAGAAGACTGTAGAAAGTGACTTTCCTTAATTTACTCAAATAGTTTATCACAAAGAACTTACAAACAACTCCCTGAAATAATTTTCTACCAGAACACCTTTTGAATTTTGTCTGTAAATTCAAGGAGGACGCTCATGTTGCCTTCTCCTAAGTGATATCTGAAAGACTCTAAAATACATGTGCCTCCACAAAAGACCTGGATCTGAAGTTGGATACAGATACTACCCACAGTCCACAGTTTGGGGGATGGGGAAAGGGGATGATACCGCTTTTAGGCTTTGCATCTCTATGGCAAGTTGATAGCTAGATAACAGCAGTTCTAACTCTCCAGGGCAAAAGGTGTACTTAACTTTCAGGATTTTAAAGGGTGGGCAGCCTTGAGAGGGAAGCATGATGGAGGAGTGCCATGATGTGAGGAGAGCATGATGTAGAAGCATGTAAGGTTGCCATGATGTAGGAGGATGTTGTAGCAGCCATGTGGAAGCAGCTTTGCAGTTTGTAGTCAGGATCTGGCCATGTGGCCTGAACTAGTAGGAAAGCAGCAACTGCTGCTTTCATCGTGCCTGCTCCAGCTGACTCAGAAGCCACCAAGGACTCTGCTTGCAGACAGGGGACTATATCTGGACTCTTAGAACCTGGGACATGTGGAAAGAAGACTCAGAATTTGTGCCTTCCTGTGTAACACAGCATATGCTTTCCTGTGTAATGACAGGGAGGCTAAGGCACATATCCTAGATCCTGAAGGACAGAGCTGACAGATATGGAATAGGGAAATGTTGGGCTTGGTTTAGGTTTATAGCCTTTTAGGGAGTAAGGAAAATGCAGGGTCTTATGGGAAAACAGAGCTCCAAGCAGAGGTGCTCCCAGCTACCCACCCCCATTGGAATATTGTAAATAAAGACCTGTTTTTCTCAACACTAATTCTTGTGTCTTACTCAGAGCCCTTTGCTTGAGGCACATGGAAAGTGGAACTGGTGACTGTCTTTATGAAAGCCTCTAGAACAATGGTTCTCAACTCTCCTTTGTATCAGAATCACCTGGGAGAGCTAATGAAAAGTACAGTACCTATGGTTGTGGAGGTAGGCCATGGCTGAGTTCTGAGTTGCCACCAAGTTGTCACTGTGATTCTAATGCCTACCAAGCTTGAGAGCTGCTGCCTGCCATAGGCCAGTTCCAGAAAATGAGGAAGAGTTCGGAGAAGGTGAGGTTTTGGCCTGGCCTGGAGCTTGTGGGAAAACTGAATCCACAAGTGTTGGCTGACTGCCCACCATCTACCCAGTTTCAGGGTACAACAGTAATACTACCTTAGAGGTACTATCTTTGTTTTGCTCCTGATATTACCCAGTGGTGAATAAAGAGAACAAAACCGACGCGGCCATAAGGTACAACTTAGATTGTTTCCCAAAATCCCCTTTCCTCAAGGGTACACCACCAGTAAAATCAGATGATAAAAATCCTACCTGTAATAGATTGATAATGAAGGACAAAAACCTGAGTTCATCATTAATCCTTTTCTTTATTTCCAAAACTGAACCTGAAATATACAATCTTTTTAGTAACTTCGATAACGTACTTACTAGACTAGCACACAATTCCATTCTATACACAATGCCTTCATTATTTCCAACTCTTTTGTCATTTCAATAATTCTGATCTGAGTAGGGGGAAATGCCAAAAAGCTGTTACCAGGTAGCCTTTCAACAGAAAATTATCTAATCAAATTATTAATTACCTCTGGATTGTGGAGGTAAACTCACCAATTTCATTCCAAGCCCACTGGTAAATATGGGAGCCCCTCATTGAATGTGGCTGGAATATACCCACTTGGATGGTATAAAACTCCTCATATCCACGCTACCATTTGGCCATCTCACAGAGTCCAACCAGTCACCTGTGCCCCCAGTGGTAGACTGAATCAATTAGATCTATTTGCCAAAATCAAACAAGATGAGACAACACTGGATTAAGATTGAGAGGTGGGGGGAATTGAAAGAGATTGAGGAATAGAGACTCTTTGAAGTAGCCCACCTTTGAGCATCACACTGTATATTGTAAAATTCAATTGAAGATGCCTTAGGATATTTTAATATTTCCAAAGTTTAAATATGACAGAGAAAAAAAGCACCCATCACTTTAAAAGTTCAACCTTACATTTACTAAAGGAAACAATGAAATTTCTAAGCACTTGCATGGAAAGGCCACATATCTCAGACAAGTATGATTCAAATTCTGTCATCACTGCTGACATTCCTAACTCACCTAAGCAGCCATAAAGAAACCCATGTGTATTTTCTTGGGTGAGTCTGAGACTCATTTTAATGACTAACACAGTCATGGGCTTCAATTTTTAACATCACAGTTCAATGCTGATGAAACCCAATGACCACTTATAGACATTAACTCACAACTTATTAGAAAACTCCCACTTCTATAGCAAATGTCAATGATTTGGGAAGCTTTTTTAAATCTGTGGCTCCAATGAATACCTAATGTGAATCTGATTTAAAATTTTATTGTAAGATAAAATTATTTATTCTATTTGATGAAACTCATAAAAAGCAGCTTTTATTCACATAAAACAACTTAACTGAAATAAAGCTATAGACTGCTATCATCCTTCTTATTGAACCTCCCATTAATAGCCTCCTGTTTGTCCAGCATGTCTTTTCTAATGATTAAATAGCTTTGCTCTTTAAAGATATATTTCAGCCATTTTCAAATATTCATCTACTATGTGGGAAGAAATGTTTACAGAAGTGTATAGAATCAATATATTAACCATATATCCATTATTTCAAGAGTACATTGGACTAATCACCAAATTAATTAATAGCCCGTATTATAAGACATTTTATTAACATGTATATTCCAGCTGAGAGATGTTCAAATGTCTGATTACCAAAAAGAGAAGAATCACATGCATATTTGGTGATGTTAAAGGACTGAAGAATCTAGAATGGTAACAAATTTCATCCATAAAAATAAAATAATAATAGTAGTAGTAACACTGTTCCTTTGATCACAAACATGCCTTATAATCCTGATACTCCTTTTGTATTAGTGATTTTGAATCAAGATCCTAGAGCTTATGGATAGACACACAATCATAGAGGAGAAATCCTGGAATTGCAGTTCCTTTCTTCCCAAAGAAAGAAAAGAGCACTGGCAGCATCAGGACCTTCACTAAAGCCAGGCTTCATGGAGAGCAGGGCCCAGCATGCCCCTCAGACAGACCTGGCTGCCTCTCCAGGTGTCTTCTAAGTAAAATGGAGATGGCAATCCAAACCTGACTCCCTCCAAGGCTTTGTGTGAGAGGCAATAATTATCATAGAGGTGCAAACAAAGTACAATAGTTGAATATTGCCAGTCTCACCTTTTCTATTTTTCCTGAAATGCCCTCAGAATTATCCTCCTAAAACCCAGGGTGAACCATGTAACTTTCTTGTTCCAAGCCCACTCTCTGGAGAATAAAGCTTAAACTCTACATATTCAAGTTCCTTCATGGCATGTGCTCCTCCTTCTACCTTACTCTGTGTTCCCAGAACAACCACACTGAATTTATTGGTACTTTTGGAATATTTCATGCACTTTCATACCTGGGTCTTTACACAAACTATTTAGTCAGTTCCTGAAAAAATCCTACTCCTCCTCAACAAACAGTCCAAATGTAACATTCCCTGAAAGATACTTTCCCTGATATCATTGATTCATTCATTCATTCAATTTCCAAAAAGTGGGATTCATGGGCTAAGCATCAGAATTCTACAGTTATGTTCCCTGCAATGGCACTTTCTATGTATTTCTAACATAGTGCTAACTTCAGCCTGCTTTGTGGGGTTTTTATTACTTTAATAAAATATTATTTTAATATGATACTATTATTTTATTATTACCTTACCACTAGATTGGAAGCTCTTTAAGGAAAGAAATTATTTCCTGTTCATCTCTATATCTCCATGCTAGTACATACAAGGCACTTCACAAATGTTAGTTGAATGAAAAACTGTGCTTTATTCATCTTGAAATTCTCATGGTTTTGTTATTAAGGTAATCACATGAACTTACAGGTACCTCCTGAACCCAGAATGGATGAAGAGCAAGTTCTGCCACTTTTTCTCCAAGAAATGAGTAGTTACATGGCATGTATGTAAAGGCTTTGGCTCTTACTAACTACCAACTAGGGAAGCTAGCTCTCATCCACCACTTCCCTCGCCCTCCCCACCCCACTGTTGTCTGGGAGCCACAGGGGGAGCAAAGGTGAGACTGTGGCCAATCCTGCTTACTTGCCCTCCTTAAGGACAACCAGGCTTCTAACTTCACATCCAGGGTGACCTCCTTCGGATGGCTTGGCCTTCTCCCATCACACGTGCCCACCAGAACTGGGTTTTACATCTCAAACCTTGCCAAGATAATGAATAAGGAAGTTGTCGTAGAAGCATAATAAACACCCATCGCAAATTCTAAAAACATTTCTCCAGAGTCATAAAGTTCAAAGATTTGGAGAGGGGGTGTTAAGAGTGACTCATAACAAATAACAATAATAAATAAGGCAATTAGTGGAAAAGAGGGTAACACCCAAATGGAGCAGGCCTTTAGCAATTGTAATTTAAAATTCCTCAGTCAGCTTCATTCTGGAGAAACACTTTTTAACCTTCAGAAACTTACTTAATCCCACAAGGAGGCAAATGATCCTAAGGGAAGTTCTTGTCCCTCCCAGCTTTCTTGGGTCTTTTTCCTCCTTGTCATAAGTAGCACCAATTGTCTATCTGGAACTCATGCTGCCCTTAATGTAAGGTTCTTGCCCTTACATTATTTTTTTCCTAGCTCATGCCATATGGAGAAACACAAGGGGGTTATTTCCATGCACAATTGTCACCTGATGGCTACAGAGGCATATTTCTTGTACTACAGCCAAACGTACAAGTACCCTATAATCCAAAGGGTTGATGAAAAAGACAAAGGAGACAATAACATGTGTTCAGGTGAAGATGAACTGGAGATACATTTGTATGGTGGCAGCGTGTCTTAAGAATATACTGAAAAGGTGAGGAAGAGGGAAGATGCAAAAGATAATTTCTCAACTCAAGGCTAAAGGACCAATGTTGTAAGAGCCAATCACAATTATTATCCAGGCCTCTCTGATCTCCATAGTGCCACTGACCCTAACAATTACCACCCAGAGGAGAAGACATTTCCTGCCTTCCCTCTCACCATGTCACGCTACATTTAGGGGACAGGAAGGATGCTGAAAATGCCTGGAAACCCAATATTCTGAAGAAGCCTTCTCTTCAAGTAAAAAATTAAGGCCCCCAGTCTAAGATTATTCCAGTGATTAAAAGCTAATAAGTACATTATGCGCATGAGCACACATAGACACACCGCGCCCCCCAAAGCTTTTATTTTTAACTCACCTGAGGATACTTTTATAGTGGTTTTAGATAAAGAGGAAGGGAGAAAAGGGAAAGGGAGGGGAGATGGCGAGAGAGGAACATCAATCAGTTGCCTTCCACACTCTCCCTGACCAAGGATCAAATCCACAACCCTGGTATTTGTTCTGACCAAGAATCAAATCCACAACCACAACCTTTAGGTGCACAGAATGGCACTCCAACCAACTGAGCCACCTGGCCAGAACCAAAGCTTTTAAAAACAGAGAAAAAGAAAATATAATAACATGTTTAGCATGTTCGTTCTCCAGTAATAGACATTTTGGATTCTCTTCTTCTTTTTATTTTTCTATATTTTCTACAGTAGACTTGTATTAATTTACAATTAAAAATTATATTTAAAAGGCTTCTGTCTCATATTAACAATTCTTTCCCACTGAAAAAGATTTCCATGAAAATACATTTGTATTGGTAAGAGGGGACTGTGGGTTTAACAAGGTGCTTCAATAGGAAGGGAAGAATACAGAGTCTTTGTTTTCAGGGCTTTTGGGGCCTTTTGTATATTTTCTTTTCTCTTCTTAGAAATGTGAGAGTGACCTCCTGCCCAGAGAAATGACCTTGGATTTAAATTTGAAATACTAGCACAATCTAAACTCCTGAAAGGGGGCACTGCATTCAAGAACAGGAGGTGAAGTGTCTCTCTGTTCTTTGTTGACACATGATGCATCCATCAGATCACTTGCCAGAAATGGGTTGCTGAATCCCTCTACCTCTGCCAGCTGCAAAAAACATTTCTTGTCCCTTTGCTCTGTCCCCCAGGTTACAGCAGCCAGAGTCTTTCAAGGTGGGACCCAGAGCGTAGGCAAGCACAGGCAGGTCATCATTTGGGGCAAATTCACCCTTTCAACTTTCTTGCTTTCTTTTACGGTATCTGTCAGGATGGTTGGTTCATGGGCCCCTCAGTTAACCCAGAGGGTCTGTTTTCACTTGTTTGCTTGGCTGTCAATCAGAGACAAAAAGGAACTCTTCCCTTTAAAGGTTTCTTGTGTGTGTGTGTTTTTTTTTTTTTTTTTTTTTTTTTTTTTTTTTTTTTTTTTTTTTTTTTTTTTTTTTTTTGTCTGTCTTATATCTCCAAGAATATAGCAAGACTTCTTACCCTCCACAAAATGGCTTGATGTCTGAAATACACCTTTGGTAAAAATATTTTACCAAAGATAAAAAAGTGGGGGGACAGCAACCAAAAGGCTCTCCCTATAGGTTCCTGCAGGCGATTAAAGATTCCTCACTTCTCCAAAAAAAAAGAAAGAAAAGAAAAAGCAGCTAAAATATCCTTTTTTTTATTAGCCCCTTCAAATAATCCTTGTTTTTAAATTTCTAATCTTTTCTTTCATAGGCTAATAAGAAAGATGGTGGTTTTATTCTAACTTATTCACTTTTAGCACATCCTATATAGAGGTGTCTAGCGGCATCCTATAGAATATGGGTAGATTTACCACCCATACATTTCAGCTTCAAAATGTCAGCCAAAATTCTTAGACATCAGGAGAGGCATTCCAGCATTCTTCTATATCACATATATACATTATTAATTTTGCTTACAAACTAAAGTAAAATTTCTCTTCATGGATAGCTCATACTTAGAATACAGCACATTAGTAAAATATAATACTTTCATATTTTTGAGAATGCCAGCTATGCCAGTGTTGATCTTGATATTCATATGGAAGATATGGTGAAAATTTGAAATCAGAAAAACTAAAAAGGCCTTCTAGAAGAGATACCCTAAACCTAATTATGGAAATAAGATCTTACTGTGTAAAGACAAAGAGAGGTAAGCACTGGGTAAAATATCTGTATTTAGTTTCACAACAAATGACACAATTAATTTATTCCCAGAGGAAAAAGAAAAACCTGACCCTGCTAAGACCATCTGGGTTGAAAAGACACATCTTTCTTTATTCCCGCATGATCTTCAGTCTCAAGTACACTAAGGATTTTTTTAAACAAAACATTCAAAAGTGTGGTATTTCATTACATAATCAATCTTTTTAGTCTCCCAAAAATATATACCAAACTATTTTTCACACTGCAAAATGATAAAGGTAAGACATAGTAGTCATTAAGTTGACATTAAGACATTAAGTTTTATTTTTTTTTTTTTATGGATTTAAGCTTTTTTTTTATGAACAATGTAAACAGTCTGTAGAGAACTCCATTTTTCCTTGTTTCTTTGTTAATCTTCTGGTACTAAGAAATGCTAAGAAAAATACTGAGGCAAATTTTATATCCCTACACTTGCCACAGTACAGTAGCGTGGAAAGGAGGGAGGAATTGATCAAATTAATGCCAAAAACTACTTTAGCTCTGTCTACCTGAACTTTAAGAATGACTGAATGGCCATGGCCAGGTGATTCGATTGTTTGGGGTATCATCCCACACACCAAAATAGTGTGGCTTCGATTCCTGGTCAGGGCACCTACTTTGCTTGTGGGTTCCGTCCCCAGTTGGGCATGTATAACAGAAAGTAACTGATCCACATTTCTCTCTTATATGAGTGTCTCTCTCTGTCTCTCTCTCTCTGTCTCTCTGTCTCTCTCTCCCCCTCCCTCCCTGCCTTCCTCTCTCTCTAAAATCAATAAATACATCCTCAATAACATGTCCTCAGGTGAGGATTTAAAAGAAAAGGAAAAATTAGATGGACACACAGCCTTCTACAATGCTGTTCTGTTCTTAAGAGGGTTTTGCTTCCAATCGCCCAGTCAGTCAGCAACTTGAATTGAGTATGTACCACCCAGCAATGGACAGTGGCAGGTACTAAGAACTGATAACTCAGAACTGATGCTTAAGAATAGACGGCATTAAGAAAGCAAATGGCAAGAATAAGCAGTTTATGAGGGCAAGGTAGAGCATCTCCAGAGCTGAAGCAAAGTTAAACTTAGATATCCAGACAAAGTCCCCTGAAGGTACTTCATCCTTACAGCACCAGAATCGTAGAAAAAAATCCTAAAATGGTAAAGTCAAAGCCTCCATCAATGCAAACATTCCCCCTGCAACATCTCTGTCCTT
This sequence comes from Noctilio leporinus, assembly GCA_004026585.1. Taxonomy (NCBI): domain Eukaryota; kingdom Metazoa; phylum Chordata; class Mammalia; order Chiroptera; family Noctilionidae; genus Noctilio; species Noctilio leporinus. Next base: position 69,724 of record PVIW01000872.1, on the reverse strand, counting down.
TGATAGAATTATTTCCCTGGTTGAAAAGTCACAAATGAGAGTGGCTTATTCCACTCCTCTAATGTTCAATGAATGGAAAAGCACCTTGTAATGGAAAAGATTTAAATAAATGTGAACTGCTATGATTACTGAGAAAGATTTTCTTCATGAAGATTGTTTACCCTCCATCCATCCCAGGCCAGGACTAAAATTAAGGTTGCTATAATGGTACATAAATAGTATTTACCTAGCTCCACCTCTCATCAAAAAAGATGTTAATTCCTAAATTTCATTATTCTAAACAATACAAGAAGTGTTTCATGTTAGCTTGAAACTAGAACAATCTAGGATATGAAACAGAGTTGAAGACTTCTTCTAACACAATCCTTTGTGGCACAGCACTGGCCACAGCTCTTCTGCTTGCTCCAGAGGAGACTATGCTATTTCTCGACATTCACTGAGAAATGTCCTCTATAGCTGCTGCTGCTCCACACAGGGCTGGCTCCATCCTGAGGCCTCCCTCTCCATTCTCTTCCCTGTTCTGGGGCAGCCCAGCAGCCCCTTCACTGAAGGGACAGGGGCTCTTAGCAATCCAGAAACGCATATGGTTATTCATGAGTTGTAAACCGGGAGTTGGCTGTGTTCTTAGGTGTGTTAATAGAAACTTGCACAAAAACACTACTTTTAGTGTTGTACCCTTCTTTTGCACAGGTCTTACACAAATCCTTGGAAAAAAGCAGTGAAAGAATCTTCTGAAGCAGCCCTCTCCCATGATTCATTCTTAATGATACAAGTTTTGACCCCAAAGTGTGCCCCATAGGAAGAGTTTCTACCCATGAGTTTCTCAATCATTCCTACAAACACACCCTCAATAGAGCTATGCCACAGAGCTCCAATGTGGAGTAAGACCACCACATTGAGCAATGCTCAATGCCCACCCCACCTCCCTCTGCATTGTTCAGGAACAATTTCATACACTAGAATTCTGGCAGCATACACATTGGGATTAAAAATCTCAAAATAACAGTAAACAAGTTGGCAATAATTATAACACCTTTGCTACACGACGTCTCCCGTGTACATAAAATAATAACTCACAGTTATCGCATTATTCATTTGGTCCCCCTGCATGCTGCATTATATTATTTGAATAGAACCAGTTCCTGCCCTAAGAGTCTCTTTATAGATTCAAGATTAGATCTCTGGCATGTTTCAGCATACATGTGATGATTTTAGATGCCACATTACACATATCATACTCTTAGTGACACTTGTGATTTAATACTCCAACTGTGAGATACAGCTGTAAGAGTGGAGTTTTTTACATTAGAAACAAACAAACAAAAAACACCTCTAAGATTGATAAAAAAATTAGTAAACCCTAAAAACAAAAAACAAAATGAAACAAAGTAAACTGTGTCTGGGTTGGTGGCATACCCTATACATTGAGGGGGATCACTGTGACTTTCACTGAACATTCTCAGTGGAACAGATCCTAAGAAGACACATACACACACACACACACACACACACACCTCAACTAAACAACTAAAAAAAACCTATAACTCTGTAGTAATCAATTGCTGAGATAAGTCTGGTGGTTATTTGGAGACTATTTAATGCATACTGTGAAATAAAACAAATTAGTAATTATGCTGGTGTCACTACAAATTGATTTTTAGCATTAGGAAGAGAAATATAGGTGGAAGATCAATATGGATAAGTTAAAATTGTGTAGCTCTGAATATAAATCTGAAGAACCCATTTAAATCAATGATACATTTTATCTTAAAATAATATACATATTTCTTAGCTCTGAATAATGAAAAAGGCCTGGAAACAATGCCAAACCCACTAGCAATGAGCTCCCCAGAACTGAAGTAGGACTTTCTTCTACTAGAAGAAACCAGGGTTCCTTAGGTAAAAATTATGTCAGTATGAGGCAGAAGATATTTATGGAAAGTCAAAAATGCTGTCCTGCCAGAGAGTGATGAAGTTGCCAAAGATCTGTAAGTCCTCACTAAAAGAATTCAGTAACCAACTGGAAGCTCTTACTGGTCAACATGAGAAAATTTTGAGCATTTGAGCATCATTAAGATTAACAACAGCAATGGATTAAACACATTAAATATGTTTAAACACACAAGTGCATAATAATATTTAAAAAAGAAAAAGTCTAATTGGTTACCATGGGTGGATGCTGTAGAATTAACTCATCATTTTGAAAACTGTTAAAAGTAAAGAATCAGTATCTTCCTTTACAAATTGTACCATAATAGATAATAGATGAGGGAAAGTTGCTTTTTTATGAAATTATTCTACTAGTAGATGAGGATGAAAGAATCAAATTGGAATATTGCCCCCTACATTCATGATGAATTAATTAATGGATGTAGGCAATAATCACACATGATTACTATCCTCCAAAGGGAGGTCACCTGATGTATATCTAAAGGAAAATATACAATAGTATCACCTAGAAAATATTCTTGCTCAGAAGTGGAATCTGAGTATGATCAAGCTTCTAGTTAAAGTAAATCAATCACCAATGGAGTTAAAGTAAATCAATCACCAAAACCTAGAATATCATAAACTTTATATGACAATTCAGTTTCTTCAACAAATACAGTACAAGGGAAATAAGAGGGAGAAACTTAGTAGTCTGAGGACAATTGAGTACCAATTGCAATTTATTTACTTAGATTCCATTAAAAGTGTAACGAAATTATGACATTATCGTGAAAATTTTACATTAAAAATTATTAATATTTGGAGTATGAAAGTGACATTTTTGTTATATTTTTAAAAGTGATTTTACCTTTCAGAGATAGGATGTCTGGGATTCATCTCTAAATAATCTGGAACTGGTGAAGAAGTAAGAATAAATAAAATATAATTGCGGATAGATTATTTTTATTATAATTTTGAATATATTTGAATTTTTCAAAATAAAATTTTTTGAAAAGGTATAGGTATTTTAAATGAAGTTGAAAAGAGGCAGCTATTTGGGGAAAATTACTTTATGTAACACCACATGCCAAAATAAATTTCAGAGGAGTTAAATACTTAAATGTTTATAAAGGGGATCAAACAAAACATGAAAACTACACAGATGATTAAATATTTTGTCTTGATAGTAATATTTTCCTTCCTAAAAGCAATAAAATAAATAACAAATGAAAATATAGTGACTACATAAAGGTTTGAAATTTTTGAATTCATATATCTTTAAAAACAAAAGGCTGAACAAATATTTATACACACTATGACAAATTTATGGTTATTGTTATTCCTTTATAAAAATCAGTAAGAAAAACAAAAAGCCTCAAGGAAAATGGGTATTAAAAATTTACAAAGCAGAAAACAGAAATAGCTAATATATTTATCAAAATAATATCCATAAGTAATTAAAGAAATAAAAAGCAAACTATAATTTATAATTCACATATTTTAAAAATTTATCATATTTAATATTGGCTTGAATATTTGTATATAGGCACTATAATAGACTGCTATTGAAAATGCAAATCAATACAAATTTTCTATTGAGTAATTTCGTAAAATATATTAAGAAACTTTTAATTTTAAGATTTATTATTTTTAGAGAGAAAGGAAGGGAGAGCAGAAGAGGGGGATAGAGACATCAATGTATGGTTGCCTTTCGCCTGCCTCCAGCTATGGACCTGGCTGGAGACCTGGCTTGGAACCTGGTTATGTGCCCTGGCTGGGAATCGAACCAGTGATCTGTGGGTTCACAAGCTGGCACCTTATCCACTCTGCCACTAGGAAGGGCCAGAAACATTTTTTTTCAAGTCATACTTACTAAGAAAGTCATTCTACTTTTAGAAAACCAAGTGAAGTACAGTAGACTGACTGCAAAAACAGCTGCAGCTGCCATCTCCCTCCCTGTACTCAGGCCCCTCCCTGCTCGGGTGACTTTGCCTCTCTTCTTATCAGGAGGTGGAGCTCATTTCCCCATCTTATGAATTCGGGCTTTGGTCTTGGTACTTGCTTTGACCAGTTGGACTTGAAAAAATATGACATGACTAAGGACTTCAAGATTACTTATGAATGGGACTTTCCCCCTCCTACTGTTGGGGACCCTTCTGCTACTATGAATAAGCCTGGGCTACACTCTTGGAGAATGAGAGACCAGATAGGGAGAGGCCCAGTCATCCCAGTTACCCTAGTTGTCCCAGACGTATGAGTTATGTCATCTTGCACCACCCAGCCCCAGCAGGGAAGGAATCATCTAACTGATCACATTCATGGACAGCAACATGTTTATACACAGTGGAGGCTAGGGCAGGAAAGAGTCTGTTTCTGAGCATTTATGAGACCAGTACAGATAGATCAGACAAACAGATTCTCTGTCAACGGAACTATGAAAAATAATGATTGTTATTTTAAACCATTAAATTTGAAATGGTTTCTCAATAAAAGCTGAATTACTAGAGGTAATCAGAGAAATGGACAATTGCATATGTCCAAAGATATTCATTTTAATAGCATTTATATGAATAAACTGGAAGCAATCTAAACACCCAAGAAGAAAAAATGTTCAATTAGAATAACAACTGCAGACTTGAAGGTGTTAAATAATTAAAATACATGTTTTCAGCCCTGGCTGGTGGCACAGTGGATAAGGCACTAGCCTGTGAACCCAAAGGTCACTGGTTCAATTCCCAACCAAGGCCTATAACCAGGTTGCAAGCCAGGTCTCCAGCCAGGTCTGTAGCTGGAGGCAGGTGAAAGGCAACCATACATTGATGTCTCTCTCCCTCTCTGCCTCTCTCCCTTCCCCTCTCTCTAAAAATAATCTTTTTAAAAAATCATGTTTTCAAAATACAATGATATTTTATCATTGATAATTTTATCAATGATTAAAAATTTTAGTGATATTTTTAAATGTTTATAATGGAAAATTAAGGAAGATTATAGAATTATATGTAAAGTATTATTTTCAATTATGCAAATGTATGTGTGTTGTATCACAGAGATTGGATCTGAACACTTATTTTAAAAACCGCTGTTTCAACATTTGCATGTGGTATCTCACTTTATCTTTGGGGAAACTCCTCCTGGCTCCTGTATGGTCCCTTGAAATTCTGTAATGTAAAGCAAGAATGAACATGTAAATGTGTTAAAGCAATAAGCATGCAGAAGGTTCTGAATGAGATGTTCTGTTTAGTAAATGTTTTTAAAAAACTGCATTTTAAGATTACATCTCTGAAGATGGGTTCCTCTGGAGAGTGTTTGAATGACCATACACATTCAAACTATTTCCTATTCTTACAAAAATCTAATGTTGTTTCTATAAGCAGGGCTTTTGCAGAAGGTGAAGCTCACAGATGAAGAGGTTTGATCTTCCCTCCAAGTAACATTGGAAAAGATCTAGAAATGAGAGTCCATATTGGGTGTAATGCAGCAATAACCTAAGATTTTGGGAAATGTTCTCTAAGACTAGTATAAGGGTATCATCAGTCCCCATAGCCAGATACACCATCCCCTGTGAGAGGGGGTCTTCCAATCTCTAAGGGGAATGGAAGTCCCTAGCTTAATCATTCTGTAAAATGGGTTAACAATGGGGCAGTCAATGAAAACTAGCGGACACAACTCATGGACCCTATTGGAGTGTGTGGTGGTGGGTGACAATGCTTTTCATATTCTTTAAGGCTAGGGCCAGTTCAACTTTACAAGTGAACATTTCTAGAAGCAGTTTGAAGTTATTTTCTGTGTTAGTATACATTTGCTTCTGTAGTCCCTAAACTTAAGTAAATTTTTCTGAAAAACACAGCCTTCTCTCTGGTCTGCACTAGGAAATTAGGGAAAGGCTGTCCCAAGAATTAGAGAAGGCGTGGGGCAAAGGATAAGCAGTGTCCCATCCTTAAAAGTGGGGACCACCAAGGGAGGACAGGGGAGGAACATTGAATAGGTCATGCCAATGGGCAGCAGTAGATGCAGCATATTTATACACAGTGGAGGCCAAAGAAGATGAGGATCTGTTTCTGAGCATTTATGAGACCAAGCTTCTGCAAAACTCTCAGAGCTCCTGAGGAATACTTTCTGGCAAAGATATTATTGGAACTCAAACTAGCGTAATTGGACATTAAAACAAAGGTCAGAATACTGAGTTGGGTCAAGATGGAGGCATAGGTGCACACGCTTTGCCTCCCTGTACAGCAGTAGAAAGGATTACAGCTGACCTCCCAGCAAAGAGCATCAAGAACTGACAGCGCATATGCAGGGAGTCAGCATGGCAATTGTGGGCCCAAGGAACTGAGTGAGTTTGGAGGAGACTGTGGGAGTGCCCGGCCAACTTGGCCAGCAACCCACTCCAGCCACTGCTGGTGGATTGGCCCACCCTTTGAGGCATCCAGGCCTGCCCAGACTGACTGAGGATTGCTTGGCCCTGCTCCCCAAAACACAGCCCTTGCTGGTGGGAGCACCCTGGGCAGTGGTAGTGGGCCCAAACAGGAGCTCAGTGGGGTGGGGGCTGTGCAGGGCGACCCACAAGTCCAGAGAGAAACAGACAGCCTGGTCCTCAGGCTTTGCCCCCAGGGTGCCTGCACTCAGGAGTGCTCCAGGCAACAGTGGTAGCATGCCCAAATGGGAGACCAGCCGTAGCTCTGCCAGGCAGTAACCTGCCCACCAGCCCTCACAGAAACAAACAGCAAATTGCTCTGCATCACGCCACAAGGCACCTGTGCTGGAGGGAGCACCCCTGCAGCCGCAGGACCTGGTACAAACCAAAGCCTAGTGGGTGCAGGCTACACACTCCAGGCAGAGCTCTTTGCACCGAGCTGGAAGCCTGCCCACCAGCCCCACCCCTTAAGGCACCTGCGCTCAGGGGAGTGCCCCTGCAAGGCAGTAGCAGACACAAACAGGAGCCCAGCAGGTTAGAGGATGCACACTCCAGCCCAAGCTCTGCCAGGTGGTAACCCACCCACAGGCCCTCACAGAAGCAGACTGCATAGTGCTTGGCCCCTCCTACCAAGGCACCTGCACACCAGGGAGCACCCCAGCAACAGTGGCAGCAAGCCCAAATGGGAGCTCAGTGGCAGGGACTGCACTTCCATCCAAGTGGAAACCTACAGTCAAGTTGAGGAAACCTACAGTCTGCACTACAGAATCCTATAGGTCTCCAACCACAGAAGATCACTAAAAGAAGTCAGAGAATCATAGAAGATTAATATATGAAACAAAAAAAGCAATAAAAGACACCTAACATGGCCAGAAAGAGAAAGTCCATCACCGAAAGGAAAAAAGGAGTCACTAGAAAAACTGCTAAGTGAAACAAGCAGTTTTTTAGAGATAAGCAATCTATTAGATATAGAATTCAAACAATGGTTATAGGAAAGCTCAATGAGCTCAAAGAAAACTACAAAGAGCTCCAGAGGAACTATAAAGAACTCCAAGGAAACTACAAGCAACTTATGGAGAATGAAACCAGCATTAAAAAGGACACAAAAACCATCAATAAGAACCAGGAGGAAACGAAGAATACAATTTCTGAACTGAAGAACACAGTAGAAGGAATCAAAAGCAGGTTAGAAGAAGCAGAGAACTGGATCAGTGGATTGAGGACCATACAGAAAAAAATACTCAGATGCTGCAACAAGAAAAAATACTGAAGAAGAATGAAGAGGTTTTAAGAGAGCTGCAGGACAACATGAGACACAGGGATACCAGAAAGAGAAGAAGAGCAGCAAGGAATAGAAAACCTGGTTGAAAAAGTTATGACAAAAAACTTCCCGAATCTGCTGAGAGAAAAAATTACCCAAGTCCAGGAAGCACAGAGGGTCCCAATAAAGATGAACTCAAGACACATCATAATTAAAATGGCAACATTCAAAGTTAAAGAGACAATCCTAAGAGCAGAAAGAAAGAAAAAGCTAATAACATACAAAGGAGCTCTAAAAAGGCTAACAACTGATTCCTCAACAGAAACACTACAAGCCAGGAAAGAATGGCAAAAAAAATACTCCAAGCAATGAAAAGCAAAGGTTTCCAACCAAGACTACTCTATCCAGTAAGGCTCTCATTCAAAATGGAAGGAGAAATAAGGCGTTTCCAAGACAAAAGAAAGCAAAAAAAATATGTTGCCACCAAACCAGCATTGCAAGAGATGTTAAAGGGACTGCTATAAGAAAAGGAAGAAAAAGAGAAAGAAACAAAGAGGTAAAAAGAGGAAAAATTGCAATGAATAAGTACCTATCAATAATAACCTTAAATGTAAATGGATTAAATGTCCCAATCAAAAGACACAGGGTAGCTGAATGGATAAGAAAACATGATCCACATATATATGCTGTCTACAAGAGATCCACCTCAGAATAAGAGATCGACACATACTGAAAGTAAAGGGATGGAAAAAAATATTTCAAGCAAATGGAAACAAACAAAACAAAACAAAAGGCTGGGGTATCAATACTTATGTCAGACAAAATAGACTTCACAACAAAGGCCATCAAAAGAAACAAAGAAGGACATTTCATAATACTTAAGGGAACAATCCATCAAGAAGATATAACTCTTATAAACATATATGCACCCAATATAGGAGCACCCAATTATATAAGAAAAATCTTGGAGGACTACAAGAAGGCTACAGACAACAACACATTCATAGTAGGGGATTATAACACCCCACTGTCAACAATGCACAGATCTTTCAAGCAAAGAAACACGAAGGATATTATGGCATTAAATGGCACTGTAGTTGAAATGGACTTAACTGATATATATATAGAACTTTTCACCCAAGGAAGCAAAATACACTTTCTTTTCAAATGCACATAGAACTTTCTCAAAGATAGACCATATGGTAAGACACAAAACAAATGTCCACAAATTCAAAAAAAAAATGAAATAATATCAAGCATCTTCATAGATCACAATGGCATGAAACTAGAAACCAAACTCAAGAAGAAAAAAAAAAAAAAAACCAAACCATTCAAATTCATGTAGGCTGAATAACACACTATTGAATAATAATTGGGTTAACACTGAGATTAAGGAAGAAATAAAATAGTTTCTGGAAACAAATGAAAATGAACACACAACAACTCAAAGCCTATGGGACAAAGCAAAGGCAGTTCTCAGAGGGAAATTTATATCAACACAGGCCTACCTAAAAGGTTTGAAGAAGCTCACATAAATAACCTAAACCTTCAGCTACAACAACTTGAGGAATAACAAGAAACAAAACCCAAAGCAAGTAGAATGAAGAAAATAATCAAGATCAGAGCAGAATTAAATGACATAGAGACAAAAAGAATTCAAAGGATCAATAAATTCAGGAGCTGGCTCTTTGAAAAGATAAACAAAATTATCCAGGTTCATCAAGAAAAAAAGAGAGAGGACCCAAATAAATAAATAAAAAATGACAAAGGAGAAATCACAACTGATACCATAGAAATACAAAGGATTTTAAGAAATTACTATGAACAGGTATGACAAAAAAAAATTGACAACCTGAGTGAAGTGGACAAATTTATGGAAACATTTAATCTTCCAAAACTGAATCAAGAAGAAGCAGAAAGCCTGAATAGACCAATAACAACTAGTGAAATTGACTCAGTAATCAAAAAACTCCTGGCACACAAAAGCTGTGGACCAGATGGCCACACCGGTGAATTTTACCAAACATTTAGGGAAGAACTAACTTCTATCCTTCTCCACCTGTTCCAAAAAATCCAAGAAGAGGGAAGACTCCCAAACTCTTTCTATGAGGCCAATATTATGCTAACCCCAAAACCTGGTCAAGACACAACAAAGAAAGAAAACTACAGGCTGATGAACATAGATGCCAAAATCCTCAACAAAATATTGGCAAACCAGACCCAGTAATATATTAAAAAGATCATATACCCTAATCAAGTGGGATTCATCCCAGAGATGCAAGGATGGTACAATATTCACAAATCAATAAACTTAATACATCACATAAACAAAAACAAAAATCATATGATGTCAATAGATGCCAAAAAAGCATTTGACAAAGCACAGCACCTATTCATTATAAAAAACACTCAGCATAATGGGAATAGAGAGAACATACCTCAACATAACAAAGGTCATATATGGGAAACCTGCAGTCAACATCATATTCAATGGGCAAAAACTGAAAGCCTTTCCCTTAAGATCAGGAAAAGGTAAGGGTGTCCTCTCTCTTCACTTCTATTCAACATAGTTTTGGAAGTTCTAGCCACAGCAATCAGACAAGGAGAAGGAATCAAAGGCATCTGAATTGGAAAGGAGGAATTAAAACTGTCATTATTTGCAGATGACATGACAGTGTATATAGAAAACCCTATAGACTCCACCAAAAACCTACTCAAACTAGTAAGTGAAATTGGCAAAAGAGCTGGATAAAACGTCAATATCCAGAAATCTAAGGCATTTTTAAACACCAATAATGAAACATCAGAAACCAAAAACAGAAAACAAATCCCACTTACTAATGCGACAAGAAAAATAAAGTACTTAGGAACAAACTTAACCAAGGAGGGAAGAAACCTGTACTCAGGAAACTACAGACCACTGAAGATAGAAAATAAAGAAGACACAAATAAATGAAAGCATATACCATGTTCATGGATGGGAAGAATTAACATCATAAAAATGTCCATACTACCCAAAGCTATCTATAGGCTCAATGCAATCCCTATTAAAATACCAACATCATATTTCACAGACCTAGAACAAATTCTTAAAACATTTATATGGAACCAAAAACGACCCTGAATAGCTAAAGCAATCTTGAGAATGAAAAAGAAAGTAGAAGGAACCACAATACCAGATAGCAAACTTTATTACAAAGCTGTTGTAGTCAAAACAGTCTGGTACTGGCACAAGAACAGACATACAGATCAATGGAACAGAACAGAGAGCCCAGAAATAAATCTAGGAGTCTATGGACAACTAATATTTGACAAAGGGGGAAGGAAAACAAAGTAGAGTGCAAATAGTCTCTTCAATAAGCGGTGTTGGGAGAATTGGACAGGAACATGCAAAAACATGAAACTAGACCACCAACTTACACCATACACCAGAATAAACTAGATGGATTAATGACTTAAACATAAGCTTCTGCTCAGTTAAAGAAAACATTAGCAAAATTAAAAGGGAACCACCTGTAAGGGAAAACATATTTGCCAATGACACCTCAGACAAGGGTTTGATATCCAAAATATATAAAGAATTTATATAACTCAACTGAAGGGAGACAGACAACCCAATTAAAAAATTGGCATAGGACCTGAACAGACACTTCTCCAAGGAGGACATACAAAGGGCCCATAGGCATATGAAAGAATGCTCAATATCACTAGCCATCAGAGAGATGAAAATTAAAATCACAATGGGATACCACCTCATACCAGTCAGAATGGCCATCATTAACAAATCAGTAAACAAATTCTGGTGAGGATGTGGAGAAAAGAGAATTCTAGTGCACTGCTGGTGGAAATGAAGACTGGTGCAGCCACTTTGGAAAACAGTATGGAATTTCCTCAAAAAACTAAAAATAGAACTGCCTTATGACCCAGTGATTCCACTGCTAAGATTATACACAAAGAATCCTGAAACACCAATTCAGAAGAACCCATGCACCCCTGTGTTCAAAACAGCACTCTTTACAATAGCCAAGTGCTGAAAGCAGCCTAAATGCCCATTAGTGGATGAGTGGATCAAAAAGTTTGGTACATTTATACAATGGAATTCTATGCAGCAGAAAGAAAGAAGGAACTCCTACCATTTGCGGTAGCATTAATGGAACTGGACAGTATCATGCTTAGTGAAATAAGTCAGGCAGCAAAAGGCAAACACCATGTGATCTCACTTAATATAGGAAACTAATAGATGAACAAAATGGGGGGAAAAAAGGAGCAGAATGATGGCGACTAGAGATGGGGTAAGTAGGATAAGGGTTTAGTGGAGGAGCTAATATGAAAGCCTTACAGACATGAACAATGAGGTAGGGATTGACTGTGGGAGAGGGGACAGGGAGGATGTGGCAGGGGAGAGTATTGGGGGAAAAATAAAATAACTGTATTACAACAACAATAAAAACAACAATAAAAATGTGTTTTGGTCACACACACACACACAGTGGGGGAAAACGAAGGTTAAAGAAAACTAATAAGGTGTGCTTACTTTGTAACCTTGGGTAAACAAGAGAGGCCTGGCTTAATAGTTTATATGCAAATATGCAAATATCTATGCTGGAAAGAAAAGAAGAGCAGAAGAGCATGTACCAAAATGTGAATTAACTGGGTCAAGGCTTGCCATAAGATTATTAGAAACATTTCTTCTTCTTCTATTTTTTTTTTTTTTTTTGTATACTTTCCACACTTCTATAAAATTTCTACCAAAATAATGAGAACAAATGTAGTTTTTAACACCTTAGCAAATAGCTTTCTTTTAGTGTAACATACAGATACCTGAAAGGCTGAAGTTCCTCAGAACTCTTCTATCTTATTCTGGCTATTTCAGGGATTGTTCATCTCTCCCTGGAAACACTTTATTTTGTGTTTCCACATGATGTCATTTCTCTTTCTCACTTCTATACTCTCTCTCAAATATGCTCTTCCATTTTGCCACCCTTAGTTATTATGAAGAAAACTTACATTTTAATACAGGTCTAAGTTCAAGCAATGCACTATAATCAGCAAGGATGTAATAGCCAAAAAACAATGAAGGTATTTTAGGGTTGTTTGACCTTTCCTGGAAACAAAGAAATCATTTCATGCACACAGACCCCAGATAGAGTAGATTTTTCTTTTCACACTTCATCTATTTAAAGCCAGATTCTTTTAACATTTTTGGGAGGTTAGGACTTCAGAGGGCTTGAAGGGTGGCTTGGAGGAGAACTGCTCTTCTCCAGTACTCCTCCTGCCTACTGTAGAAATTGACAGCACCTTGCATCTGGAAAGCTAAGGCCTGCCCAGGGCACCATGCCTCTTTCCTCAGAACACTCTGCAGCAGGAAGTGATTGTTCAGTCCCTGAATCCTAACAGAAATGAATGAGTTCATCCTTCATTTTCTTTCACAAAGCCAGTGCATAAATAATAAGAACTTGGGAAAGGTGGCACAAAGAGTGGAGGAAAGAGTACAGACAGGGGAAGTTCCTGAGGACCAAACTGCATGCCTCGTAACTTGACCAAGAAGGAAACTATCAAGAGCACAGCATAGATACAGCTGCTTCCCTTTGCTGTGCCACCCTGAATGCTGTCTCTCTCCAAATTCAGGGCAACCTCGTTTGTGTCTTTCTTGTTTAAATAGGTCAGATAGCTAAATGTTTAAGTGTATTTTATTGATTATGCTATTACAGTTCTCCCAATTTTTTCCCTTTGTCCTCCTCCTCCCAGTACCCTCTTCCCTCTCGGCAATCCCCACCTTAGTTCATGTGCATGGGTTGTGCACATAAGTTCTTTGGCTTCACCCTTTCCTATACTATTCTTAACTTCCCCCTGTCTATTTCATACCTACAAGTTACGTTTCTTAATCCTTGTACCTTTTCACCCAGTTATCCCTTTTCCCCTCCCAGATGACAACCCTCGGTCTCCACATCTATGATTCTACTCCCATTCTGGATGTTTGCTTAAGTTCATTTTGTTTTTTAGATTCAGTCGATAGTTGTTATTGTTATTTTACTATTCATAATTTTTATCTTTTCTGAAATAAGTCTCTTTAAGATTTCATATAATAAGGTCTTGGTGATGATGAACTCCTTTAGCTTTACCTTGTCTATGATGCACTTTATCTGCCCTTCAATTCTAAATGATAGCTTTGCTGGATAGAGTAATCTAAGGTTGTAGGTCCTTGCTTTTCATCACTTTGAATATTTCTTGCCTACAAAGTTTCTTCAGAGAAATCAACTGACAGTCTTATAGGAACTCCTTTGTAGGTTAACTCTCTGCTTTTCTCTTGCTGCTTTTTAGATTCTCTCTTTATCTTTAACCTTTAACATTTTAATTATGATGTTCTTGGTGTGGTTCTCTTTGGGTACAACTTGTTTGGGACTCTCTGTACTTCCTGGAGTTACATGTCTATTTCCTTTTTTTTTCATTTTCTTATTCTTCCTCTCCTCTTCCTGATAACCCTATGATTCAGATGTTGGCACTTTTGGAGATATCCCAGATTCTTCTTATTCTCTTTTTTTTTGTTTTGGATTCCTGTTTTTTCATTCTGTACTGGTTGACTGTTTATTTCTTCCTTACATTCCAAAGCATTGATTTAAACTCCAACTTCCTTCCCTTCATTATTGGTTCCTGTGGATCTTTCTTCTTTTCACCTAGTATAGTCTTGATTTTTCCCCTTATGCATTTGCCATATTCAGTAAGTTCTCTGAGCATCTTTGTCACCAGTGTTTTGAACTCTGCATCTGATAGGTCGGCTATTTCCATTTCTCTTGGTTGTTTTTCAGGAGTTTCGAACTATTCTTTCATTTGGGCCATATTTCTTTGTTTCCTCAATTTGGCAGTCTTCCTGTGTTTGTTTCTGTGTATCATGACTCCCTGTCTGGGCTCACCTGTTACATTTTAAGGGGCAGAGCCTTGGGTATTTGTCATTGGGGGTGACATTTCACTACTTTATGCTGCTGTATGTGGAGGAAGGATCAGATAGGGAACAATATGGTTTACTCAGCACTCACCCCTTTTCTAGTCACTTCACCCATCTCCCACATGGGACTGGAACCCCTCTAACTGCTGCCCTGGTGGTAATGGCCAGAGTGGAAGGGCTTGTATACATTCTAGGACCATGGGGGTCCTTCAAATAGACTCTCCTGAGAGATGGTCAGTTTATTCTGTCATCCCAACCTCCACTGGTTTCCCTCTGCCTCCATCCCTCCTACCTCTCTGGATGAATATTTCTTCTTTAAAGCCTTGGTTGTTGGACTTCCATTCAGTTTGGTTTTCTAGCAGTTCTGGGGTTGTTTTTTGTTTGTTTGTTTGTTTTTATGATCCTCTTATGGTTGTCTGAGGAGGCAAAGTGTCTCTCTCTATGCCTCTATCTTGGTTAGAAGTCCCCTGTGGTTTTTCTGAACACATTAGTAAAGGCAGCCAGTGCCAACCGACAGGAGTTAGAATGGGAAAGGACAGCCTTCTGCCATGCCCAGCCTAAGACAAATATTCTCCCTCATCTGCAGTGTACCGTCAAATTAACATGTCTCAAGAGTCAGAAATATAAGCAGGAAAAAGTATATGATTGCAGGAAGATGAGCAGTATACCCAGTATCAGGCTCAGACAAAAAGCAGAATGTAAGAAAGCATTCTGATAGAGAGGGAATAAGGCTACCTTCCATGAATCTTAATAAAAGCCAAATAGTTTGTATCTCATCTCTTAAACCCAGTTAAGCAACATCCTAACCCTGAGAGATGGATAATGTCAACTTAATTTTATAGATGAATAAACTGAGGTTCGGGAAGTTTATATCATGATTCTATAAGAAGAGCTAGGTGGGATTTGAACTAAAGTCAATCTGATGAGAAAACCCACCTACTTTCAATGACACTGAATAGCAAGCATCTAAAAGATAAATATACCGTGACTGATTATGCTCATGAATAATCCATTTTGCCCCAAATCACATAATCCCAAAAAAGACTGCACTGTCTAGGGCTAGGGCTAAAGATAAGAGCTCAGAGGGTTGTTCAGCACTCAGAAGTGCCTTGCCTCTTCCTGAGCAAAGAATAAAGTTAATCCTTCAAACAAAACTCTTATCTCCTTATGTGGTTAGATGGAGATTTTTACCAGCCACTTAAGTCTTACCTTAATCACTATGCAGCTCCTCTCCAGCTATTATCTGTTAAGCTTCTCTCTTCCTTGCTGAATATTTCATACATGAAGTAATGGAATGCAGAGCTATGGGCTGTATACTATCCCTTTGGTTTCCATTTAAATTTACAGCTTGCTGGTATGAAAAGAGTCCCAGGGCGCTAACTAAAGTGGTGATTATACTGTCCATCAATTAGTGTGCATTTCAACACAATGTTCATGACCACTTTCCACTCCTTCATAACAAAGGGCTGCTTAACTCAACACAGACACCACCCATGCGTTCTCCCAGACATTTTTACTGAGTTACAGAGTACGTGTCACCCAGATGTGCCTGCCACAATAGATTAGCTGTACTGGAAAAATTACCAGAAACATATTTAGAGCCAAGACCAGTTTTTCACTACAAGACTAGTTTTTTTTACCACCCCACTCTAAAATTAATTATCCTGTTGCCATGTTACATTCCTCTTCACACTTAACATTTGCAAGCTAGGAAATCTGTGTTTGATAGTTTTCCACAGAAAATTACTTCCATGGAATCCTTGTTTTTGAGTATAAAAATCCTTTGTGTACTTCTTAGATGATTACGATAATAAGGAGCAAGGAGCTGGAAGTTATACAGATGCAGTGTTGTCAGACAAAAAAATAGGATGCCTAAACTTGAATTTCAGATAAACAATCATTTTTGGTAAGATGCCCCATGCAATATTGAGGCATATACTAAAAAAATTAATCATTACATATCTGCAGTTCAAATTCAAGTGATGGGCCATATTTTAATTTCTAAATCTGGCAACTGTATATAGACAGAAAAAAAGAAAGACAGGCAATCATCACAGGATTGCAAATACTTGGAGGCTGACGTAGCAGTGAAATCTATTAGAACAAATGCTCTCAATAAGCATCAGCTGCCTACCTCTACTTTATGCACTGTGATGATTTTTAAATAGATGAAAAAAAGGGATTTTGGTTTCATGAGATTCTAGAAATCCCAAGTCATATGACCATCAGCCTGCCAGGAGATCCAATATAAAATGGGACTACCCCCATAATATGAAGGCTTAAGAGAAATACTTTCCCCAATTGAAAATGAAGATTCACACTGCTTATGCAGCTCTAATAATTTTTCTAAGTTGATCTTCATTATTTTAAATAAAACCTGGTATGGTACTCTAGGTCCTATCTAATATGTCCTCATAATTACTAAAGTACCTTAATTAAATAATCAATAAATTTATTGAAGACTACTAAATGTACAGTATTATGCTCAGAATTAAGGTAAAAACTGAAAAAGGTAGTAGTACCCAAAAAATAAATCAGACAAAAATAACTATGCTAAACAGCACAAAATACAAGTATTGCCTAAAAAGCATGAATAATGTACTGAGAAACCAGCTGGAGTGGGAATGGGCCAACTTTTTACCAAGGGGAAATCAGAGCTTACCCTTGAAGGAAGGGTATGATTTCAAGATACAGGCAGCAAAGAGCAGATATTCCAGTGTTTTGAACAAAGACGGAGGGGTGAAGCAACAACATGGTCCAAGAAGCACAGAGTAATGCAGTGAGGGGAGAGTTTGGTAACTGAGAGAACTTGAGAGGTGGCTAAGAGTCACATTAGAGAGGAAGCTTAGTGCCAAGATTATATATTTTGGCAATAAAAAGTATCAAAGATGTTCATGGGAAAGAATAATTACAAGATCCAGTTTTACACATATGAACATAGAAAACAATACAAAAGCTAGCCTACAGAATTTGGAGATCAGGACACTAGCTTAAGAGTATATATGTCCAAGAGACATGTTTATTTCAAAGAAGAAGTAACAGGAAAGGGAGCCATTCAAGAGGACTGACAATGGTCAGAGAAGTAGAACAGTAAGAAGAAATTGGAGTCACAAAAGTCAGTGAGCAAAAGAAGTCAGCCAAGAAATGAAATTTCAAGTTGGCAACTCGGAAGAAGACGCAGTTGGATTTAGGAAGCAAGCATCCTGAGCAGAATTTTCAGACAGTAATTTTAGACCTTTGGTAGGGGCAAGGATTCGGTTGAAGAGTTAATGGAAGCATTTCTGTTTCCAGCAATATAACTGATAAAACACAGCAGCCCTTTTAAATGCATATCTCACTTGAAAGGAAGGGAAACATCTTAGGAGATAAAAACAAAAACAAAATGACAACCAACCAAACAAGTAAAAAAAGAGGAGAGTTAAAAAAAAAAAAAAAAAAAAAACGAAAGAAAAGCAAACACTGAATCGATGACAAAGCAAGCAGAATTTCCTCATTCCAGGGACCTAGAGCCAGTTGGGGAACAGAACACAAAGTCTCCACAAGGTGGGGAGCTGGAACTTAGCTGCCCACAAAACCCAAGACCTTTGAAAGATGAGATGCTCCATGAAATGGTGGGTTAGGGAAAAAATTAAAAGAAAAACACCTATTCACAAAGGAAGACAATCTGAAAATTCATTGTATCAGTTTCAGCTCTTGTTAGGTAAGTAAAACCTCCCCCTCCCCTAGCTGTTAGTAGCCAGATAAAATCTAGGACAAATATTTCATAGGACATACTACTAAAACAATTATTTTTTATTTTTTTAAAGTTTAAATGGGTGTTCTATATTTTTATTTTCTGAATCTGTCAAATGAACCTTTTCTTCCCTCTCCAACAACCAAGAATTTTTAAATACAGGCCAATTTCATGTGAGCTTGGGGCTCAAAAATTAAACAAACATCAGATTGTAAAACCATAAACCATAATGCTAACTCAATGTTGTCCTTATTTGGTAGTTTCCAAGAGTGTACAGCAGAAGCAAATAGAAAGGGATAAATACCCACCCAGAGCTTTCAGGATTCCCACAGGATTATCTCTTTATCTTCAGAATAAAGAGCAGTCAGTATAAGTTCTCAATTCAAAATTTAATCTAAGAAAATAAAACAACAAGGAACAAAGTTTGCAGAAATAAAAACCATACAAATAGATACCTTAGGACCTCATATATCATAATTTACAAAGAATATCAAATCATAAATAATCTTGAAAGAGAACTAAACTGAACTTACAGACATTAAAATATAATAATTGAATCATATTTGAAATATAATTATTGAAATGAAAAATTCAATGGATGGTTTAAAAAACAAACTACACAGACTATGGAAAAGAAAAATCAATAAACCAGAAGAGATAGTTTAAAAAGTTTATAGACTATAACAAATAAAGCTAATGAGGTGAAAATAACAGCCTAAGTGCCCATTAGTGGATGATTGGATCAAAAAACTTTGGTACATTTACACAATGGAATACTACACAGCAGAAAGAAAGAAGAAACTCCTACCCTTTGCAACAACATGGATGGAACTGGAAAGTATTATGTTTAGTGAAATAAGCCAGTCGGTGAAAGACAAATACCATATGATCTCACCCATTACAGGACAATAAGGAACAAAACAAACAAATAAGCAAAACAGAACCAGATACATGAATACAATGAACAGACCTTCAGTGGGCAGAGGGCAGCAGGGAAGAGAGGTGGGAGGAGGAGGCAAAGAAGGGGAATAGTTTAGTCAAAGAACTAGCATGGAAGAACCATGGACATGGACAACAAGTGGAATTCACTTGGGGGATAGTGGGTGGATGGGGAAGGGGACAGAGGGGAGGGAAAAGGGAGATAGATATAATACAACAACAATAAAATTAAATTATTAAATTAATTTTTTAAAAGTTTTACAAAAAATTGAAAGTAAGATTTAACGTGTAATTGAAGTTTCCGAAGAAGACACTATCTCGAAATATACACACCAAAAAATGTCCTTGATGAAAACCATGAATCCTCAGATTCAGAAAGGCCAAAATTTTAAAGAATTTATTAAATTAAAAGAAAATTTTAATTCACACCTAGACACTTCAAAAATATATTAGAATTACAAGGTTGCAAACCAGGTCTCCAGTCAAGTCTGTGGCTGGAGGCAGGTGAAAAGCAACCATATATTGATGTCTCTCTCCCTCTCTGCCTCTCTCCCTTCCCCTCTTTCTAAAAATGATTAAATAAAATCTTAAAAAAAATATATATATATATATATATATATATATATTAGAATTACACTGACAAAGATGAGAATGATAGCAGATCTCTCAAAGGTCTTAAGAAAATAACTTCAACTCACAACTTCGTACTTAACCTAAATGTCCACTCTAGAATGAAGTTATAGAAAATATATTTTGACAAAAATTTAAGAACTTCCACAAATTGACTTTCATTGAAAGAATAACTACGGAATGTCTGGAAAAACTGGTGAGCAAAGAAATAGTTAAATATATAGGTAAATCTAATCAAGCAGTAAAAAATACCATGATAATGTGAAATTAGTGAACTACAAAAACAAGACGGAACTAAAATATTGTATAACAATAAAGAGTTTACAAAAAAATTTTTTTCATAAAAGTAGAGATAGTTATTGGATTAAGTTATGCCTACATTTATAACTTTAAAGGTAACTAGTAAAAGAACAGAAATGATCTTTTAAAAAGCAAAGTAGAAATCAAAACAAAACTCACAATACTTAATAAAAAAGCTCTTTGAAATTAGTCTAAATAATTTTACATGTCATTACATCCAAATGTTAAACTTCCATTAATCACAAGACCATTAAAAATGTTTTTAAAAAATATGACAAATAAAACAGCCACAGATTAGAACTATTTAAAGCATATAGATAAATACAAAGTAAATGTCCAGAACATGAGACACCTGTAAGTCAAAAAGAAAAGAATTCACAGAAAAACATATGGCAAAAAAGGTAGCAAAACGCCAAAGAAGAAACAAATAATAACCTGCTCAACCTTAATCATAATCAAAACACCTCTCTGATATAATCTCATACCAACTATCAAATAAGCAGAAATTAATAAACAGGAACAATATCACTTGTTGGAGAAGATTTAGAGCAATGGGAACTCATAGGTATTACTGGCTGGAGTATAATTTGGTTCAATTATGTGAAGAACAAGTGGCAACCTCCAGAAACCTGACAAGGTATAATTCCTGCAATTCAGCATCTCTACTCTGAGGTATATATCCTTAAAAACTCTTACACATGTACACGAGGAGACATGATCATGGCAACATTATTAAAAATAAGAATAAATCTGTTTATAGTGACAAATGACAATGAAGAGCTTTCACTAAATTGCTGGGTAAAAAGCTAACTGGATTTGGGGCTTCACTTCCCATGGTCCTTCAAACCCTCAGGTGGTAAGCAGCTTTGTCCCCAACAACTGCAAACAGCGCGCAATTTACCTTGCAGACTATAGGCCACCAAAGCAGTCTGACTGTCCCCAAGTCCTGTGAGGCTCTTCTGTTCAGCTCAAAAAAAGGAAGAGCAACAGGATGAGAGTCCCAATGATGGAATCTCCCTACAGGCGATCTATCGAACAGTGCATCCAAGCGCACTTGAGCCCACACACACCTCTGAGAAGGACTCTGTGAGACAACCCCTTAGCACTTTTCTGTCCGTGAATCCTGTTTGCACCAGGTAATAATGCTGATATCTGCCCTGAACCCTTCACCCAAAAGTTGCAAACTAAGTGGCTATAAACAGGAAAGTATATAATAAATGGTAAAATTTCATACACTGGAACACCACATCATGGATGAAACTCACCAAAACAATAATGAATGAAAATAAAGATACCAAGTTATACAAGAATCATACAATATAATGCCACTCATGTAAATGTTAAAAAGGTAGAAAACATTATGACATAGGGATTGGGCATGCATACATATTTAGTACTACTATAAAGAATGATATGTACCTGAACAGACACTTCTGTGAGAAGGACATACAAAGGGCCCAAAGGCATATAAAAGAATGCTCAACATTACTAGCCATCAGAGAGATGCAAATTAAAACCACAACAAGATACCACCTCACACCTGTCAGAATGGCAACCATCAACAAATCAACAGACAACTGCTGGAGAGGATGCGGGGAAAAGGGAATCCTAATGCACTGTTAGTGGGAATGCAGAATGGTAATGGTACGGACACTAAGGAAAACAGTATGGATTTTCCTCAAAAAATGAAAAATTTAATTGCCTTTGACCCAGCAATTCCACTGCTGGGATTTCACAATTCAAAGAACCCTGAAACGCCAATTCAGAAGAACTTAAGCACCCCTATGTGCATAGCAGCACTATTTACAATAGCCAACTGCTAAAAAACACCTAAGTACCTATCAGTGGATGAACAGATCAAAAAACTTTGATACATTTATACAATGGAAGACTACACAGCAGAAAAAAGAAAAGAAAGAGAAAGAGAAAGGAAGAAAAAGGAAGGAAGAAACAAACAAACAAATAAACAAACTCCTACCTATCACCAACAACATAAATGGAACTAGAGAGTATTATGTTTGTCAAAATAACCCATGCAGTGAAAGACAAATACCATATGATCTCACCCAATATAGGAGACTAATGAACAAAATAAACAAACAAGCAAAATAGAGCCAGGGGCATGGAAACAAGGAACAGACTTTCAGTGGGCAGAGGAAGGGGGGAGAGGGAGAAAGGGGCAAAGAAGGGGAATAGTTAAGTCAAGGAACTAGTTACAGTTAGTATAAATAACTCGTGGACATGGACAACATGTGGGATTGACTATGGGAGAGGGGATAGGGAGGGTAGGGCAGGAGAGAGCAGTGGGGGGGAAATGGGATAAGTGTAATAAAACAACAAGAAAATAATATATACATCAATAAAAATTTGAAAGAATGATATGGAAATGATAATTACCCAATCTAAATTCAAGATAGTGGTTGCATCACTGACTATGTGGAGGCAGTGAGATGCAATTAGGGATGGGTACACAGAAGCATTAGTTTTATTGGTAATGCTTTATTTGTTAAGCCAAGTGGTGATACATACACAGCTTCCTACATTCTTCTTCTATATACTTTCTTATCTTGACTATTTTCCAATAAATGTTCTAAATGAATGAGTATGAGGTAAGGAAGCAGAGTTGGTTCATATCATTCTTGTAAAGGAGGAAATTCACAAGGCTTGAGAACAGCTTCTTTGAGGTTAGGGAGATGCAAGGCCCCTTGGAAGCCACCCAAATGAGACTCAGTAGGAAGGGAGACATTATCCAGAATGTTCTGAAGTCATCCTACAACACTGAGGTAACCATAAATAAAAGCATATCTTCCCTGGCCTAGGGAGATGAACTATACAATAGTTTTCTTTTAATTAATCCAACAAACTTCTACACAACAAATATTCATTTTGCCTTTTTTAATATACTAAACAATCCCTATACACAATACCACTTTCGAGATTCCCTGTGCAAATATCAAATTTTTGGCTAGAATTGCACTGACATTTATTGCATATACTTCTGGTCTGATATGGTAGCTCTGTCTATAAGTATTTTCCCAGCAAATGTATGAATAGAATAAATAAAAATCTCTTCAAGAGTGGGTGGGTAGGGAAGGGGATAGAGGGAGTAAAAACAGGATGGATGTAATACAACAATAAAATTTTTAAAAAAGAATTAGTATGTATTTAAATGACTCAAATTCATGTTAATTGCAGTCAAAGCACAACTTTTAATAAATAAGAATAACTATAAGTCAAGCACTATACTAGGTTAAAAATCCATGCCAATTTGTATCCTAATAACTTTTATTATCTATTATGGAAATGACTCACCCTTTCTCCTATGCCCTATTTGAAAACATGGATTTTGCTCACTTTATTTATTCCCCTTCAGCAAAAAGACATAGATACAGGTAGATAAAAATTAAAGTTAAATTATAGAATCAAATGGTCTTTGGAGGGCTCCTTAGTATTTCGAGGTCCGTTGGGGTTATATGCATCACTATTTATATGGAATCACAGATTTGTTTTTTGTTGTTGTTGTTGTTGTTATTTTGGGTTTGTTTGTTTTTTTTTAGATTTTTATTTATTACTTCCAGAAAGAGAGGAAGGGAGAGAGGCAGAGAGGGAGAGAAGCATCAATGTATGGTTGCCTTTCACCTGCCTCCAGCTATGGATCTGGAGACCATAGCTGAAGACCTGGTTTGCAACCTGGTTATGTGCCCTGGCTGGGGAATCGAACCAGCGACCTTTGGGTTCGCATGCCGGTGCCTTATCCACTGTGCTACCAGCCAGGGTACAGATTTGTTTTTCATTGTAAGAGCAGCAAATGTTAGGAACAAGATATTTCTCTGCTTTCTATAGCAAACAGTTCCAATTACTCTCTTCCTTCTACTATTTAAAGCTCTTTTTCCCCCTTCAAGCAGTAAGATTGCTTTATGAGAAAATATATACAGTTCTAATTTTATTTTAAGAGATATATAATTTTTACCTTTCTCAATCATCTAGTAGCTTCTTTGACAGCTGCAACAGTTTCTGCATTTCCTGGCCACCAAGAGTGAGGTTCCTCAAATTTGGTAGATAATCCTAGCCCATTGCAGAAAGCCAGCCAAGGGCTGGGGAGACTCTGGAAGTCGTGTTTCTGGAGCAGGTCAGAGTCAGGCACCAACTCATCGCCATCTCTTGCTCTTGCCTTTGTGCCTGGCACTAACAGAGTGGGAGATGGGGAGGGTGAGCATGTGAACACAGCTTCCTGCCAGGGCAGGAGCCAGCCCGCAGGCCATAGCCCGAGAACCTGCTCTGGGAGGCTGTGGTTTGTCCAGTATAACCAGCTCAACCTGAGGGAACCCTGTGCCTCAGCTTGTAGAAACTAAAGGGGGGTGGCAAGACTTCCACAAATCAGGAGTCTGCTCACCTTGACTTCAAACTCTTCCAAAGTGGGCTCCCCATCCATTGACTCTGCCATGGCCACGGAAAACCTATTGTAGAAAGGTGTCATTCTCCATTTAATGGTCAATACATATCTCCTGGGTATTGCTCATTAGTAGAAAAGCCTGTCATATTTCACCATTTAACCCAGATAAACAGATAGAAAGCCTTGTCTTCAGAGTGAGGCAGTCTGTCTGCTGTTTCTGCTGCAACAATTGGAGGAAGAGTGTGAGTACACCAGCCAGAGGAATGGGGAAGGAAAATGTTCTTGATATACCCTAAAAGGGGGGAAAGGGGCTTAGGAGTTAAAATATTTATAACTAGAACATGGTCTTTGTGGAATGAGGCTAAGATATTTTGCAAGTAGGCAAAACTGTAAAAATTCAAAACTGAGATACCAGTGACATTTCACATTGCCCTGAAATATTGACAGGAAATACTTTTTCAGCACAACCTTTATTATATGCACATTTGAGATAACGTAGTGAGAAATCTAACTGCTAAGGAACTGGATTCTTGGCTTCAAACAGCAGTTGGTCCATTCATTTATAACAGTAAATAAATGTTATGAAAGTTCATGTAGAAAGCATGATCTAAATCGCTAAATATGAAAGGCTTGCATTATGGCCAAGCATGCATTTCTGGCAGAGGAAGTACAAATTTGTTCACAATGTCTTTTTTTAGATTACTTTGAGGAAGAATGTCATCATTGGAATACTGCAAACCATAGCAAGTTTCATCCTTCCTTTTTTTTCTTTATGGAATGAGAAATGACATCAGTTTGCATGTCATCTGAGAATAAAAGAACTTATTTTGTTGAAAAGCATCCAAATCTCCCTCTCTTTGGGAAGCTTTGTTACAGAAACAAACTTTATCATTGTTACTTATTTGGCCAGTTATGGGGTTGGTAGCTAAATAAAAGTTTGTTTCATCAACAAGTCTGTATGTTTAAACATATTTTATTGGCCTAGTAATTCAATGCTTTGCACCCACAACAATTTTAAGGAAATGCTAACATGTAAAGCCTCATTATTCTAAACTCAGTAGATAAATTCCATGAAGGGGAAAAAGACCATGTATATGCAAAATATTATCTGAAAATCTCAACCAACCCCATGACTCCTCCCTGGCTTGCAAAATGTCCACTTCTCCTATGTTTGCTTCAGTGATAAATGAATGCCAACTATTTCCCAAGCCAGGATCCCAAGAATCATCCTTGGTTCCCTATTCCTAGCCCTCATCCATTTGATATCTGGGCTGAAGCTTCTAATGCTTCAGTCGGTCTCAAATATATACCCACTGCCACTGCCTCTATTCAATTCCTTGACAAGTTTCACCTGAATTAATCCAATAATAATATCCCAGTCAATCTCCCTGCCTTTAATTTTCCTTCTACAATTGGCTTTCCATTGAACTCCACTAACCTATTTAAAATCATTTTGAGGATCCCTAGCTTAAGAGATAAAGTCCAAAAGTCTCCCTATGGTATCTAAAATCCTCATGACCTGGGTCAGCTTTTCTCCCTCCAACCTTTTCACTGGATTCTCCCATTCATGTATATGTCAATCATATGGAAAAAGCCTAGAAAACACTTCTTCCCAAAGTCTCCAACCCTGCCTGCTGAACTACTCTCTCTTGGAACTCAACTGTGGTATCACTTCCGCACAGAAACTTTCTCTCCATGACCTTCCCCTTTGCCTTAGTTAAGTGCTCTCTGTGTGCTGAGTACTAAGTGCTTAACATATTTGTGGAACAAACCCTTTACCTTAATAAGCATGTCTGATGCCATAAATCTCTGCTATAACCACAGTCATTTTCTTTCTATCTCACGAACATGCTGCATTCATGCCCATCTCCACACCTATGTCCACACTGTTCACTCACCTTGAAATGGTTTCATTCTTCCTCTAGGCAACATTTTTGACCTCTGAATACTGGCACACTTTACATATGTTTCCCACTTGACATTTATTCATACATTGTGCTAGTGACATAATTTATATTTTAACTTCTGAGTTATTTACTTTTTATGGCTATACATCTAGATCCCCTGCCAATTACAGTTTAAGCAACTTGAAAACAAGGACAAGGTGTTATTTTGTATTCTTCTTTTTCCTCCAAATTTGCATAATTCAGCACAGTATACATAACATATAATCAATCTATGTCACTTACCATTATAACATTAACATCATCTAACAGTTACATGATTAGAACAAAACCAATAGATTGAGAAAAGAATATGCAGTAATGTGTATGATTTTCAGAAAAGTAAGTTATTTCGGATGAGATCATAAATAAAATGAGAAATTCATGACCACAAACATAATGTACTGTAGTCTGGCATGTGAATGAAAAGCCTTGGGAAGCAGCAGCTGCAATGGAAACTCCAATTATCATGCCAACAGTATGAATGCACTCAGCTGTAGGACAAGCCAGATGTCAATCAAAAGTGGGATAAAAGCAAGATAGACACTCTCTAAACCAATTTGTATGTATATTTAATCATGAGCTCACAGTCCATATGGCAACAGTAAAAGCAAAAGAAAATTAAGAGAAACATAAAAAACATAAAACACTAAGTGTCAGAAGTAAATCAAACTTATCAGTAACACAATAACTGTAAGTAGGTTAAACTCTGCTAATAACCATCTCACACTCATCATAAACAAAATTCAATTATATTCCTCTTAGAATAGATACACATTAAACAAAATGAGTCTGAAAGGCTTGTTCCTGCCACAAACACTTTTGTAGGATATATATTTTATATCAACACCATCCTAAGTGACATAAAAGTTAACTATTAAAAGACAGATATACAATGCAAACAAAAAGGAAGAGTCACAATACTAACATTAGAAGCACAATACTAACAAAGAAGCAGTGCTAAAGGCAAGAAGCATTATATAAATCAAAAAATTGTTTTACTTTCGTGTCTATTAATCAAGAATGCAATCTACTAGAATCCTTATGGATAGTCATAAATATACCTATCCATCTTAGACAGTTGCTCTAAGAAATAAGTAAGAAAATTAATCTAAAACACCTAGCTCAATACTTGTCACATGCTCAAAATCTTTGAGTTTCCTTATTCATCTTATCTTTATCTTTGGGTATTTGTATTAGTAATGGTGGTGTTAATAAGCTATGATAGTTATTAATAGGCTGCAGATAACATAGCATCAACATAAGTGAAGGAAAATATTGAAATACAGCAAACATTTACAGAATCATAATAAGAAGAGAACAAGGAGGTTCTACCACATTTCTTGTTGTTCTTGAAGTAGCAAATGACTCAAAAATGCTAAGTGGATATAAATAATAATGCCTGATTATATAAGCGGTGGTTGTTGTGTGAACATACCTATATACATTTTCATACATTCTACAAATGCCATGATCTATAAAAAATATATACATCCTTTCCTATCACTAATGGAACATTTACCAAAGTTGATTCTTTACTAAATCAAAATAAAAATCACAATTGCCAAAGGATAAGATGGACATTGTTCTCTGACATTTGCAAGAAAACTGAAAATAAATTATGAAATTGTAGCAAACAAAACAAAAACTTGAAAAGTTATCATTATTCTCTTAAACAGCTCTCAGATCAAAGAAAATGTCAAAACTAAAACTACAGAATACTTTAAAATAATGATTGATAGTGGAAACACTATGTAGAAAAATTGCACTCAGAAGTAAATCAACATCTTTAAATGACTTCATATTCAAAAAATAATAAATGACATTGAATAAAAGAAATACAAACTTAGAAAAAGGATAGGAAGATTAACACAGATTAAAGTAGAAAAAAATTAAAAACAAATGTAACTAATTGGAAAATAAACTTAAAATCTTAATACAAATATATGTGTTTATAGTATTATACATGTAATACATATACAAATATAATACATATACATATATATCTATAGGGAAATGGAAAGAGAGAGGGAGAGAGGGAGCAACCTCACAAAGCATGCATAACTTATACCTGTCCTAATAATTTTGAAGATCTCAAACTCTATAAATTTTTTTTAATTACCAAAATAGGAAAACTAGACAAATTTGAAAACTTAAGAAAAATGACCCCCCAAATTTTAAAGCCATTTCATTACTACACAAAACTAATTTCAAGAAAAAAATAACCTCCATGTCATGATAGCAATGTCCCCCCATCATCATCTTTATCACCATTATTTCAACAACAGCCACATTTATTTCATGCTTACAATGATATAAGAGCTGTGGTAGGGGTTTTGCTTCTAAAATCTCTTTTAATCTCACAGTGCTCTGTATGGTAGGTTCTCATGTTAAGTTTTTATAGTTGATAAACTGATGCTTAGACAAGTTAAATAACTCACCTAAGGTTGTAAGATGGGCAAATGAACAACCCAGAATTTGAACCAAGGCCTGTGAATACCCCTTAGCCTATGGGCTCAAAATGACTTTGCTTTACTGCCTTGACTGTATCAACAGTTTCCAAAACACAGAAAGTGATTAATGTTTTCCAAATTAATTGTGTGAAGCTTACATAAACCTGGCAGCAAAACTCCAGGAAGATAATAAACAATTAAAAAAGGAAAACTACTAGGCAAACTCACTCATGAAATTTTTTTTTAATATTTTATTTCTCTATCTTTAGAGAGAGGGGAAGGCAGGGAGAAAGACAAGAAGAGAAACATCATTGTGTGGTTGCCTCTGGTACGCCCCCAACTGGGGACCTGGCCTGCAACCCAGGCACATGCGCTGACAAGGGATTAAACCTGCAAAACCCTTAGATTCTCAGGTGAGCACTCAATCCACTAAACCACACCAGCCAGGGCTAAAATCTTAAAAGAGTAACACATCAAGACCTAATAACACATCAAAAGGAAGAAAGTATCATGAACAAGAATGATTTGCTATGATTTAATCTATAATCTAGTACAACACTAAATCAAGCAGTAAATTCATATATATCTATATTGATACTAAAATATGTTTGTGAAATTCAAATTCTATTCCTGGGTTTTGCTAATATAAAGTGAGTCAGAAACAGAAGAGTACTTCCATAATATGGGAAAGAAGTTCTATCCAAAGCTCATAGCCAAACATAGTAAATAATAAAACATGAGCATCATTCCTTTTTCACATGAGGGCAATATGAGAACAGATCAACAAAATATTTCTGTAATAGTTGATACAATGAGAATAGAAAAAAAAAGGAGGTGTATAAACTTTTGGGAGAAATTAACTCCTTCAGACCTTTATTTCTTGGCTTTGGAAGACAAAGGAATGTAAGTCAATCAAGTTTGGTGAGTTCATATTTATTCGGTAAAATTATGAATGGTATAAGAGCTTTAAACAGCTTTGAATTGAGGTAAAGCATAAAACCATGCCATTTTTGGTTCTAAAAGTTTTTTTTTTTTTTAAACCTTAAAAACTTTTACAACCTTCCACATGCTAATTTTTTGTTTTTACCATTTGCTGATTCAGACAATAGATTCTGGTACAAAAACAAATAAACAAACCTCAGTATAAGTTTAGTGACATTTAAAAAGGCCATTATATATAATACACTAATTCAGTATTCTAGATATATACATATTTATATACACACATATGTATTATGTACTTCTTGATACTTCATTGTATTTTTTTCCACTACCACTTATCTCCCTTATACCCTCTTCCACCTACACCCACTTCCCCCACCTTCGCCATCACCACACTGTTGACTGTGTCCCTGAGTTCTTTTTCTTTCTTGCTTGGTCCCTCCTCTGCTGAACCCTCCCAGTTCACCTCACACCACTTCAGGGCTGTCAGTCTGCTCTCTATCTTACAACAGGTATGGCTGTTTGGGATTCACATGAATTTACATTTATACACCCTTCACCAGAGCTCTGCAACCCCTTCTCACCTCTAGAGCTTATGGCCCAGAGTGCAGGGACAACTGCTGGAGATGTTTTCAGAATTCAGAAGAACAAGAAATCTGAGTGGGAGAGCATAGCCTGAAGGGAGATGGTCTCTTGATCTGACAAGTATGCAAGATTACTCAGGAATGGCTTAGTGATTCACCCTTTTACAAAAGCTATGAAAGGCACCTGATGAGCACATACAGCTTGGCTCCTATTTTTACTAGGAAAGTAGGGCTGTAATTCATCCACATAATTCTTGGAAGGGTCTAGTCAAGGAGCAGGTATAAATAACCTATGGACATGGACAACCAGGTAGGACTGACTATGTATGGGAATAGAAAGGGGATACAAAGGGTAGGGGAGAGCAACTGAGGAGAACTGTGATAGAGACGGAGGAAAAAGACAGATTAGAGAAAACAAAGCTCTCAAATTTTAATAGAGAAAGAGTCATATTATGTATCAGATATAACAAATAATAATCACAAGGCAAGGGAAAATGGTGCCAAGTGTTTAGTCAGATAGTCATTCACCTTTTAAAAAAGGAAAACACATAGTTCAAAACCATAAATTTCCACTACCTTCCAAAGTAGTCACATACAAATATGCAGGAAGAATCATACATAAAATAGGGAACAATGACAATTAAATGGAAAGTAGCAACTTATTGATGAAGAATTCATCCAACTAAAAGGTTTCCATTTGTAATGGATTTTGCCCAGTAACGGGTTCTTCATTCTTCCCTGTAGTATGCATTCTTGGTAGCTACTTTTAGAACATTGCCAACACCATCACACATTTGCTTTATATAGCTTTCAGGCTGCTCTGCTGCTTTCCTCTGGCAAAAGAACTTTATAAAAACTGCTGGGGGAATAAGAAACTCAGACAGGTTGTCTCCCAGGCTTGGAATCCATTTCTTGAGTGGTTTCCATCTAAATTTCTGTTACTTCCAAGACAGTATAATGATCTCAGCTAGTTATTATTTTATCATTGACTGTATGAAGATGAACTGGTGACTTGAATTCAATTCTTTTTGTGTCATTTGTTGCCACTCAAACTGACATTTGTTTATCCAGAAAGACCTAAAGTCAAGTCTTAACATCCCCCTGCCTATTTTGTTCCTACCGAATATGCTTCTTGATCCCTGTCCCCTTTCCCCCTTTCTCCCCCTTCCCCCTCCCCACTGAAAACCCTCCATGTGATCCCCATCTCTATGATTCTATGCCTGTTCTGGTTGTTTGCTTAGTTTGTTTTTATTTTTTTAAGTCAGTTGTTGATAATTATTTGTTATTATTTTCCTGATCATAGTTTTGATCTTTTTCTTAAATAATTCCCTTTAATATTTCATATAATAATGGCCTGGTGATGATGGACTCCTTTAGCTTTACTTTGTCTGTGAAGCATTTTATCTGCCCTTCAATTCCAAATGATAGTTTTGCTGGATAATCCTTCTTTTCATCACTTTGAATACTTCTTGCCAGTCTCTTTTAACCTGCAAAGTTTCTTTTAAGAAATCAGCCAGTAATCTTATAGGAATTACCTTTTTAGGTAATTCTCTTCTCTTGCTGTTTTTAAGATTCTCTCTTTATCTTTAACCTTTGGCATTTTAATTATGATGTGTCTTGGTGTGGTCTGGTCCTCTTTGGGTCCAACTTGTTTGGGACTCTGTGCTTCCTGGATTTATATGTCTATTTCTTTCCCCAAATTAGGGAAGTTTTCTTTCATTATTTTTTCAGGTATGTTTTCAATGTCTTGTTCCTCCCCTTCTCCTTCTAGCATTCTTATGATTCAGATGTTGAATATTTAAAATTGTCCCATAAGTTCCTAGTCCTCTCATTTTTTTTTTCCAACTTTGTTTCTTTCTTTCCAATGAATGTTTATTTCTTCCCTTTGTTCAAAATCATTGATTTGAATCCTGCTTCCTTCCCATCACTATTAGTTCCCTGTATGTTTTTATTTATTTCCCTTCCCTTTGTATAACCTTCACTTCTCCCTTTATTTTGTGGCCGTACTCAATCATTTCTCTGAGCATCCTGATCACCAGTGTTTTGAACTCTGTATCTGACAGGATGGTTACCTCCATTTCATTTAGTTCTTTTTCTGGGGTTTTGTTCTGCTCTTTCATTTGGTCCATACTTCTTTGTGTCCTCATTTTGGCAACCTCCCTATGTTTGTTTCTGTGTGTTGGGTAGAGTTGCTGGACTCTGTAACTTGGTAGAATGGCCTAATGTAGTAGGTGTCCAGTAGGGTCCAGTTACACAGTCTCCTCTATCACAGAGGCTGGGGATACTCAAGGCATGGGCTGAGTACACCCTCCTCTTATAATTCAGCCTTGGTTGGTATTAGAAGATCAAGGTGAGAAATTTACCCAGGCCAGTCACCTGCAAGGACAGGATGTGACCAATGACTACCAACCTCCATCCTCTGTGAAGGATCAGCTGTGCAGGGACAGCCTGGTGGTGCTCCAACATAGTCTGTAGCTATCAACTGGGTGTAATGGCCCTGGGGTTTCCTGGGTGGAGCAGGCCAAGGTCAGCCCCAACTTGTGCCCTGCATGGGGCTCCCTAACTGAGCTATAAAGCAATCTGAGATGTTTGCTACTTGTGCTAGACTTTGAGATTCCCTGGCAAAGCCAAGCTGTGAATCTAAGTTGTCTGCTATGGGGTTGAGGGGTGGGGGTGGAGCTCACTAAAGCCAGCTGTTGCTTCTTTGACAGGATTTAGGAAGTTGTGTAGTATGAGCCCCAAGCAGCTGATCTCCAAGGTAGCTCAAACAGTATTAACCAGGTTGATGGAGTGTCAGATATGGCACCAGATTGCTAGCTCTGTGGGGAAAGGGTTTAGAAAAGAGACAATATGCTCACCTTAATGATAGACACTTCAGTTTTTCCCTATGTACCACTGGTGCCTTTCAAGCTGCTACCTCAGCGCTGGTGCTCAGAGAAGGTGAATCTGAGTAAGGTTAATCTGTGTTCAGATTCTTTCAAAGTAACTGCTTAGGACTCCAGAAATTTCTTCCACTGACTCAATCCCTGCTGATTTTTGCAGCCAGAAGTTGCGGGGACTTACTTCTTGGCACTAGAACCCTGGACTGGGGGTCCTGATGTAGGGCTGGGATTCCTTGCTCCTAAGATATCCCTCCTGAATTTTTACCCACTACCACATGTGGGTGTGGAACCAGCCTGTTCCACATCTGCATCCCTCCTACCCATCTCAATGGATGTGGTTTAATTCCACAGTTGTCAGACTTACATTCAATCTGTTATCTGATGGTTCTGAGTGATGGTTGTTCTATATTTTAGTTGAATTCTGATGTGATTGTGCAAAGAAGCAAACCATGCCTGCCTACACTGTCATCTTCCGAAATTTCTATAAATAATCTTTTTCTTAAAGCTATGTAACATTTTAAAGATTTGATTCAAATGAACTCAGCAATATCTAGGACCAGATCTTGCTGTCCAAACATCTAGGAGCTGGTGCTGTGTTTAGTCTAGTAAATGTTCTACATAAATCATTCTTTGTGCTGCTCTCAGTTACAAAGAAAAGCAGAAATAATAAGATCATAGCCTGGAAAACTGATAGAAAATTAAGGAAATCAGGTGGTACAGCTCTCCACCTTTAGGGAAGTAAAGTATGATTGCTACTACCATTTTACTGATCAAACAATTAAGACCCAGAATGTTTTAATCATCTTCCCAAGCTGAACGTTGTAGGGAAGGAGGTTTTGGTGGTGACCAGACCTGAAGCTCTCTGGTCTGTGAGTCTAGCACTCTTTTTGCTCTGTTATATTCAAGATTAATAAATTGCTCAAATTGCTAGACTCAGGATTACTGAGATGACTTGGGTAAACAGTAGTACCTATTCCCAACCCTTTCCCAGTCCTGGGTCAGGGGTAGTGATTTCCTGCCTCATGTCTTGCCTTATCTAATGTCCCACTGATTATAAATTATGTTTAATACAGTCACCATTTCATATTCACAAAACTATTCCAATGACTAGTACCAGACCAAGCACATCCAAGGGTACTCAGTTTTTGAATGAGTGAGGACTGCCTCAGTGGTGTTGAATTGTTACAAGGAGTAGTTTCATTAGTTAAGTTGGCAAAGGAACTAACTGATATTTTCCAGCCTCTTCACCACCACAGTTTCCTAATTAGGTTCCTTTTGGTACCCTCAAAGTGTCATAACCTTTCACTGGGGTCTTGGAGCAGAATTGGGTGTGACCTAGCAGAAGCATGAGGCTTGGCTCTTCAACTGAGTTAACATTCCAGTTCAGTCGAAGCTTCCTTCAGCTGACAACTTAAACTACACACAGCCACAGACGACCATTCACTCATCATTCAGCTCTTTCTTTGAGCTGAACTCTCACATTTCTAAACAAAGAAATCATTTACTCCCACGGCAAGTGAGATCATGACAACCTTATGAAGACATATTCTCCCAAATGGAGCACTATCCTCACTATCTTACATGTAATTTCACTCTACCGTGAAAGGGCTTGGCTAAGCAACTTAGCAGGCTTCAGTTCTCCTAGTTTGCAGGTTTCCATACAAATAACTAGTTTTAATTTCCTACTATAGTTAATCAAGGTAAGCACAGGGATGCATTTTTATCTAGAGGTCAAATTATATTAAGTCAATATAAGCCACCATGCCCATATTGAGATTTATTTCTGGTTTAGTTTCTCTTTTCTAATATGGTCTTAAGTTACGATGAAACTACCAGCCTAGGACCAGAATGCAATGTGGATGTCAAGAAAGAAAAGAGCCCCACAAAGTTAAGAAAGGTTGAACTTTCCACTAAACTACTTTACTGATCACTGTCCATCAACTTTACCTTTGATGAACACTGAGACCCAGCAGAGGTATGAGATGGAGCTGGGAGCTGGTCTAAGTGTGTATCTTACTGATACTCTCAGGGTATGGCCTTCCCTACCTTGTCCTCTGTTACCGAACCCAGCAAGGAACCTGATCCCAAAAGGTCTGAGAAAGAGCCTTCCGTGTCACCCTTAATATGCTAATATGGAGAATTGCAGCGACCAAAATTAGGAGCAGCTGTTGCAACTTAGCAGCAATAGATGTTGGCAATAGGAATTTAGAGATTGCATTTGGGAGGCAACATGATTCTGATGCCCAGTTGAGCAGATGGAGGTCTGACTGTTCCATGTAGCCAGAAGGGCTTGGAGAGGTTCTGCCTGTGCATTCAAGGCCAGAGAGATGGGGCCATAGAGGCCAGAGATCGGTAACCAAAGGTATTAATCTAGGCTCTGTGGTTACAGCATTCCCAAGGGGTAGCTGGGCTGCTGAACTGTGTCCACTCTGTCGGAGTTGCTGTTAGATAGTTATTCTCATAAATCCTCAAAAGTTTTAATCTTATCTCCCTTTTCCTAGTCAAATGCAACATACACCTTAAAAACAGAAGGACAGGAGGCATATTAAAAGTGACTCAATGAATTGCATACGGGTTGTAGAGTTCCAATTCTGAGTTCAAATCCTGACTCTATCACCTGTTAGTTATTTAAACTTAGAAAAGTAATTCAACTTCACTGGCCTCAATTCCCCAGCTGTAAAAGTCATCTGTTGAGGAGGAAATGAGGTAAGACACACAAAGCACCTGACACATGGTGAACATTAATACAGTAGCTATTATTATGATTGTTGTTAGAATAGTGCATGGCACACAGTAGGTGCTTAATAAGTATTCATTGAATCCTATCGTCAGTATCCACACAGGAGATCTGTAAAATGAGGCAGAGGACAGTGAATTGGTTCATGGAGTCTAGAAAGTAAACTTCAGTAGGAGGGAGATGAGCCTAACATAGTCCTGAGGCATAGTAAAGATAATCCTTCCCCTCACCCCCCACCCCTGCACACTTTACCCTGCTTCAGAGTTCTGTCTCTCTCCAGGCAGAAATGGCATTGGAAAGGCTGTTGTCTAAATGCTGTAAAAAATGATCAACAGTCAAAGTCCAAAGTAAAATAAAAGGTATCTAGTGCAGCATCCTCTCCACCAGTCTAGACTCCCATCACTGCCACCACCATCATAGAACAACGATGTCTCCCTAGGACATGGCTCATTGTGTGCCCTAGCCAGCTTCCCCTCCCCCACATTTGTCATGTCCCTCAGTCACTGGAACAAGGCAGACAGTAGAGCTCTTGTCAAAGTTTCATGTGCTGGGGAAGCGGCTGGCTACACATGTTAGCCAACAACTAAAGGGCAATGTTTATAAGCCAAGCCATCAAAACCCATTTAATATAATTTTTTACTCAATCGGGGGTAATTATTGCTGCCCCAGAGAAAAATAACCTTTAAACATGTAAACTTTGCAAATGTTTTACAAATTAATGGCTGCACTTATCCATCTTTCCTCACTTTGACCTCCTTGTCTCCTGGCTCTTAGGAAAACTGCATTGTTATTTCCAAAGATGACCAGTGAACATCTATCTACTTCCTCAGAAAATTCAAGAGAATTCAAGGTCAAGAAAAGTTATAGCAGGACAGGAACCAGCAGCAAATTAATGCTTTTCATTGTGCCTCACAGCCTTCTCCCTGAATGTATATGATTCAGATAAGAGACTGGTGTTACTTTGCAAATCAATCTGCACATACTTCTATTGTGAGCTGATCCCATGACCTGCAGGCTTTGTAAACTATGGAAAGTGGTGAAGGGAGCTGGGAGAGGCAGGGGAGAAGATCTCCAGAGGTCTGAGTCAGAGCTCAGCTATCTGGGGGATTCCACTGAGCTCCCTGGGGCTGAGTAAAGCTGAAGAGACAACCAGTTCTGGCCCCTGATGATAAACAAGAGGAAAAAAAAACCAAAACTCCACATAACTTTGATGAGTGAAAGAGCCTTAAAAAGAACTGCCTTCGGGCATTGGAAAGTTCAAAATGAAGGCAGTATTAATAGAAATGTAGGGGCAAAGCTAGAGCTTGCCCCAGCCTCCTCCCCTAAAAGAGGGAGCCCGTCTCCTACCACCCTAGTCCCTTGTCTGAACTAGGCTGATGCTGAAGGGGACAAGCACACTCCTTGTTCAGCCAGTGGTAGGGGTAGAGTCCTTAGGATCATTTTAGGCTGGGAGGAAAATCCAATTTAAAATTACAAATTGGCTAGAGAGAATCCATGCTTGTGGGTTATGAAGAATCAATTGTGCTCCCTAGGGGGAAATTGATTGGGGTTTCCTAGGAATCATCAGCAAGTGGTATGTGAAATGCAGTTCCTAACCACAAGGAGGTTATAATCTCATCAGGAAACCAAGTCACGTGAAATATTAAGAGGACTAAAAGTAAGACGAAGACAGTTTTACTTGGTGGCTCACTGACACAAAGAACACAATTGGAATGGAAGGAAGAGCAGTTTCTGTACCATCCGGGGAACGGGCGTTTCCAGCATCCACTCTCCATCATCTTGGAGGACTCCTCACTGAGGATGATACGATTGGTATGCACAGCACCTCAGCTCCCTGCCCACACAGCAAGGGCACACAGCTCACCAGCCAAATGCTTCCCCTCTTTATGCATCTAGACCTACTGATGCAAACAAAGACACAGGGACAGTTTGGCCTTGGTTTCATACTGTTAGCTAGTTCTCCCCTCTCCTGCTGACTATCTAACCCCCTGACTTCAGGACCTTAA
Organism: Noctilio leporinus; assembly: GCA_004026585.1. Classification (NCBI taxonomy): domain Eukaryota; kingdom Metazoa; phylum Chordata; class Mammalia; order Chiroptera; family Noctilionidae; genus Noctilio; species Noctilio leporinus. The sequence continues at coordinate 31,635 of PVIW01000872.1, read as the reverse complement.
GTTGGTTTCTGTTTCTTTGGCCAAAAATATTGACTTCAATGGCCATCCTACTTTTAAGAAATTCCACTGTTGCTATTGATTATTAGCTTTTTAAAAATAATAAATGTATGAGCCAGCAATTTACACGTCTGTGCATTTCTCTAAAGAAATCCAAAACACTAATTTCAAAAGATGGATGCACCCTCAAGTTCATTGCAGCATCACTTACAGTAGCCCAGATATAGAAGCAGCCTAAGTGTCCATCAATAGACAAATAGAATATTATTCAGCCATAAAAGTAATAAAATCTTACAGCCTGTAATAACATAGGTGAACCTAGAGGGCATTATGTTAAATGAAGTAACTCAGAGGAAAACAACTACCAAAAGATTTTGCTTATACATGGAATCTAAAAACCAAAATAAATAAATCAAATAGAAACAAACACAGATATAGAGAACAAATTGATGGCTGCCAAATGGAAGGGATTTGTGGGGATAGTGCAAAAAGGGAGCAGATCAAGAAGTACAAGTTGCTAGTTACAAATATAGTCCTGGGGATGTAGTGAATAATATTGTAATACATAATTATGTATGGTGTCTTGGGGGCACTAGACTTATCAGGGTGATCACTTCATAAGGTATATAAATGTCTAATCCCTATGTTGTATACCTGAAACTAATACAATGTTGTATATCAACTGCAGTTAAAATTAATTTAAGAAAATAAAAATAAAAACTGTACTATTCATCTTTTCTAGCCCAAAAACTCAACATGGTAGCTTCTTGGAAAGGGTGTATTTAGATGAAAGAAAATTAAAATCATGAGGACTTTTTTTTATGTGTGTCAGTTTGACCAATATCTGACATATAGTAATGACCATTTTGCTATTATTAAAAGAACCCTGTCTTTGAGATCAAATTAAATTCTACTTCTTCCTTAGAATTCCCCACAGCTTATGACAAGTCACTTAACTTCCTTGAGCCTCAGTTTCCTCTCTTGCAAAGAGGAATAATAATTCCTACCTCATTGGACTATTGTGTAAATTAAATCAGACATTAAATTGGGAAATACTAGTCTTCAACAAACGGTGCTGAAACAACTGGACATCCACATGTAAAAGAATGAAGTTGACCCCTACTTACTTCACACCATATGCAGAGATGACCTCAAATTAGATTACAGACCTAAATGTAAGAGCTAAAACTATGAAACTCATAGGAGATACATAAGAAATAAATCTTCATGACCTTAGATTAAGCAACAGATTTTTAAAGATAATAAAGAAAAGCACAGGTAACAGCTAAAAAAAAAAAAAAAAAGGATGGACTATGTCACCAAGCTATCATCCCAAAGACCCTAACATTTCTCAATACCTGAACCATGTCAAGAGCTATGTTTGCTTACAGGAACTAAAGAGGATTCCCCATCACAAAATGAGGAGGGCCAAGCCCAAAGACCAAGATGGTAAGTGCAAAAACCAAGCTGTTGATAGGCCATTGTGCGCAAAAAGGACCATGTACAAAAGGGGCAAGTTCAACAGAAGAATAACTACACATGCCTAAAAGAATTTAATCACTCCATGCCACAGCCTATAAATGCAGAAGACACCTTCCCCAGTGAGGAAGAAGGTAATGTTAACAGCATGAGCTCAACCTTCTCCATTCCTTAATCAAAGAAGTAAGTTTCTGCTCTGTTTTACCAAATTAAGTCTCATCTTATTGGCATGAATATGAACAGTACTATGCAGGACTTTGGTTTGGGTTCCTGATACAGAAGGGCTGGTAACAACTGGACTTCATCAAAATTAAAAACTTTGTAGGTCAAAGAACACTGTTAAAAAAATTAAAATATAAGCCATAGAGGGGAAAATTAATTTGCAAATCATGTATCTGATAAGGGTTCCACACCAGAATACATTGGGCTGTTTGGAGAGGATGACAGTGACTGCTGATACAAAGTTTCTTTTCAGTGCAATGAAAATGTTATAGAATTATATAATGGTGATGACAGCCAACGTGAGAGTGAATACTCTATTCTAGAAACCACTGGATTATATACCTCAAATGATATATGAATGACATCTCAATAAAGTTACTAAAAAATTAAATCACAGTGTATATATAATAATGTACATATATAAAATGTATACATCTGAACATTAGGTAAAATATGCATTTAGTAATTGCTCAAAATCTTTTAGATTTTCTCGCTTTTATTTATCATGACTGACTGATTAAGCAGAAAGTACTAGAGACAGAATGATTAATGGAAGGTGTTTCAGGCTGGGTTAGTACAAGAATTCCTCCCCACCTAAAATATTGGACAGATGCATTCTTCTGTAAGAATCCTCTATATTTCTCACAGGAGCTGTTAGTTGTGTTCATATGTGTCTCACCTGTCATCAGTGTATCCCATGCCCCCAGTGGTTCTGTCCTCCTTGGACTTTATCCCTCTTAGAAGATGAATTCTGACTTTCTGGTGACCTTGCCTCTCATCACTTTTTTATTAGTTATTTATATAGAATGAATTTATCAAAAATAATTTAATTCTTGATATTCAAATTCTTTATGTAAACTAAAGAGTTTGTTTCCTTTTGAAGGTTTTTTGGCTCATCTGTTTGTTTTTCATAAAAGCATAGAAAAAAGATTAGAAGAGTATAGACCAGCATTATAACAGTGTCTATATGATGAGATTTTAAGTAATTTTTTATCCTCTTCCACATACTTTGTGGTATTTTTCAAATGTTCTATAAAAAATAATTATGATTCCCAGCCAGGGCACATAACCAGGTTGCAAACCAGGTCTCCAGCCAGGCCCGTAGCTGGAGGCAGGTGAAAATCAACCGTACGTTGATGTCTCTCTCCCTCTCTGCCTCTCTCCCTACCCCTCTCTCTAAAAATAATAAATTAAAAATTAAAAATAATTATAGAATATTAAAAACATGTTATAAATAGAAAACCATCACATACTTAAATGGTATACATTAGCCTCAAGATGGATTATAAAGAGAATTATCTCCACAGTCAAGATAGACCCCAGGTGTATCAAAATGTTCACTGGACTAAATGGGTAGAGGGTACATCTTGCCTTTGCTGTGATGTCTCCTATATGATCAGGAGGACTTCTATCTCTACCACTCAGGTCAGTGCAAGTAGTCAACTGTTGAATCCAGTTAGCATAATTAACATGTCAATATGCACCATTGCTCATATGTCTTTTGAACTTTCCTTGGCACCTTGGATGCTTCCTAGACAAAAAAAAACCATGAGTGATTTGTATCACCAAGCTACTACCCACACATTGACAGTCTTGCAAAAATTCTAGTCTAGATGATAATTAAAGTCAGAAAAGGAGCTTAATTAAAGCACATCTATCCTAAGCCTTGAGGGCCACTCCTCACTGCTCACATATAGCCATGTCTGCAGGGATCATTCTGGGGTTACACTTGGAGACGTCCTCTGAGGCACAGCCTCTCCTTCCAATCTCTTAGATCAAATGTGAGAAAAAACTAGGGTAGAGGCGACGACCATTTTAGGTAGGAGTGAAGAAGATGAAAACAAAATGTTTTCCTAAATGTTTAAAAATCACAGTGGTATAATTAATACAAGAAAGAAACAGAACCTGACTTTACTCTGTTGGAAGCCCAATAAACCCACAGACAGAGTATGTCCCAGAAATCACAAACCAGCAACTTGAGGGTTTTTGATGGCCTTCGGATATATTGCAGTCAAATAATACAAATATTATTTTTAAATTAGTGCAACCATTTAAAATGGAGATATTTTACCTAAAAATCACATTTAAATCTTCTTTGAAATAACTAAAAAATAAATAAAAAACAGAACTAGCTCCTTTTTGGCAACAATTGCTGGTTCAGAATAACAGCTATATCCTTCAGACATTCAGCACAACCCACGCTCCATTTCACCCACATCCTTACAGATCCCTGTGGTGTCTACCACAATGTGATCCCATGAGAGCTTCGTTTCTTATCATGCAGTTAATTTTGCTTTTCTCACTCCTGGCCAGCTGCCATTATTTATATAGCCTGAGTGGCCTTTGCAGACAGTTGAGTTTGAGGCCCTCCCACCTTCCTCCCACTCCCAGCCCTTTCCCTTGCCATATGCCTTGCCATAGGTGTTTCTTTTATCTAGAAACACCCTTTTCGTTCCTATATACACCCTGGTGCCTCATTAGCAAACAGATCTGGCTTTAATTCTGGGAGAAGAGAAAGATACTATGGTATAGAAAAACAACTAGATTTGGAGCTAGTACACTCAGATTTAAGTCCCAGAAATAATTAGAACTAGGATTGTCAGAAAAATGTTGGTTCAGATCCTTGATTTTTCAGTTTGAGATCTTAATCTCTTGGAAGATCTTTCTTTACCTGTAAAGTGTAAATGTTTAGAACAAAGGAAATAGAGAAGCCAAAGAACGTATATGCATGGCTCATGGGCATTAACTAAGGCAGGCATTGCTGGAGAAAATGGGGTACTGGGTGGAGGAGGGCAACGGGAGGAAAACTGGGACAACTATAATAGCAAAATAAATAAAACATATTTTAAAAAATGTAAACGTTTACCCTGACACCTCACAGAATTGTTGTAAAACCAAAGATGATATTCTAAGAAGGTAACTTAAACCGTTTATACAACTAAATCAACTTGTTATTTTTCCTTGAGCAGGGGATACAAACGTATTAAATTATTTTGGATGGACTAACAAAATATACACCGTCCCAAATTTTAAAAATTCTCTCTCTGAAAAAGCAAATGATATAATAAAGTGGTTCCTAATTTGTTTTTTTACCATCTACCCATCTGCAAATTGTTTTCTGAATATGCAGAAGTGTTTTCATAAATGTGTATAATACCTTCCTCCCTAACTCTCTAGAAGACTTAACTAACTAAAAACCTGCCTGTTAACAGTATCTACAGTAAGCACTAGTGCTGAAGTTTCCACATTAAAAAAAATGTTTTTAATTGGTTCATGACATACATTTGGTACGAACAACAGATACTTTTTTGTGAAAAAGTAGATATAACTATGGCAATCTGACCTGTGGCACCTATAAAAGAGCAATATGAAGAAACTGGTCACAATACATATGTATTTAAAACTACTCAAAAATTGTATTTCTGAATGTAGAATAGATTTTATTTAGTTATAATTGTAATTCTTACAGGCATTTAGTGTAGATAAGCACTATTAACATTTAATGAATTATATTTCATTTTTCATGACATTTTCCACTTTCTGTATCATTTCTAGCAACTAGACCTACGTCAGTTTTTAATGACTGCATGGTTTTCCATTGTGTGGATGCACTATAATTTATTTAACAATAATCTACTCAAGGATTTTGGATTACTTTCAGCTTTTACTAGTATAGTGATACTGTGATAAATATTTTATACATATTCTTCGTAAACTTGTGATTATTTCATAAGATACATTATTACGAGCATTGCCAAGTCAAAATTATACTCACCCAAATTGCTTTTTCTCCACAAATTTGTCCTAATTACATTCCAAGAATAAATGAGAACAACTCACTTCTAACTCTTCATCAATAAGAATAGTTTAATCACTGCTAAAAAGGTAAAATAACTCATTATTTTCATGTGTATTCTTTTAATTCCTAATGAGATTAAGCGTATGTTTAAATGCTTCTTGACCATTTAGTGTATTTCTCCTTGGTAAATTGCACTTCATTTCCTCTAATCATTTTCTATTGGGATAGTAATCTTTTTCTTGTTGATTTATAAGAGCTCTCTCTAGTCCATAATTTATTTAGCAATTTTTCTATTGATTTACAGCTCTTTTCCAAATTTAGCATTACAAAATAACGTAGTAATAAATGCTGTTATAAGTAGATATTTGTACATATCACATATTATTTCTATTAAATAGATTAAATTAGAATAGATTAAAATCCTCTAATAAATATTACTAAAATGCTTTCCATAAAAGCCAATTTATACTCCCACCATCATATTACGAGATAGCTTACCTCAAAGCAACCTATTTCATATTCAATCAGTATTACAACAGAATTCAGACAAAGACATTAAACAGCATGGCATATAAATCACAGAGGGAGGCAACAGTCACTGTTTCAACAGGATCTCTAGAAGTCAAGAAAAAAGGAGGAGGACCTGAACATTTGGTAGAACTGAAATAGGGGAGGCAAACGTTCTTTATCTATTTTAAAATTTAGCCCAGATGTAGCTCCTTCATAGTTCACTGAAATGTGACTGGTGATAATTGAAGATTACAAACTTGCTTAACACATTCAACTTCCCATATTCCACTGACTAAGTATAATCATTTATTCTGCAAAAACCTATCCGGCATCTCTTACAAACACTAAATCCAGAGAAACCAAAGAACACAGCCCAAGTGTTGGGCCACTTCCTGATGAAGATGTGAGAGCAGCGACTGCTGAAACTAGGCCTCTCTGAGAGGAAATAGCAGTAGCCCTGTTTGCCAATCAAAGTACAGAAAGGTATTTCAACCTAAAGCTTAAGCCAGTGAAAACATGCAAATTTTCCTCATTCAATAAATAAACAAACAAGAAGTTTTGCAACACCACACTCAAATCAACATTATTCTCATAACCAAAACAAGGCAAGTTAGTTATAAATACTTTGCCAGTGAATTCAAATCAGAGTATCAAGGATACAAAAATGCTGGGAATGTCTAATGCAGAGGGCTGATAAGGAATGTCTCATGAATAGGTCTGAAGTACTTTGAAGCTGTGAAATTCTGTACCAACATTAAATAACATCATCATCCAGGTAAGGCAATTAAAAATCAACAGCCTGTTTCTCTTCTCCCAAACACAGGTATCACGCAAAAAGCAATTGCAACAAGCAAAGCTACACTGGTCATATGGTTTTTCAGGTATATGTATTTTTATATATATTTTTATATATAAGCTATAATTTACAAATAAAAGTTCATTTATATCCTTTTCCATTGAGATTCAGCTGATTTGGCTTGCTCCTCCCAACTATTACTGATTATGGATCATATTATAATTACCATCTTCTAACCTATAGTGTCGAGTTTGTCATGTGATTGAGATTCTAGTAGATAATATGAAAGTTTCTTGCAAATGGTATTATACTTGTCATTTGTTTTTAGTAGGAACACTTCAGAGTCTAAGTATTAATGGCACTTCCCCATGGTATCTCTTTTTACTTGGTTCTTAGTCTTATTCACCCCTTGTGAGATCTTCCTCTCTCCAGGATTCTGACATTATCTGATGACTTCTAAATCATTTTATGCTCCAACCATGTGCTTCAAAATGCTAGTTGGCCACTCACACCAGATGTCTACATGTAGCTTAGCCCCACATACCCAAACCCCAATTCCCACCAGTCCTCCACTCCCCACCAAACCTGCTTCTGGCTTTCATCTCCTAGGTAATGTCACCAGCCTGGCTCACTGAAGCTCTAAAGGTCAAACGGCCACTTTCTCTTTTCTCTTCTCCTTCTTTCCCCTTCCACATCTATCACTGCTGATCCAGCTTTTAGAAGGTCTACTGTATCCATCACATGCTCTGCACACCCATGACACTGGCCTGCGCCCTTCTTCATTCCTGGTAGGACCGTTACCAGAGTTTATTAATTGCAACCCTCCGACTTTTCTATCCCCACCTGGACCAGGCTGCCAAGAAGCTGTCTGACACATGATGACATGACCAGATCATTGTTCTTCTAAAGCCCTTGCTGACTTCCCATGGTACAAAGCTGTTCCTAAACAAAGGTATATACTTCAAGGCAGGAGAATAGAACATATTTAAGACTGTGTTTGACCTCTACTTGCACTCTGGCCTCACACTAAAAATTGGGGTAAGGTGAACTTAATTCTGAGGTTCCCAATGACTCTTATTCCTCCCCTTAGCATAATTTTACAAAAAAAAAAAAAAAAAAAAAACCAAAAAACTAAAAACTAAAAACCTAACTTTTAAAATAATATAATGTACTAACTCTGGAAATTAGATCTTCCCTACCATGATCTGTTATTATTTGTTTGCTATTGTTGTTGCTGTTTAGTGAGTTTCCTGATCCTATTTATAGAGTCCATATTCTTTGTCATGTGTTGTTAACTAAGTGGTCAGCTAATGGCTGGGCAGATATTTTTTTAAATACCTTTAATCAATAAGTAGTCAAGCCTTTGCTGAGGGGATTTCTGTATATAGGGGAGTACACCTCCAATTTGCCAGCTGCTTACAACTCCTTAATATTCATTCATTCCATGCTCACGTAGAGCTTCAAGGTCAGCCACAGCTAAAAGATTACTGTCTTCTCATGATTTTCCTGAGAATATGCACACTTCTGCACACATGCATGACTTTTTCCATGCACATTTCTACAAATACGTAAGTTTTACAAAGCCCCAATGAACAACTCATTTCCCAGTTTTAATTTTTTCATTAGAACCCTGTTTTCCCTAACTTTTATTACTGCCTCAGGAAGCTTTAATGTTAAATATATAATTGCTGTGCTGTTTTTTATTTTTTAAGATTTTATTTTATTATTTTTAGAGAGAGGGGAAGGGAGAGGCAGAGAAGAAGAGAGACATCAATGTATGGTTGCCTTTCACCTGCCTCCAGCTACTGACCAGGCTGGAGACCTGGTTTGCAAACCTGGTTATGTGCCCTGGCTGGGAAATTGAATCAGCAACTTTTAGGTTCGCGCTGTGCTGTTTTTGACCAGTCCCAGGAAAAAAAGTTCTTTGCACTGAGTGAGTTCTGAATAAAGTCAAACAAACCTGTATGTGGGAGTTCCCAGGAAGCTATCAGACAAGTCAAATCATGACAGTTCTTTGGGGATGAGGTTCTCTGTAGAGCTCCAAACAGGTTTTGCCCCCTTTGGTGGCTGTTTTTCATAGCTACCATGGTGGCAAAACTGTTGGGTTTTAAGGGTTGCTGAGAGTTGTGGAAAGGGGAATGGAAATAGGGCAAGTTAAATGACAAAAAGCTCACTGTTCTTACTGACATTGCCTGGGGCCGGGGGGGGGGGGGTCCACTGAATAAATGTTCCTTAGACTATTCCAAGACATTGCCCACAATTTTTTTAAATGTTGATTTTTGACTCTTTTTTTATAAATCACTGTTCTCTTGGTTGATGGAACAGTAGATTTCTAAAGGTCTTTACTTCATCATTACAAAGTTCTCTGCCCCCTCAGCATTTTTAAAGACAGTAGATTTAGGACTTTAAGTGGTTTATCTGGTCATATACATTATTGTTAAGGAACATTTGTTGGGATCCATGCCTTGCCAGAATTTGTTTCTTCAAAGGTTTGAGTTATTTAAAATTTCTAATGTAAAAATAATGTTTAAATCATTTTATTTATCTTATCAAATGACAAGTCATAATTATTACCAAACATTGCTGTGTTTAATAAAGATAATGTGAAGTAGAATTGCAACCAACTAGAACACAAAAACTTAAAATTTTAATTAGACATGTAGCATGAGGTTGAAGGATCTTCCCATTATAAAGGAACTATTCTATCCTTTGGGATATTTTTCCTGAAAGAATTTCTGATTCCCTTAATCACTGTAGACATAGTTCTCATCTACCCCTTCTATACCCTCATCTACCTAGCCCCACAAATTCTTTGATGACATTCAGCAATGTCCAGCAATGATCGCCAAGAACCTGTACTGATATCTCAGACCTGATGACTAGATTTCACCTTGCTAATGCAGTAGATTAACCAGCCATTAGGATGAAAACAAAAGAGGAAAGTCTTAGGTGAAGAAACAACACCCAAAAAGGTAAATTATATACAGGGTTATAACTAAAGACTATAACCAGAGATTAGGGGTACAAACAGATTTCAGAAAATCATGAAATTAAATCTGGATCCAACAATCACAAAAAGTGACATGGGGAGGAAGTCACTTTGTTACAAAAAGCCTCTGTTTCTTCTCCATAAATGGAAATAATGCATACTTTATTGGGATATTTTGAAGATTAAATGAGCTAATGCATATGTATAGCACTTAATATAGCAGATGGCTCATAGTAAGTCCTCTGTAAATCATAATATTAGGTGGTAACCAGAACTCTCTTTATCTCTGAGCCAACTGTGGCTACATAAATATGTTTTCACTTGGAAAAACAATGTATGTTTCAAAAATGAGACTATCACCTAGAAGTAGTCTTCCCAGTATCCTGATCCTAACTGCATGCATTTCATCAAAAAGAAATGCTCACTTTGATGAAGGAGATGACAAGAGAGGCAGCGTGATCAGGGTGTTAGCTTGCAGCAGTATAAGCTTCCTGATTCCTGGCTTTGTATAGTGACAGAGATATAGTGGTAATGTGTTGCGGTCTGATCACTTTCTCAGAAGTTCTGCCTGTTCCCCTACTTCTTCAACATTGTATGATGCCACCTAAAATGAATGTGAAATCCATTTCTGCTTAAACCATTTGAAACAATTGTATTATCTGTTTCTAATCCAGACCAATATAGGGGAGCAAATCATAAATACCAAAATATACAAATAAACAAACAATATGAGTATTGACATACTAAGTGCTATAAAGAAAAAATGATGTTAAGACAAGGACATTTTTCAGATGGAGTGGTCAAAAAGTCTCTTTGACAAAGTGAATTGAAGCAGAGACCTCAAGGAAAAGAGGAGTCAGGGAAAGGTTTAGAGCAAGAGATTTCCAGGTCAGATAAACATCAGTAGCACCCTCAGATTTGGAAAAAGAGTTTATGTCCTCACTCCTCAGAAAGAACATCAGCATAATTGGAGATTTGGGATAAATGGCACAAAAGGGGGCTAGAAAACAAAGCTGGAGCTACAACTGCTCAAGTGTGGTCCGTGGACGGGCAGGAGTTTGCTGTTTATTGAGGATCCATGATGAGATAAGTACAAAATTTAATAACAAATGCTTAGAAATTTTGTAGCAAGTTGGTATCATCACAACAAAAAATTTTTTTACCATATTTAATAAAATTATCAGTCCATAAGAAACTGGGCACTTTTTAAAAACCAAAAACAAGCTCTCCCTGGCGTGGCTCAGTTGGTTGGAGCATCATCCAAAACCAAAGAGTTGTAGGTTTGATTCCCAGTCAGGGCTCATATCTAAGTTATGGGTTTGATCCTCAGTCCAGACTTTTACAGGATGTAACCAACTAATGTTCCTCTCTCACATTGATGTTTCTCTCTCTTCCTTTCTCACTCCCTCTCTCTCAAAGTAATGAAAAAATATCCTTGGGTGAGGATAAAAAAATAAATTTAAAATATAAGTAAATAAATAAAACCAAAACCAAAATTGTTCCTTAACCACAGATAGTTTGAGAAGTATTGTTCTCCTTGTCTAACTTTTTCTGTATAGGGGCAGACAGTAAATGTTTCAGGCTTTGTGGGGCTGCAAATTACTACTCAAACCTGCTATGGTAACACAAAACTGGGTATAGACATTAGGTAAATAATGTGTTCCAATAAAACTTTATTTATAAAAACACACAGAGAGCCTATGTGCTTCGTAGGCTGTCGACCCTTGTTCTAGGCCACAGGGAAGTGAGTGGCTTGACTTTAAAAGTAATGAAACTACCTACTAATTAAGGCTATCCCTGATTCTTGATTCCTTCTCACCAGTGCCTGCAAGTATTTGTAAAGTCTTTGTATCATTGACTCTAATTAGAAAGGACCTTGGGGCTCCTCCCAGCTCCAATTTAGTGCTTTCCTCATAGCAATCCCAACCGATTGAAATTTGTTTACTGGACTTGTGTTAAAGGCAGGGTCCTTTTGTCTACTATCTGCATTCCCAAGGAATGTGGATGACATCAGTCCACTCAGCCTGGTGAGCAATCTAAGAGGTCATGGCCTTACATGCTCCAGGATCTGGTCAATTAAACACAGGTTCACATTTTCCTCCGAGTCATTATGTCACCACCAGCGCCCAATATTCTGAGGTATACCACTCCATTTTTCTTCTGTACAAAGTGACATTTCTCTCCCAATGGACTTCTGTGGCCATCGCCCATCTCTGGCTCTTTTGGAATGCCTGAAATGGTTGTTTTAGACGCACAGCCCACCACATGTGTAGCCTTGTTTTTCTCTGGGTTCAGACACTGCCACAGGCAGGAAAGCTTTCTGCATTCACACATGTCTCCATTCACAAAGCACCCATTTCATAAACAACCCAACACCCATATAGTAGAAAGCCTTATTCTCTTCCTACATAGAGCATAGACCAATGTGTGTGTGTGAGGGATGGACTCCCACCAGTAGGTCTCACACACAGAGGGTAGACAGCTGAAGCAATTCTTTCTGAAATCTTTTTTATTTAACATTTCATTGGCTCATGACAAACTTAATGGGTAAAACTTTGCTGTTGCAAGTTTCCTTAAAATATCCCTTCTGGGCCCAACACTGTTTATCTTGGCAACAGGTAGCTTGAAGAGTTTTGGAAAGTCTCAGCTTGGCATAGCCTCAGAGCTACTGGCACATTAAAGATTAATAAAGTGCATTTAACTGAGCTCAGGACACTGCAATGTGATCCTTCACCATGAAATGTGCAAGATTCTTTGTTTGCAATGAACAAAACTGAAGCCAAAAAGGGCCAACCATGACTAGCTAAGATAGGAAACAACCAGAAACTTTGTGTGTCTTCATTGATAAATTGATGGTAGGAATCAATGCCTCTGCTCAGCCATACTCTTGCTCAGCTTTCTCAGGAACTTCCTCAGACAGCATCTGAGTAGGACCCACAGAGCTTGCAGAACCACAGAGATAGTACCACTGCAGCTGCCTTCCTAAAGTATAAGGCAAGAGTGATTCAGAACAAAGTCTGCACTTAGCAGCTTCTCCAATGAAAATTAAGACAAAGCAAGGCCTTTTCAAACATTTTGGATGTACTTTAGTAAAACAGACTTTGTGTTCGGTTGAATATTAACCCAGGAGGAAGAAAAGCTTTTCGCATGCTTAGGTGTGGGGCTGTTAGCAGAATGAACCAGACAACGTTTAAAATAAAAATTAAAATTAAAGATGCATGTACCTCGTTACTATCGGTTCAAAGGCTGAATCTATTTGCTATCAATCTTGGGTCACCTGGACATAGACAGCAAACATCAGGACAGATCAGCAGAGGCAACATTTAAAAACGAACTGTTTTGAATTCAGGAAAAGCACTGGCAGACTCCACGTGCTAGGTAATGCTGTGCCTGCTTACACAGTTCAATGCCCTCAAGTCCTCCAGAAAAATCACAGGCAAACCCTGTGCTCTGCACACCAGAGGTCAGGAGCAGAGCGCTTAGCACGTTGGCCACTCTTTCTTCCACACCAACAAACAATCATGAAAAAAAGGAAAAGAAAATTCTGTCCTTACCGAAAAGGCATAGCAGACAGGGACGGTGAGTGTTTCACTTTAGCCCACTCAATGCTTTCTCTTTCATTCTGTCAATGTTCTAATCTACTGAGGAGAATTCCTGGGTTTTCGGATCTTCCTTCAAGAGTTTTAATCACTGGCTTCCCCAGGCCGGGTTTAACAAACACCGCTGTGTTCTGTCAATATTTGTATGCAGCACCACTTTGGGCAACTGGCCAACAGACAGAGTTTCAAGAGGCGAAGGGAGAAAACTGACACCCTAACAAACACGCTTTCCTCTTTTGTGTTTTTTAAGGTGGTGCTCAGAGTGTCATCTTTGATTTTGACAGCAGCTAACGATAGTTTTTTGTGACTTTCTCCATTGCCCTCAAAAGGCCTGGCTGGGCTGCCCGAGCTGGGTTCCACAAAGTTTGTTTTTTGTCTCTCTGCCCTGAAGTTCTCCTCACAATCGCCCTGCTTGCCTCTCCACCAGCTGCACTTTAAATGTATTTTAATTGGCTGGAATGTCGAAAGAATCCATTTGGCAGTCGTTTACATGTGAAGCACGCCCAGGGCAGCTGAAAGAGGCCCCAGAAGCAGGCAATTACTTCATCAAATGCTGCAGTTTGAATACCATTGACTCCTACATAACTATAACTACAGTGAACTCAACTCTATAGGCAAGCAGGAGTAATTAATAATTTGCTGAGAAAATTCTTCATTCATTTAAAGCCAAAAATACAAAGGGAAAAGAAAAATCCCTGCAGATACAACAGTTCTTATGAAAGGCTTGATTTATAGCGCCCAATGCTACTCTTCATAAACATTGACTTTGTATAGCATTACAGGAGGGACTATAATGCATAATTCAGTTTGCTTGAAAAGTTAATTTAAGTAATTTTGCTTTTGAATGATCCCCTGAGAAACATCGTTCTATTACCTCTTTATACATTAGCCATATGCTACAATAAATATTGTCAATACTGTGGCATTTCCTCATTCCCTTTATTTTTCTTAGTTGATTGCAATAATTAGTGTGTGGCCTCCACAAAATCCAGTTGCAAATAAATTCATCCTAAGTCAAAATGGATAATCACCACAAAAAAGTTGCAAGCCAAACATTCTGAAACAAATGTTAAACAGATTCTAGCTTTAAGGAAGAATGGGGGCATATATATATATATATATATATATATATATATATATACACACACACACACATATATATATATATATAAAATAAGATATAAGGTATATAGAATAACAAATAAGTGAGATTGCTTTCAAGTGTTTCTTTACCAATATTTTCCTAAGAAGATTTTTCAATAGCATATGTAAACTGGTTTACAGATTTAGAATCCTTAAAAAGTATATATTGAAAAAGTATCCCAAGTAATCCTGGTTTTCATGCCTCATTAAAAACCTCTGGTTTAGAGTCAGAATATTCAGGAAGCTCTTAACATCCTGAGGATGCTTCTCAATGGAATATGTGAGCTAGACAGCATTGTCAAATTTATTCTAATATGTTTTCCTCAGCTCAATAAAATTGCCTATAGTTCGTAACAAGATGGTACAAGAGAAAGAATGGTGCGTGCAAATTACTTGGGTATATTTGTTGAATAGTTCAGAGACTAAAACCAGCACCCTAAGTGAACAAGCTCTGTTTGCAAGAAGGTAGAGGAGAGCATTGGGAGAAAGCAAAGGCGTCTGTTCTTAGACACATAACCTGTATGGCTATACAGAGCCCCTGCGTAGGGCGAACTTGAATTCATGCCATATGGATACCATCTTAAAATTTGTCACTTTTGTACAAGAATCCCTACATTTTTATTTTGCTTTGGGCCTGGAAAACTATGTAGCTGGTCCTAAGAGAGACAGTATAATTATATCGGATTCAATACGTATTTGGAATCAAAAACTGCTGGGAACCCACACTGAGGGTATGGGTGATGCCATGCTTTTGTCTTGCCCAACATTCTACCTAAGATTTTAGAGCCACTGAGGATTAATCGAGGAGGGTGATTTAGGAAGAAGATTCTCCCAGCAAACACAGAGGGTGAGAATTATCTGGGAGATTCTGACTGGTCTGCCCTAAACCAATGGTGCATTGTTTATTGTGTGACCATACTTTATCTTACTAGTTCAGAAATTTTTTTTCTCCTTTAGCCAGTCCCCACTGTGTCATTCTGTGGAAGGAAGCCCCACAAATAACCATAATCTACTGTAAAATTATCCTAGAACCTTGACTCATGGTTTGAAAAGTTAAATCCGGTGCCAAAGCTCCAAAGGCACTGCTGCCTCCTGACTGTGAGTTCCACTAGCTCACAAGTTGAACTAGAGTACCCTGAAATCAATATCCATGAGTCATCTAAACTCCTGAAGGTGGAGAGACTTCCAGCCAAGATGAAAGCTTTGGTAGATATGCTACAATCTCTCTCCACAACTAAGAAGGAACACATCTACCTCAAAATTAGAGACAACCAGAAATTCCAAAAAATCAAGCTGCATTTAAGTCCAACAAACAAAGATATAAAGAAGAAATATTCATTCAGACAGGTAGGAGGGGCAGAACCAGGACAGAGAGAAGCGCATTTTGGCAGCTCTGCAGCTGTGGCCAGCCAGGTGAAAGCACAGGGATGCATTAAAAAAAAGGAGTTAAAAAAAAGAAAGAAAGAAAGAAAGAAAGAAATGTAGGGACACCTAGGGAATGCTTCCAGCACCAGACCAGACTACGTGGTTCCTGGACCTTGGCCTACTCTAGCCTCACCAGAAATCCTACAAAAGAGAAGTTTTTCTTCTAGAAAAGTTGGTTTCATATGACAAATTCTTAACGTTGCTGATTATCTTGTATATATGAGTTGAACTGTTACCATGCTCTGACAATGGTACTTAACAAATTAAACAGCATTTTTAAAAAACAGACAGAATTTAGAGACAAGCTGGTCCAAACTATAAATTTTTGAGAAGGAAAACTGAGGCGAGACACGATGAATGACTTTCCAGCAAGTCAATAAAACAATGTGTTGAGGTCACACACTACTTTTTGGCATACCTGTTCCTACATTGGATGGCCCAAGTAGTTCCCTATTCTGACTTGCCTGCTGACCCCTAAATATTTTCCTGATTCTAGACTACTCTTTCAACTCCAGATTTATTTCAAGTGCCCACGTCCTAACTCTTTCCCTTACTCTTATGAGCTCCTTTCAGGCACAACACAGAGCATCCTTCATCTAGAAGGATATCCAACCTTATATAAGACATGTGGTACAGTCATCAAGACCACCTAGGCATTCTTAGATCTCATGACATAAATTCCTCCCTGCCACATATAAAGCTTCAGCATGTATCTTGGCAATCTGATTACATAGAGAGGCAGGTTGTAGAAGCTCATAGTGTCCAAGGGATAGCAATATGATTCTGTTTTAACCCCCTGACAGAGCTTGTCAGCTTATGCTATCTTTTAGCTACACACACAGAGGTACAGGCTTCAATAGCATAGAGATTCCTTAGATGATAGCTGGTTAATATGGGATCATGTAGGGGCATATGGTGGGTCATGATCACAAAGCAAGAAACTATACTCTTAGGAATTCAGAGCCATTAAGATAATCTGGTAGGTTCTAGAGATCATAGAAAGTCAAGGGTCACATCCAGAAAGGCTCTGTGTAAAAATGGAAAGGTCTTGGTGTTAAAGAGAAACACACCAAATGCCTAATATGCCACCTTTCAGGAACTGACCCGAGCTGGGCCTCAACTTCCTCATGAGCCCATGGGTGACATGGACACAGTATACTAACTATACCTACCATGCAGACAAATGTTAGAACTGCACATTCATCACACTCCTCAACCCTGGAAGTACTGGGGCCATCAAAGCCTGAAGCATGCTCAGGGCTTATGTGTCAAACCTCAGTCAGCAGGGCAGTAGGTCAGAGTCCAATAAGACAGATGGAACAAGGTCCCAGTTTTCAGCAGACCAGAAGACTCCCACAAGATGGATGGCCAAGTCACTAAGAAAATAGTCAAAGATGTTTAAAGATGCTGGTAAGAGGCCCCAGACAAAAATGTAAGTCTGTTGAATTCAATCAGACTCTTACTGATGGAGCTCAGGCTGAGTGCAGGGTTCTCATCAAATCCAGGTTGGGTGGTAAATGGTCTGGCATAGGGCAGTGCTAGGACAGTTGTAACAATTAACTAAGTTGATTAAGCAACAGAAATTCATTTTCTCACAATTCTGGGGGTTAGATGTCCAAGATGAAGATTTTGGCAGTGCTGATTTCTTCTGAGGCCTCTCTCTCTTTGGCTTGTAGATAGCTGTTTATTTCCCTGTATCCTCACATGGCCTTTCCTCTGTATGTGTTTATGTCCCAATCTCTTCTTCTCATTGACATAAGTCATATTTACACTAGGGCTCACCCTAACAACCTTGTTTTAACATAATTAACATAATTCAAGACTCCATACCTTAATAAAGTCACATTCTGAGGCATAAGGAGTTAGGACTTCAATTCATGACTGGTGAGGTGGGAGGCACAATTCAGCCTATAATAGGAGTTTTCCAGATCATCTCAGAACTAGCCATTGTTTTGTTCCTCCCACTGTATGACAACCCTGTACTAAGCATCTCAGAGGGCATTTCTCACTTACTCCAAAACCACCTTACTTTCACCCATTAACAGAGAAAAATTCAGGCTTAGAGAGATTAAGAAATTTGTTACAAGATAGAAAGCAGAGCCAATATGACTGTAGAGCCCAAGTCCTAAATCCAACACCTAGGTGTCTTTTTAGAAGCCAGGCTTGTTGATATATCTGATTAGCATGATTCCCAAAATGCCTGATGTTCAGAATCTGTATCTCATACTCCATGAACTCCTGGAACTTAGTCATCATGCATCCAGATTAGGAAATATTCACTGTGCATCTAGTCTGTAGGTCTAACTTCTCTGCTTGCTGGCAACTTTATCCAAAAGATGACAAAAGTAGTCTCAGGGTGAACTAATTGATCTTTAAATTTCAGAGGCAGATGAGACCTAAGAACCTGGAGCTAATGACTTGCTCTCCGCTAGGGAGTGTCCCATGGCTAGAAAGGAGGCTAAAAGCTGATGAAGCTCAGGTTAATGTTCAGGCTTCAGAAGCCATTATCTTGGACCCTGAAAGTGGCAATTACCTGCAGAAGCTGTAATAGACTCACATGAGAAGCTCCAGGCAAAAGGAAGATCACATGTGAGGAAAGAAGAGCAGGAAGGGAGGAAAGGGAAGATGGAAGAGAGGGGGAAAGGAGGAAGGAAAGGAGAAAAGCAAAGCAGAAAACATTTGACTAGCACCTACTTTGTGGCAAGTATTATGCTGTACATGACTTATATTGACTATTAATCCTCACAAAATGCCATGAAGTCAATCGTTTGTCTTCATTTCACAGATTCAGAAACTGAGGTTGGGTGTGTTAAAGCTTTTGCTCGTATTGTCATGGCAAGAAACTGGCAGAGCCAAGATTTAAACCCACCCTGCCTGTCAATTCTAGGCTGAGCACTGAGAAGCAAGCATGAGGTCCACTGCACTGTGCCATATGACGCAGTACCACTAATGGGGTCCTGCAGGCAATTGCCACTTTCAGGGTCTCCTCATCCCTGAGAGTCTGATTGGAGTCAAAGTTTCTGGGTGTGAAATCATGACGTTGATCTCAAAGTAGTTTGCTACTGGTGAGACTATGTAGTCCAATGTGAACTCAAGTGAAAGAGGTTATTTTCTGATAACAAAATAAATGGGGTTTATTGGTGGAGTTCACTTACTTTATACAAATGATTCTACCTCCTGCCTTTGTTGTGTGAGGGTTTGCCTTGATAAAATATATCAGCTCCACCCACCAGGAAAAATAAATCTTGCTAGCCATTCAATAACCAGATTTCAGATTCCAAGCTGGATGAAACAACTTTTTAGTGAAACCAGTGGGGTGCTGGTTTATCCAGTGGATAACAATTTATAGCTGAGATAGACAGAAACCGAGAGGGCAGAGAAGTACCCTGAATTATATTTGTAGTCACTGACTACACTTAAGAACACTAATGTTTAAAGAGCTCTTAGAAGATTAGGGGTGAATCAACAATTCACCAATATTTCAGTAAACCGCAGAGGGTGGACAATACATGATGGTGGCAGCTGCAAACTAGTACAGGGTGGAGCAAAAGTACATGTATGGTTGTGAGCGCATCCATACATGGGTGGGATGATCTTATATCCCACATACATGTGGGAGATCTTATATCTCCCAACATTTTATTTACTGACTGATTGAGAAGGAAATGCAAAGGCATGTTTGAGAACCAATCCATGTGAGCACTTTTTCTGTAGCAGGCCTTGGTCCACGAGCTTCAGACAATATATAGTTCTATGAAACTAGATGACCCTACTACTCTCATTTTACAAATGGAAGAACTAAGACAGTTACTTATCTTCACTCACAATGATGTAAATGGCAGGGCGGTAATTCAAAACAGGGACTTTAATTGCTAACCACTGCTTATTCTGCCTCTCATGGCAACGTACCCTCCTGGGCTTTAGGAACTGAGCAGTTGTGCACAGAGTCCCAGCTTTATCTGGTTTCACTCTATTGCCTTGCCTATCAAGGGTATCTTCTTATCCCCCACATAGATCAATACACATGACCAGTTTTACAGAGATATATCAAAGTTGTTATTTTACCCGGGAACATGTTTTATTAGCACATGCTGAGCAAACTGACTCTTTGTCAAGGCTTAGTGCCCTCAACAAGAGGCCAGTGTTTGTTATCTTGGAATTAGAGACTTTCTCATGGGCATTTCTTCCCTACAGAACTTGCATTGGCTATGCACTGCCATGTTAATCCCCCCTGGAGACCAGGACTTACGTGAGGGAAAAGGACAGGCCTAGAGGTAGCCATGAAGGGAAGGAGGAAAGAAATAAGAGATTCTGTACCTGAGCTTTTCTCAAGGCTAATTTCAGACTGATCAACCCATTTCTGCATTATATACTTCTTTCTTACAAAAAAAAAAAAAAAAAGAAAGAAAGAAAGAAAAGAAAAAAGAAAAAAGAAACCCCTTCAATCTAGGCAGAGGCAATAGGTTCCAATGGAAAGATGACAGTCCCCAACGGTCAGTGTACCTAAGGTCAGCCTCTGACCTGCCATTTATTTGCTCTGTGTCCCTGGGTAGGTGATTTGCCCTCAATGAGCCTCTGACTTCATCTCAAAAGGGTAATTAATGATAATATGATTTTGTAAGGGGTACATAAATCTTTAAATATAAAAACGTCTGGTTTATTAGTGGTTCTTAATTCATGTTAATTCCTCTTTCTACTGTTATCCCTGAATTAAGGCTACTAATGTGAAAATCATGGGGGTTCCCTGACCAGATGGCTCAGTTGGCTGGAGTGTCATCCATACACAAAAAGTTTGCAGGTTCGATTCCCAGGGCATGTGTGGGAGGCAACTGATTAATGTTTCTCTCTCACGTCAATGTTTCTCTCTTTCTCTCCCCAACTCCCCCTCTCTCTCCCTCTCTCCCTCCCACCATCCCTCTCTTCCTCTTTCTCTAAAATCAATAAAAATATCCTCATGTGAAGGAAGGAAGGAAGGAAGGAAGGCAGGGGGAGGGAGTGGGGAAGGGAAGAAGGAAGGAAATAACAAGGACATTCTTACTCACAAACCTCTTTACAAATACTCTGGATTTAAAGGCATTATAACTAGACATTGAGGCTCCTACTGACATTATTTCATCTGTGTAAACACAACCAGTTGTTAAGCCCTATGTTACAATTACATCTAGAAGAAACCAGAAAACAGGCTCATAAGCTCATTTGCTAACCAGATTTACCCAGTGTGATAAAGTTTTAAGCTGACTTAAGGATATGGACACATATAATTATTTTATAACTTCAAGAATCATTTCAAATAGAAATCTTATCCTAATTTTTTAAAAGCAGAAAAAAATTAAAAATACTTTTGTAAGTATGGTTGCACTTAAAAAAGTTAATCTTCTGAAATAAATACATTTTAAACATTTTTCTTGTTCTCCCCGATGGCCATTTTGCAATGCCTTCCCTCCATTCTACTTTTGTCCTTTTTCATTAAATTCTAAGAAAGACATTTTGGAAAAGCAGACTGGAGAACATCAAAGCCAAAATATTTAATGCAAGCTCAGTAAAGTTAGAGCTAATTTTTGAGTCTATAAATATGGCAAGTTTAGGAAAAGGCAGTTTCATATCCAGCAAAGACGTCTGGAAGAGATCAATAATGAAATTATATATTACTTACTTATAGGAGGTTTTAACTCAAAAATGGCTTGAACCATACACGGGAAGAAGGTAAAATTTACAATAGCAATTCAGTACAGAGATCTAGCAAGATGTATGCAAAGCAATGATACATGGGAGTAAAAAGCTTTCAAAGAGGAAATCAACAAATGATCAAACAGGAAAACCACCTACTTGGAAGCCTAAGTTCAAAATAGAGAGATAATAATTAGAGGATGAATTCTACTAAGGTTGAGTTCCTTTTTTTTCTTCTTTAGAAGACTGCTGACCCACATGCACCAAGAAAGAAATGTTTTACTTCACATTGATAGAAAATTTTGGTAATGAACATTAGGGAGAGAAAAAAGGGGGTGCTTTTTGCAAACCCAAAAATTATGGAGTTCCTGGTTCAGTTAACCCATATAATAATTATATCCACTTGGGATAAAAGCAAGGTTGAAATGTTGAAGTATCTGTGCTCTCAAGTGCCAGATGAAGCAGTGGTGGTCATTTTAGACCTACAATCACAGTCTCAATTCAAGGCCTCATTTCAAGAGTATATAATTGATCCTCAGGCTATCCTCTGTTTTCTTGGTTTCATTTCTTGTCCCAACCTGTCCATCTACTCACTTGTCCTCCAAGTCTCTTCTACATGTTCTTATGTAACATTATGCAACACACAACCACACTACCCTCCTTGCATCTACATGTGCCCAAGGGTATAATTCACTCTTCTTGGCTGAATCTTTGAAGGCTTAAGATAACCCTTATCTCCTCAGAGAGTTTCTATTCCCAATCACCTCAGCCCACTGTGAAATAGAGATAGCTTCCTCTTTGACAATGGTAAGTGGCAAAGAGCAGTAAAGCACACTTTGTGCTATGTTTTTCTCATGATTAATTTCATCTGTCCATTTCCAGTAGATTGTAGACTCTTTGAGCTAAGGAGTACTGCCATGTACTTCTCTCAATCCTTGACTTCTGTTCCTTATGCAGAGAAGGTGAGCAACAGAACTCTGCAGACCAGAGGTTGGTGACCTTTCTGGTAGTGGCAGTTAGCTTTAATACTCTTCCAACAAAAAGAAGTAGGAAGTTTGCTTAAGTTTGTCTGGGTCAGTCAGATGAGACTATGCCAAGCATAGTGAAAGTGCGAATAGGGTAGCAAAGACCCCTGAGAGGGTTGCTCCTTCATGGCACACTACTGGGGGCCTGGGTCAGGATGCTGGGTCCCACTGCCTGCTAACCATGTGATGTTGAGAAAGTTTCTTAATCTTTCCATGCCTTGGTCCCCCACTTGCAAAGTGAAGATTGCAATAGTTCTAATAACCAACAACTATAAAGTGTTTCTTAAGCCCTTTGCAAATAATAGTTTATTTCTTGTAACACTATTATCATTCATATTTTATAGATTAATAAACTAAGGCACAGAGAGGATAAATTCCTTGTCCTCAGTCATAGAAACAGAAAGTGCCAGAGCCAGAAGTTTAATGTAGGTGGTATAACTACAGAGAGAGTCTACGTTCTTTACCACTATGCTGAATTGCTTTTATCATAAAAAGTAGCATATGAAATCAATATGAATTTCAAAAGGACAAATAATATATATGTTTTGGGAGCCACAAAGGAAAGCTAGATTTGGGCTTTTTATAAAAATGTGACCATGCCTGCGAACCCAAAAGTCGCTGGTTTGATTCCCAGCCAGGTCAACATAACCAGGTTGTAAGCCAGGTCTCCAGCCAGATCTGTAGCTGGAGGCAGGTGAAAGGCAACCATACATTGATGTCTTTCTCCCTTTCTGTCTCCCTCCCTTCCCCTCTCTCTGAAAAATAATAAAAAAAACTCTTTTTTAAAAATGTGACTACTTTATATATCCATATATCTCCATGTAGAATGTTGCCTTCTTCATCAATAAAATGAGTAGGGCTGTTTGAAGAGTAAAATAATATCATCATGTTAAGTAGCCAGCACAGTGCCTGACAGTTAGTTTGAGCTCAAGAGTTTAAAGCCATTATTGTCATAATTATTATAACATCATGGTGGTCACTGTCTGAGCACTCAGATACCGTTAACATCACTGCTGGCTCTTGATCTGTCACATCTCCTCACTCTGTCCAAATCTGAAGTTGAAATCAAGGATAGAATGGATGGGTTGAAGTTTTTAATCCTTTAAGGAAGGGAACAAAAGAGCACAGAGGCACCTCCAGGGCTTGATGCACAGCTTTACCTTAAAAACTACGGAATCTAAATGTACACTCCACACTATGGCCAAGCTGCATTATATTTTTCTCCAAAAATGTCTTGTACTTTCCCAGTTCCAAATCTTTGCTCAGTCTGTGCCCTCCATTGCAAATGTCTTCTCCACAAAATCCACTGGAGTCTGTCAATTCTTCTAAGCATATGCAAATTTTAGCACATCCACAACATTTTTATTTTTGTCAAGTGAATCAATGCATTCTTTCATTTATTTATTTTGCAAACATTCATCAACATCTGTTATACTGGGTAGCAGGCATTGGAGATGATAAAACCCAGAGATCCTCGGCTCTGTCTTCAATGGGACATGAAAATCAAAGATTGAATGCCATGTGTTAAGTACTATGAATATAAGCTGAATAATATTTTTCCCTTTTGCCCCTTGAACTTCATATCCCCTTTTTTTGCATTCTTCTTGGGACTCAGCACATTCTGTCTGCAGTTACAATTATGTATGCTCCTCTCTTATGCCCCAATTGACATAAGCTGACTGAGGCCAAAGAACATGCCTTTGACTCCACAGGTCACCAGGATAATTTCAAGCCAAAAATATTCCTAAATGTCTAAGAAATACTTTTTGCATTGAACCCTGAATCCTGTGATGCCGCAGGTTATAACAGCTTTCCATTTATAAGAACAACGGAGGAGTTATTTGTTAGGGAAAAACAAAATGATTTTCCAGAGTTTTTTAACAGGCAGTACCTAACCAACCCCCAGTCACACTCAAACACAGAGTGAGAATCAGGGGATTTGGAACTTCAACTGCTCAAAGCCATTGCTGTGGCAACTTACAATCCAGAAATGACATATGGTTCTTTATTACTGGGCCTTGCAGCCCTAAGCAATTGTATTTGCCAAAGGGAGAATATTCACTTCACAATTTTGGATGTAAATATGTAGTCCCTTGAGCTTTGCATGTCATTGCTAATGGTATATAAAGAATGATCCAAGAGAAGTATAAATAATCATTTGGCTCTACAATGAAAATAGCAGTTCTGACTATAACCATCCAAAAATGAAATAGTGCAAACTTCAAACTCAAATCAGGAGGTTATCATCTGTATCCACCTCTGAAAGGAATGCTTACTGTCAGAGTATAGAATGAATTTTTAGTTTAAAGAAAAGCACTAGCTCATTTCTGCAAGCCTATTTCTGCCAGCAAGATATGGAGATCCCAACTTACAAATGGATTATATTTTTAAAGGCCTTTTCTAAGTTGAATGCTCAGAACCTAATTTCCAACATGACCACTATTAGGTGGTCCAAAAATAAAGCTTCCATAAGGGACCTAAACATCTTTGAAAGTGTTTCAATTAGAAAGTGAGATTTCAGTTCCAATTAATATACTTGGACTTGAGGATTGATTTGGCTGCTCAGTGTGGATAAGCAGGTGTTCCGCTCTGTGGCAGACTGCAAAAGTGGCCACAAAGCCACCCCTCCCATTTCTATACACAAGCTTCCTTGCTACGTGACTTAGTGGCTCCTCCTCGGAGTGATGGAGTCAATACTATCCCCTCAAATCAAGTGAAGTCTGTATTTTCACCCTTTGAATTTGGGCTTAGCCACTGTGACTTGCTTTGGTCAATATGCCAGAACCCTCTCCTGCTGCTCTTGGGAACCTTGCATGGCCAAGAGTCACACAAATGAGAGCAAGCCCACAACCAGACATGTGAGTGAGTCTACCCTAGACCCTTAGCCACAGCCAAGTCACCAGCTGACAGCCAAGACCAGCTGAGCATTCCAAGACCAGAAGAAATGGAAATCCAGCCCACAGAATCATGAGAGGTAAATGTTGGTTGTTTTAAGACATTGGATTTTTGTGACATCTTATGTAGCAAAAGCTAACTGGTACACCTTCATCCCATGCTATCTGCTCCAATTAAATCTCTCCTCAAGTTCCACATTTAAGGAGAAAACCATCTTCCCAGAACTTGGATAAAGTAACCTCAGAACTCACAGTTCAGGAAATACTTCCCTCTTCCTGAACTGTGGTGACAGTTGGTGGTGGAAATGAGGCAGTTGGACTTCGCGATTTTCTAAGGGGACCCTCCTCCTCTCTGTCTTGAGCAATACCGTGGTAGCACTGATGTGGCACTAGCAGCTCCGGGATGGAAAATGGGAGCTGAAGGTAACGTAACAAAGATTCTCTGACCATGCAGGAAATTCAGAAGTAGATTTGTTTGATAGAGTCTGTCTTTTTAGGTCAAACCATTCAAATTCATTCTAGTATCCACCAAACTCCCTGAAAACCCGCAAGGTACTCTGGAGGTCTGTAAAGGGGGCCCAGAGTGGGTTCCATGCAGGAGGAGAGGGCTGGCATGGGTGTTGAATGAACATGCTGCTGCTCTACCTGCCACTTAAGTAAATCCCAATAGCTAAGGTCCTCACTCCTGACCATTTTGCTCTGGCATCTGCCCTCCTGACTGTGCCAAATGGAGGAATTTGGCCTGGGATTATCATCTACCCAGCACAAATACCACCTCTTCCAGTCTTCACTAATGGCTGCCATTTGACCAAATCAGTTTCTGTTAGACACAGGCTCAGAAGCCTCCTTGTCACACTGCTGCAAGGACCCACTCATCAGAACTGAATCCTAAGCTGACTTCTCTTGCCATCCCTGGCCTGACTCCATCCTGAGCCGTGTTGAACTCAATTTTGTCCACAATCATACTAAACAGTTTATCAATCTTATTTTTTATGCACGTTCCCATCCTACATACATCATCATGATAGGTAATTTTACTTTCTTGGCTCACTCTTTGCCCCAACTTTTATTTTCCTTATTTTGTATAATGTACTTTTAAGTTACCTTGTTTTATTTCATATATCTTGAAGGTTACCATACCTCTGTGTTAGAATAAAGTGATATGTAAATATATAAAATATTTATGTAATTATCATTTTCTTTATCTGAAAGTAAGGATTTCATTTGCCATTAAGTTTATCCTGTGTTTTTTCCAATCCTTTGAAAATATACAAATGTTTTTTGTATAATATTCTTCTGGATTCTGATTATTTTCTGTCAACATAAAACCTAGCGCTCCCAATTTCATGTCATCTGAAATATATATATCTCCGTATCTTCATGCAGGTCCATGAGAAGAGACAAAATTTTGGCACACTATTAGAGTTAATTCAAACAACTTCAAATCATTCATCAGCTATGAATCTACCCAACATCATAAGATCTAGCCCACATTCCTATGATTATATCATAAGAATCTATCAAATACCTAAAGAAAAGAAGAGGAACATTCCACGTAGAGGGAAATAAAATTAGAAAAGGAACAGAAAAACATATAACCTATTTCTGTTATAGAGAATAGTTTCTCATATTAAAAATTCATGGCTATATAAAAAATTCCAATTTCTTTGTGAACAGGTCCACATTTGAAAATGTTTTGAAGGTTGTATTTGCTTACCTTACAAGTTAAGAAAATTATTCTCTTGCCTGTTTCTGTAGAACTTTATGCATACTTTCTGTTTAGTACTGATAGCCCTAAGTATAGTTCACCAAATATTTCTTCTTTTATTGCTTCTGGATATGCAGTATGACTTCTCTTCCCTGCCCTCTCTGAGGTTTGGTTGTCACCATGTGACTTGCTTTGTCCAAAGACATGTGAGTGCAAGTGTTATGCCACTTTTTTGGTAAAGCCTTGCAGCTGATTTTTCTCTGCCATGGTGCCTGGGAAGTCCAAGTTGACATGAAACTTCCATCAGCCTGGGTCCCTCTGCTGAACTACATTGAACTTGTGTGTGAAGGAGAAGGCAGTGGGTGCTGTTTGCTACTGCAACATAGCTTCTCCTATCCAATCTGGTATATAGTTTGCCCATGTGTATGTGTGTGAGAGTATGTCTGTATGTGTGTGAAAGGAATGACAATATGAAGATGACATGGGTATTGTGGATATAGCAGTGAACAAAATAAGACAAAATTCCCTTACTTTATGAAGCCTGTATTACAGGAAGCCAATAACCCTCTGACTTTTCATTTCATGTGATTTAGAAATTTCATTACCAGTCATGTTTATTCTGATTTTTATCTGAGAAAGCAAATACTGGATAACTTCCTCTTTCCCTCAGTTAGACAGGGATGAGTAAAGGGCTGGTATCAGTGAAAACAAGAGAGTAAAATGCACTAAGGCTGAATTTACATGACCCTTTAGATTTCTGTCAATCCAGTACTATAGTTGGATCAAAAAGTTTTTGTTTGTCTACCTAGAGGTATATTAGAGCTAACTAAAGACTAATCTAACTCACAGACTGCCAATAAAGAAGCATATGGCCCTTTATGGAAAAATCCACTTACTATTGTAGGAACAAATGTTTTGAAGGCAAAACAGTATTATATATAGCTTGGGTAATTTCTTTTCAAAACACAGAGGTTTTAGTCATCACCTAAAATCTCAACATTAATTAATCTAGCAGAGCAATACTGGGAATTCAACATCTATTTTCAATAACTACTTCCCTGTATTTTTTTTCTCTTACCCCTGGAGGGCTTGTCAAATGAAAGTAAAAAGTCTGAAGGAATAAAGCCAAAGTCAAAAGTAAAATGATAAAGCTTAGGAGTGAATAGAGGAAGAGAAAAATGCATACAAGAGCAACCCCAAAGGGATAGGAGATCATAAGTTGTGGGAGAAAGGGACCCCACAGGGGAAGAACAAAACACGTTCAGACCAGCTTCAAAGGATTCTTCATGCTGGGCACAGTAGGAAAAGGTTAAAATAACATGAGTTTCTCTCAGTAAAACTTAATACAAAAAAACACTAAGCAGGACCAGGGTTTTTTATTTGCCTGCACCTGTTCTGTACAGGAGGACCTTGTAGACACTGGGAACAGAAGTCCCCACAAACAATAATTTTTCTTTGATGGGTAAATTAATGATGAATATAGGCATAACTATGATGATGTCAACAATTATAATATATAAAGAAAATATGAAAGTATGGTATTTAGCTATGTAAATTCCAAGTATTGGAATTGAACTTTATTTAGATATTCATGCCAGATGGATACCCATCCAACACCAGATCAAAGACGTATTTGGCCAAGGTTACCAAATGCAATAAGCTCCCAACAATACACCAGGATCCACTTCTTAAAATGAACTCCCAACTAATTTTTAAAAGTCCCTACATTAACTCATTTACAGTTTTACTGGTGAAAAGATCAAATTCAAAATTCAAATATATAATCTTTTATGAAATATCTTTTTTAAATTATCATTTTAAATAATCTAAACATTGACTTTTACAAATTAAAGTGGAGGCGAAAAACTCAATTCACAAATAGTACTTAAACTTTTAGGCAACAAATTTGGCAAATATCAAAGCATTTATAACCTGATCTTAATCTCTGCTTCATGCTAACAGGACATCCAGTTCAATTTAGTTCAGGAAGTATTTACTAAGTGCATAATACAGTCACCCTTTATAGTTAGAGAATAGTCCTACATCTTTTTGAACCTTTTCATTTGATATAATTTTGCACATACAGAAAATTTTAAAAACTGTAATTTATATCTTCTTTTTACTTATTTTTTTGGTCAGTATTCTTAGAAGCTTAGTAATTCTATTTTTTGTTATTATTGTTGTTGCATTCCCCATAAAGAACCAGCTTTGGGTTTCAGGAACTTTTCCCTATTGTTTATCTGTTTTTAACATTATTGCTTCCTGTTCCTGTATTTATTATTTTCTTCCTTCTGCTTACTTTGAGGTTATTTTGCTCTCTTTTTTTAACTTCTTGATGTAGAAGCATAGATTACCAACTTGATACCTTTCTCCTTTTCTAATATAAAGACACAATGCTATAGATTTTCCTCTAAGTATTGGTTCAGCTGCATCCCACAAATTTTTATGTTGTATTTTCACTTTATTTAAAAATATTTTTAAACTTCCTTTTTAACCTATTTGTTAAAAATATGTTAACATATTTTTAAATATTTAACATATTTACAAATGTTTCAAATTTCAAAATATTTTAGAATTTTCCCAATATCCTTCTGTTACTGATTTCTAGTTTACTTCTGTAATGGTCAAAGACCATACTTCATGATTTCTATTCTCCTTAAATTTGTTAAGGTTTGCTTTATGGTGTCAAGTGTGGTCTACATTGGTGAAATTTTTATGTGCACTTAAAAAGAGTGTGTGGTACAGTGTTATTGGGTGGAATACTCTATAAATATCAATAGGTCAAGATGGCTAATAGCGTTATTTAGGTCTTCTCTATTTTCACTGGTTTTCTACCTGCTTACTCTATTAAAATACTCAGTGTTGAAATCTCCAAATATTTTAAAATTGATCACTTTCTCCTTTCAGTTCTCAGTTTTTCCCTCATAGATTTTAAAGCTGTGTGGCTAAGTGCATACTCATTTACTACTATCCTCCTCTTGTAGAGTCAGCCCTTTTATCATTCTGCAGTATCCCTCATTTACCTGATAATATTCCTTGTCTAAAGCCTACTTTGTTGGCTAATATTGATACTCCACCATTTTTATGGTTGGTATTTACATGGAATATTTTTTTCTATTGTTTTATCTTTAACCTATCCATGTCTTTATACTTAAAGTAGGTTTCTGGTAGATAGCATTGTTAGGTATTGATTTTCTATCCAATCTTACAATATCTGTTTTTCCATCTAATCCACCAATCGATTTTCTATCCAGTCTGACAATCTCTGTTTTTTAACTAATTTGTTTAATCTGATTACATTAAATGTGATTATTAATGTGGTTGGATTAAAATCTACCACGTTGCTAGGTGTTATTTGTCCTGTTAGTTTCTTGTGTTGGAAGGCAAGTCTTCCTGATTTTTTATACATTTTCCAGCCACATTGTAGCAGACTATTTTTTTTTCAAGAATATTTGTATAGCAAAATAAACTCAGAAGGACAAAATGGTGTCCACCTCCAAGATAGAGGCTTCTTCACCAAGAAATCTTATCTCTTCTTTATAAATTTGGTTTTTTATTTTTAAATTTCACTTATAAGTATGATCATACAGTATTTGTCTTTCTCTATGTCATTTGACTTAGCATAATGTCCTCAGGATCCATCCATATTGTTACAAATTGCAGAATTTCTTTCTTTTTATAAATGAATAGTATTCTATTGTCCATTCATCTATGATGAGCACTAAGGTTATTCCCATGTCTTGGCTATTATAAATAATGCTATAATGAATATGTGGGTGCAGTTAATTCTTCAATATAGTCATTTTGTTTGCTTCAGTTATGCACCCAAAAGTCAAATTGCTGAATCATATAGTTATTCTATTTTTTAATTTTTTCAGGAACAAATTTAAGTAACAATTAAACAAACTAAGGTATAAGAGAAGCTCTTCCTATTCGACACCTTCATGTGATCCATGTTTGTCTTAGGCTCTCTTTGGCTCACTCCCTAGGAGCCCAAAGGCCAAGGTTCTTCCCCTCTCTGCTCTTTCCCTCCAATTAGCAAACTAACCTACAGGGTATAATACTGCATCTAAAAGAGATGAGAAAGAAGAGGCTTTTGTTGTTCAGTCTTAAAGTCACAATCCCCAATCCCACTTTACAAACAAAAATGTGGGTATTTGACACCCTCTCTGGTGTTTGTGTCTTTTTTTTTTTTTTTTTTTTTAATTTTATTGTTGTGTTACATCCATCCCTTTTTTGCTCCCCTCTGTCCCCCCACCCACCCACCCATTCCCCCCAAAGTCAATCCCACCTGTTGTCCATGTCCATGGTTCCTTTATACTAGGTTCTTGTCTAAGCTGCTCCCCATCTTTGCCTCTACCTCTCCCTCCCCCCTACCCCGT